>JAQPZY010001689.1:6245000-6747500 GCA_029931535.1 Margaritifera margaritifera | reverse complement strand
TAATGTCATGATTCAGGGAGGTATTTTCCTTGCACAACTCATCTACATATTTAATGTCATGATTCAGGGTGGAATTTTCCTCATTCAACTCATCTACATATTTAATGTCATGATTCAGGGAGGTATTTTCCTTGTACAACTCATCTACATATTTAATGTCATGATTCAGGGTGGAATTTTCCTCATTCAACTCATCTACATATTTAATGTCTTGATTCAGGGAGGTATTTTCCTTGTACAACTCATCTACATATTTAAAGTCATGATTCAGGGAGGTATTTTCCTCATTCAACTCATCTACATATTTAATGTCATGATTCAGGGAGGTATTTTCCTCATTCAACTCATCTACATATTTAATGTCATGATTCAGGGAGGTATTTTCCTCATTCAACTCATCTACATATTTAATGTCATGATTCAGGGAGGTATTTTCCTCATTCAACTCATCTACATATTTAATGTCATGATTCAGGGAGGTATTTTCCTCATTCAACTCATCTACATATTTAATGTCATGATTCAGGGAGGTATTTTCCTCATACAACTCATCTACATATTTAATGTCATGATTCAGGGAGGTATTTTCCTCATTCAACTCATCTACATATTTAATGTCATGATTCAGGGAGGTATTTTCCTCATTCAACTCATCTACATATTTAATGTCATGATTCAGGGAGGTATTTTCCTCATTCAACTCATCTACATATTTAATGTCATGATTCAGGGAGGTATTTTCCTCATTCAACTCATCTACATATTTAAAGTCATGATTCAGGGAGGTATTTTCCTCATTCAACTCATCTACATATTTAATGTCATGATTCAGGGAGGTATTTTCCTTATTCAACTCATCTACATATTTAATGTCATGATTCAGGGAGGTATTTTCCTCATTCAACTCATCTACATATTTAATGTCATGATTCAGGGAGGTATTTTCCTTGTACAACTCATCTACATATTTAATGTCATGATTCAGGGAGGTAATTTCCTTGCACAACTCATCTACATATTTAATGTCATGATTCAGGGAGGTATTTTCCTCATTCAACTCATCTACATATTTAAAGTCATGATTCAGGGAGGTATTTTCCTCATACAACTCATCTACAAATCTGTCTTCAAGATTTTCTTTATGAGCCAAGCCTGCCTAAAAAACTCACCATCAAATATACCATTTTCAGTTAGACTATAAAGTCTCTCAAAATCATCTTTCCATTTCTTAAGAACATTCTTCTCATCAGAAACATCTGTCATAAATCTCCATCAGAATACTGGAATTTTCCTAGCACCAAGTTGCTAAGCTTTTCCCAGAATTGGCGAGGATTGTTATTAACCATTTATTAAATATCATCCATATCAAATGCTGATATAAATGTTCATAGTATCAAAGACATTTATGAAACAAATCTTGCACAAGTTTGAGCAATTGTCTCATGGTAGCACATACTGAGTTGAGCAAGCATCTTACGGTAGCACATATTGAGTTACATCCTTTCAAACTAAGAAACTGTTTCTCTTTTTGATGCTTATCTATCCATCAGAATTAAGCTCATCATTCCAATGAAGTTTTCTCTTTTTAAACTGTTTTCAGGAAGAAAATTTTATACACTCACAAGAAGCTTCTCATTCATTACAAAGATCATCACACAATCTGTCAACTTCCACATTTAATATTACAAAAATCATCATACGATCTGTCAACATCCACATGTAATATTACAAAGATCATCATACAATCTGTCAACTTCCACATGTAATATTACAAAGATCATACAATCTGTCAACTTCCACCGGAGTACATTACATAAAGTGTCATACATGCTTAACTGACACAGAATGAAGGCATGTTCTGGGATTTTACTACAATCACTGAGCAAATGGAACAAGTTTGCTTTGTCAATGAGTAATTAATATGTAATGATCTGAAACTATTTACACTTATCAATGTTATCATATGGTACACATAGTCAACAATAGATTTCTCTCAAGCCACAATGTGTAATTATCTGTTTCCGGGTCAAACCTTTCATTCAATGTGCAAAATCTGGAATCATGTGGTAATTCACTCAGTGCATGACCATGCTGATTAACTGTACTGAAACCGTCATAAGGGCCCGGTGATACAGGAGACCACCCATGGCACCAAGTCTGGGGGGCACAACAATACAGAGCGCAGATTTTCAGTGAAAAGACTGGAGAAACTCTGTTGAAATCTGAAATGTTGGCACCTCTGCCTTAACCTTGAGGCATGGGGTGTGGCTATGGTATGTGACACACCATCTACTCATGAAAACATCTTCAGTAGTTCAAAAGTGATAAAAGTCACAAAATTACATTTAACATTGCCATGACCTTGACCTTGACCTTGCCTTTGAGTCAGGGGTCATGGCTATGGTATACAACTCACTGTCAATACATGGAATGTAATTGCCTAAAGTGTCATTAAAATATCTTCAGAAGTTCAAAACTAGTACTCTGGACAAAGATACAAGTTACAGATATATGTTCTCCCTTGCCGTGACTTTGACCACGAGGGCAGGAAGAGTGGTTACAGTACATGACACACCATCTAGTAACAATATATATGTGGGCAAAGTTTCATGAAATCTCTCCAACAATTACAAAGTTATGGACTGGACAAGCAAATGTTAACAGATGGATGAATAATGCCCTAACATAATATGCCAGACTTAAGACAGATGTATAAAAGTTTTGTGTAAATAATCGTCTTGATGAGATAAAAATACTGTATGAAAGATGTTTTGGTACATGCTTTGAGACATATCTAAAATTGATTAAATATTTAAGAAATGAGCATCAAGTGCACTAAAAGAGGTTTTTAGTAAACAACAATATAAAGAATTTCATGCTTTGTTTTGTTCATTTCTGAGGAACAAGACCGGGGTCATCATGTTAAGTCCACGTTCAAGTATTGCTGTAAAACATGTGACCTTGAACACAAGGTCAAAAAGTTGAGCAAGCATATCGCAAAATGAATCATCTTAGTCTCATAATGATTCATCTGAAGTATGAAGAAAATCCATCCTGGAGTTTAGGAATACAGGCACATGAAGAAAAAAAAAACTTAATGCAAATTTTCCAACTAAAACAATAAAGAGGTGAGTAAACATGTCATAGAATGAATTGATTAAGCTTCATAATGACTCATGTAAAGTATAATAAGAATCTATCAAAGGGTTTAGGAAATATAAGCAAATGAAAAACTTTATCCATGACCGTAATCAACTTCTGCTGATGACAACGAAAATGGGACTGCCATGTATTGCTTCCCAGTAACATAGGCTTGACAAAAACAGGTGTTTATGATAGTAAGAAAGCAATCTACAATACAAAACAATACTTTATTCCAGGCAATTTTTATTTAACTACAGATTTAGGCCAAAATATATTGAACAGAATATTGAAACAAACAATATTCATGAGAGGAGATACCCTGTAAGTGAAATACATTGGCTAAAACAAGTCTGCATTTTGTTGTAATAGATAAGAGTTACATAATTCATAAGAAGTTCTAGAGACCGAGCTAGGTGAAGTACCAAACAAAGAAACACTCAATTTTCAATCTGCATAAATCTGAATGTACACTGTACTAGCTACAGTGTCTGCCGACTTAGCCCCTGAGAGCAGTGTACAATATTGAGTCAGTCAGCCTATAAATGGTATACAAAACAACGTTCTCCAGATAAATTAATATTCAAAACATAAAAATAGCCAAAAAAAGCTTTATGTTGAAAAGCTTTATGTGGGACAATCTAAACATTTTTCAGAAAAAAGGAAAACTGGTGACTAAGCTGCTTTGAGCAGGACAGTATAGTATGTATCAAAAAGTACTGCATATACATGATAAATTTTACTGATTGCTACAATTTCAGCGGATAATGTTTTGACCTGCTAACCCAAAGGTTGCATGTTCAAATCCCAGTATACAGAATATATTTTTTATTTGCATTTCTTTCTTCCTATTTTATTTGAAAATGTTTCATGAAAACATCTTCAGTAGTTCAAAAGTGATAAATATTTTTTGAAAATTGCATCCATGAAGACAAATGATTATTTGACTCAAAGCAATAAAATGTTCAAACAGGCAAAATTTCTTGTTTTTTCAATATTTTTCTTGTCATTTGTTTATCAAATGAAAGTATACTTTTAAACACTTAACTGTAATGAAATAGTATTCAATAACCAGAATGTAATGAACAATCACATAGCTCACCTCTACTTTCACTAGTCTCCAGTGGTCATTGTAAATATTATCATGCAGATAATAGACTATAGTGATCTTAGCCCCTTTTCCAACTAAAGATTTTTTTGCAATCTTTGAACTTTACATCTTAACTTTGAATCATTTTAAAATCTGAAATTTGCACTTTTAATTGGCACTATATGGCCAGTACTGTGCTGACATTGCGAAACCAGATACCTACCTACCTACTCACCCACCTACCTACCTACTGTGACAAGGCAAAAAAGACACACAAGAATAAATAAGAACATTCTTTTCTATAATATCAAATCTGTGGTAATAAGTTGAGTATAAACAGATTAATGTTATTTTTGCATTATTTTTTAAAACTTATTGTTCTTAGAATCTGCTTGAAAAGCTATTATCATTGTCCACCCCTAGAAGCCAGATATTATTGGGTGAAAACTACAGGTTTTGAGTAACTTTGGAGTGACAGCCAACAGTACATAGTTCATGCATCAATAATTACCTTGATTAACCACAGATGAGGCCTCACATGAAAAGCATGTAGCATGCAACTCATTCACATGTACAATACACAGTCAACATATCACAATAAACAATGTATAATCATAATATGAAAAATTTACCATTGAATAAACATATGTATTCCTACTTCCAACTGCACTGGTTAGAAAGAGTCTTCTGAGTAGGGTAGGATGTACATGTATATATGTCTAGCATAGATGAATCAATGTGATCATAAACACAAATACTTAACTCATCTTATTAAAGCATAAAATGTAGGTCACAGTGACCATTGGGTTTAAGGGCATTGTAGTAACAGAGATGCATCCAATTATCAAGTTTCATGACTGGAACATAAACAGCACCCAAGAAATGAACTTTTAACACAAAATTTGAACAAAGTCACTTATCATGATTTATAGGTCACTGAGATTTATTTTGGCAAAAAGGATATAGAACTTATCAAGATGCATCCACTCACCAAGTTTCATGATTCTAGTTAGGATAGTATGCATATAACATGCCAAAACCTCATGTGGTCATGAGCTAAATACAAACACTTAACCAAAACCAGTAACAGATAAAATATAGCTTACAATGAGTCTTGTTTGTTGTAAGAGTAATAGAAACGCACATCATCATCAATTTCATGATTACAGTATGAACATCAAACACAAAATGTAACCCAAGTCAATGAAGCATAAAATATGGTTGCTACTGACCTACTACTGAAATGAGACAGTAGTGCTCATATAGATGAATCCCCAAAATTCATGATTTTACATTGGATAGTATGCACAGAGCATGCCCAAAATCTATGCGATTATGATCTAAATGCAACAACTTAATCGAAGTCAGAAAAATGCAAAATATTGGTCACATTGGTGTGGTGGCGGTACTGAGAGAGATGTATAAAATCACCTAGTTTAAGGCATACAGCAATAACAGTAAAAATGTCAAACTGAACTAAAGTCAGTGAAATATGAAATATGGGTCACAGTGACCTACTTTTATGATTATGGTGTAGTAATTATCAAGATGCACCCTCTCACCATGTTTCATGATTCCAGGTATAGTAGCATTATACAGTAGATAAAACACCAATGTCATCATTAGCTACATGCAAAAACATAGGCCAGTAAAAATTTTAAATGTAGGTCACAAAGACCTTTTGTTGTATGGGTGTGTAACAGGGATGCATACAATCACCCAGTTTGATGATCCTGGCATAAACTGTATATAAGACCGACACCAAGGCAGTGAGGCATGAAATATGGGTCACAGTGACCTACTTATGTGATGAGGGTGCAAGATATATCTCACCAAATTTCATGAATCTTAGTATAACAGTATGTATATATGTATATGTGTGTGTGTGTGTTCGTTGTCAGTTTACTGCATTTATCTTAATCAATCCCTGACACATGTGATCCCTTGTTAAAAACTATTTTGTCATAAGCTGAATGGAAAAACAATTGTGGTTAGGGTGTGGTATTAATAATAGAGACGTATAAAATGTGAAATGCAGGTCATTGTGGCATTCTTTTGTAGTATGGTACTAACAGAGATGCATGCAATCATCAAGTTTGATGATTCTAGCATAAGCAGAGTTTGAGAAATAAACTTAGAACACAATTTTAGCAAAGTCAGTGAAGTATGAAATACAGGTCACAGTGAAATACTTCGGTGATGAGGGTGTAGTACTCATCAAAATGCATCTCTTCACCAACTTTCATGAATCTCGGTACACCACTCCCTCAATAACTCACACCCGGATAACTCACGAACCCGCTTATAACATGGGGTCAGACGTAGATCTCATTTTTTAAAACTAAAAAAAAAACAAAAAATTGGTCCCT
Source organism: Margaritifera margaritifera (assembly GCA_029931535.1). Classification (NCBI taxonomy): domain Eukaryota; kingdom Metazoa; phylum Mollusca; class Bivalvia; order Unionida; family Margaritiferidae; genus Margaritifera; species Margaritifera margaritifera. Next base: position 6,740,900 of record JAQPZY010001689.1, on the reverse strand, counting down.
ATTTGTTGAATGTGAAGAAAATCACAATCAAAACTGGTAAATTAAACCTTGATATATCAATCATTTTATTGTCAAAAACGGTGGTTAGTAACCGGAAATTTGAATCAACATCATGAAATTCTCAACTTGTAATAAGAAGTCACATATTTTGTTAAAATTTTCTTCCAAACAACATTCTCAGTACACTGCAAATAACAATATTCGATGAAATTTTGATCAATAAAAATGTCACTAGTGGCTACTGGTGGCAACACTGTAATAAATAAATACCAATTAAATAAGTTTTGTCTAATGAAAATCATGTTTTAGTTCTATCTTTTAATTCAGTTCAGTGTAATCATCATAAATGGAATATGCCCTCTTGTATGTGAAAAAGTCAATCTACCGTCACAGCTATGTCTGTGAGCATTTGTGTGAGAACCTAATTAAGTGCTAACCGTGTTTTGATCTCCAACTTGCAGAAATATTTGTTGTATTGTTACACTTGATTAAAAAGCAGACCTGCTTTGTATTTTCACATTAATTACATCTTTTGTATCAAATCAAAAAAAGGGGGTGGAAATAAAAGAAAAGTTAAAAGGCATGCCAATCCTACCAGCGTAAGAGCTAGTGGTCATGGTCATGTGTTAGGTGAACTCATTTCAACTGATCAATCGAGCAGTTATAAATATTAGTATGTAAGTAATATAATTAAACTACATTAAATTAGCCTACTCATTCACAATTGTGATCAAAGATAGCGAAATGAGTACTTGGTGAATAAAAAACTGTTTTACAGATAGGGTTCAGCAAGTTCCCAAGTTTGTAGTGAACTTAAAATTCCTGAATTGGCATTCTGAGATTTCCTCAAGGATAAGAAGTTTCACTATTACTTGCAATGAAATCAGAGCATCAATATTTTACTGATGGAACTATGAAAATGTAAAAAAATCAAGTTTCTATGTTGACTTTTGTTTCACGAAATAACTGTCCCTAGTTTTAAAAAAAAGGAATCTTGTTTTGTTGTGAATCAACAACAAAAAGCGGTGACACAATATTTTTGTGTACTCATGGCGGTAGTTGAAGCCTCTTTGAGTAATGTTGTTAACTATCTTTCAGTGGTTGGGTATCTTGAAAATAAAGGTAATTTATACAAAAAGGCGAACAACTTAGTGTGGTCTATGCTTTTGGACTCCGATGTGCACGGGTTATCGAGGGAGAGGTGTATAACAGTATATATCTACAGGGTGCTAAAATCCTATGTGGTTATTAGCTAAATGCAAAAACTTAACCTAAGCCAGTAAACGTGAAATGTAGGTCATAGTGGTATTTTTCTGTGGTATGGGTGTGATACTAACAGAGATGCATACAATCATCTAGTTTGATGATTCCATCTTAAACAGCGCTTGAGAAATGAATGAACTTAAAACACAACATTTAACCAAAGTCAGTGAAGCATCAAATATAGATAACAGTGACCTACTTTTTGTGACAAGAGTGCAGTACTCATGAAAATGCATTCCCTCACCAAACTTCATGAATCTAGGTATAACAGTATATATACAGGGTGCTACAGCATATTTGGCAATGAGCTAAATGCAAAACTTAACCTAAGTCAGTAAAATGTGAAATCTAGGTCACAGAGACATTCTTCAGAGGTAAGGGTATGGTAATAATGCAGTGCAGTACTTATGAAGATGAATCTCCTCTAAACTTTCATGAATCTAGGTATAACAGTATATATATATATATATAGGGTGCAAAAACCTAGTTGGTCATGAGCTTAATGCAAAAATTTAACCTAAGCCAGTAAAATGTGAAATATAGGTCACAGTGACCTTCCTGTGTGGTAAGTGATTTAGTAACAATTTACACTTTGATAAATATCCAACCATGACCCCTTATAATTCCAATTCTCCTCCTTTCTGTCTTCAAATCAGCAGATTTCATCAACAAAACATTCAATTTTAGGCAACTTGTAGTTTTCTTTCATTTGCCTCATTTGCACTACGCCAAAATACCTAGCCTCATCTTGGCTACTTGTTCACTCTTATATAGTATTATAGATAGGGTAGACTGTCATAGTGAGTCATAGCAGATTTTTTTTATCAGGCTATTGCTTTTCTTTTTCAACATTAAGTGTGTGTCTGACACCTGTTGTTTTAGCCTTTGTTGTTCTTGCTTTCTACACATTTCAATCTTTCAAAACCAAAATCGTGTCCATATTTAGTGAGATCCCCTGCATCCATGTCATATGACTATGTCCTTTAATAACAGCTGGTGAAACATGTTGTTGAAGCAAAAATGCAGCAATTTATGAATGCAGAGTGTTCATAAAGTCTGACATATGCTTTGTTTGGCTAGAGAGGTGAGAGTTGGAGTGCAGGAAGGACTGTGCAATTGCACTGTTTGAACTTCAAATCTGTGATTTTATCTGGGGTTGCAAATTTTAATCTGAAGTCATGGGGGGGGGCTTGTTGTTGTTATTATGGTGTAAGCAGCTGGTACAGACAAAGCTTCAAGTAAGTGCACTGGAAACTGATTCGGAACCGAAAGTAGTTCCCAGAATTTACCAATGTGTAAAAAATTCCAGGTCAGTATTACATGATCATTTATATCCAATCACATTGCAGAAAATTCAGTTGATTCATAACAATTGGAATTATTTGAGGTTTACTAAATATGGTACAGAAAAATGTACCATATATACTCTCATATAAGCCCATACCAACTGCAAACTGCATAAACCCAGATCCATAATGCACTGGCAGATCTGGGTCTATGCAGTTTGTAAGGACTATTCAATAGGACAAACAACATAGACCCTGATCTGCTGGCACATTATGCGACAGCAGATCAGGGTCTATGTTGGTTGCATTTGGACCAAGCTTTTACACGAGTATCGTGCAACAGCCAGTTGTCGTTGAACTCCTTCAATCGTGCGCCATGTTTCTCGCAATCTAAAGCGCTTGTTTCGAGATAATGACGTCATCAGCTGTGTCACCAGCATTCTTAAAGAGCGACAGAATTTAATTATATAGTAAAATCAAACAAAATGATATTCAAAAAGGTAATTTCATGTAATTTAAAAAAACCATAAGGAAAATCTGTTTTCACTAATGCCTTTTTTGTGGCAGATATTTTGGCCTTGAATTTTCTATTATATGCTAAAGATAGCGCCACCGATTACATGATGACTTTGTTTACATATTTTGAACAGGAAAACCAACTTTGGGAATTAATACATCTAGATAGCCAATGTAAATATTTGGTTTTAATCATTTGGGGTTCTTATACAACGTAAGAAAAATTTACACTCGAAATGTATATTCAATACGGACTTTTGCGCTTCAGTATTATTTCATAATAAACATATATTCTACATCAAAAGACATTGAATCTATTATAATAAAATGTGTATACATTCATCAGTCTATTTTTAAATATCTCTGTCTCTCTGTATGTCTGTCTGTCTCTCTCTCAGTCTATTGAGTCATGTATCTATATGGTAAAGAACAAGCAATTAGTAATGTAAGTGCACAAACTGCATATAGAATTAACGGCAACAAATTATTCATTTTTAAATTTAAATTTTTTTTATTTCAAAAACATGGAGACGCTATAAACTAATAATATCCATATCTTGGTCTAACTGGCATGGTCCAGTCAAATACCACGTGACTTTTTAGTGGGTCTCACGAACCATGAACGTCACTTCCAGAAATAAGTAAACATACACACGCTCGGAAAAATGGTAATTATAAACTATTATTTTATGCTAGGCAGTGAATTACTGGATTTTCCGAGTGAAATAATTGTGATATTTCACTGCAGTGAAAAAATATGATATTTTTTTCACTCGCTGTCAATAGACATTGATAACATTATAAGTAAGAAATTTCAAGTCTTTTATAAGATGCTTGCGTGGTGTAAAGGTTGAGATGACTGCTTCGCAACCAGGCGAACTGGGTTCAAATCTAGTCCCAAGCAATTTTTTTCATTTTCTTTTTATCTGCTGTTTTACCTTGAATTGGGAAGGAACATTATGTAAGTACTGATATTTTATGTGCAAATATACACAAAACAACAGAACATAAACGGTAAACTGCTTACATCGCGCGGGATGCAGCAAAAAATCAGCTACTTCAGTGTATTGTACAAATTGCTAGACAATACGCTCAAGCATAAAATAAAAAGAATATTTGCTTGCTCCGAGTGAATAACAGATATATTTCATCTCATGGGTGAAAAACTGAAGTATTTTCAGTCGTGGCTTAGCCACTCGTGAAAATACTGAGTTTTTCACCCACTCGATGAAATATATCCGTTATTCACTCGTTTCAAGCAAATATCCTCTCTATGTGCATGAATGACAATTTTTTTTCACGCCGATTAAATGAAGTAGACATAGTTGAACACTTTTATGGTTTATTTGAATAGATTATCATAATATTAAAACGAACGCGATAAAATTCACGTTAAGTCCACGAAAGGTGGTTACTCGAGGCTATATACAGTAAACTATCTCACCAAAACAGGCTGCAGCTTTCCATTTTTAAAGTCTAAAACTACCATACTTCTTAAGATATCCATTTCTCCAAATGGATCAGTCTGACACAATTTGAGTGTTCAAAATTTTACATTTTTCTTCCTACTTTTTATTATAATATGAACAAGATTTAAAAAAATGGGGGCAAACATTACCCTTATCATACCTTGTCCCTTTTTCACAGAACACAGATTTGCATAAGGAGAATGTTACACTCACCATGACACATCCAAACACTAAAATCCATAACCCTGCAGGTAGGAAAATGACTTGTATGCAAAAACTCAACCAAAATCACTGAACTTTGGTGAAAAGGTGTTGCAATAAGCAAGAGGCATCCACACACAAAGTTGTATGACCCTGCATTAAAAAAATCCATAAGAAACTAACATAATGGCAAAACCCATAAGAAACTAACCTCAAGGCAAAACCCATAAGAAACTAACCTCAAGGCAAAACCCATAAGAAACAAAAGACAAAACCCATAAGAAACGAACCTAAAGGCAAAACCCAGAAGAAACTAACCTAAAGGCAAAACCCACAAGAAACTAACCTAAAGGCAAAACCCACAAGAAACTAACCTAAAGGCAAAACCCATAAGAAATTAAGCTAAAGGCAAAACCCATAACTAAAGGCAAAACCCACAAGAAACTAAGCTAAAGGCAAAACACATAAGAAACTAAGCTAAAAGCAAAACACAGAAGAAACTAAACTAAAGGTAAAACTGAACCAAGGTACGATGAACAGATTTAAGGACAGACAGACATGGGGTAACACTCTATGCTTCTTCCATATTTGTGGCGGGGCATAAACCACTCCCCAAATATTTTCAAGGTTGGAGGGTTGATTACCTCCAAGTGCAAGAATGATCTCTTTGAGCAAACTGGCATAGCAATAGGCCTCTCTGGAGCGAATAGTTCGAAACAGCTGGTGGATGGCATCCAGACATTTCAGATGAAGATCTTTGCAGCTGGCATAACCCAAAAGTCGCACCACTCGGAACAGGAACCATCTTGAAAACCCTGCCAAGGAGAAATAAATTATCAAATTCATTTCTTTTTTACTGCAATATTTCTAAAGAGAGGGATTAATAAAAGCTACTAATATGTGTCCATTTAAAAAGATTACAACCTGAAGACAAGAGACTCCTGTTTGTCGAGACCACCTATTATTTAGCTAGGAATAAACACTGACATTATGTTTAATCAAAAACACTTTAACATTTACCTAAATATAGGGTGTGAACAGACTGACAGATATACACACACATGGATGCAAAAGAGATCACTATGTCATGTTTCTGCCAAAATGGGCTTGCCAACATTCATCATAACCTACCAGTTATTCATCTAAAAATGAAGAAAAGAAAAATAACCAATAGTATACAATTCTGAACTTAGTTCCATTCTGATCAATTTGCATCAGTATGTGAGTGGGTGGGGAAAGAGAGAGGCAGAGTTTCTGTGATAATAAATAATTGATAAAATGACTGAATTCAAACAAAGTACAGACGTGTATGTGCTGGATGTATTTTCATGTTGGATCCTGCTTTTTCTTTTCTCTTCTCTGTTTACATCTGTATTTTACATGGCTCAATATACCTTTTATACTGTGATTGAGTCCAGCAGACTTTTCAGTGCAAAAAATTGCTGGGTGCCAATGTCGAAATTTTGGATCACAGACCTCTAGCTTAGAGAATTTTCAGTCCCTGCCATTTCAAACAGCATAGACCCTGATCTGCCAGCACATAATAGGCTGGCAGATTGGATATATTCTCTCCAGTCTATGTAAAAATTTAAGCAAACTGCACTGACCCTTTCCCGCCAAAGCATTATGTAAGCATATATCTGGATCTATGCTGTGAAAAAATGGGCTGCGTACATCAGCTGATATGATTTGGATGAAAGGCTATCCTGGAAGTTCATGACAGTGTTCTCTACCCTATCACAACCCACAGCTATCCTTACAAAGATCCTATTATGTTTTGAGTCTGTACTGCTATGCTTCTCCACCAGTCTGCTGCTATGTAGGGAAGCATGTTTTGACTTGGTTATTAGATTTGCCACTTAGTATACATGTACTTGTGGAACATTGTCTCCAGTTTTGTTTTAACCGCAGTCACTAATCTGTGTCAATTAAATAGAAGAATGCCAGTGTAATTCTTGTCTCGCTCTGGATGGAAGTGTCTGCTTGAGTACCAAATTGAAGACTTTGCACTATATCTACAGTACTTTGCTTAAGAGTACTGAATGGTCATCTGGTATTTTATACTATTCGGCAATGAAATGATAATTACTTAATTTTTGTTTATGCACAACTGGATGATCTTGATTTATTTTATGTACATATTGCCAGTCTTATAATGAGCTTTATCATGATAATGACAATTAATGGAGGTATTGGTGGTGTGGCAGGCTGATGTGATGTAGGATTATATTGCTTAGTCATAAGCTAACACTTTTATAGGGGGGTTGTACATGTACCTTGAAATTGTGAGGCAGACTGGGACTTGTGCAAGAAGCTATTATTAGCCCCTCACACGTGCTGTCTACATGGGGTTTGGTGGAGGATCACATATGGTGTGCATGATCAGAACCCTTCCTATTGAGTAGCATTGGCAGCTGAATTCAAATAGCCAACCAAAGTAGATGGTCTGGATGTAGCATCACATGATCATATAGAGTACCATGGATCGGTCACTTCTCTGGATGTTCCAAGGTACAGACAATGGGTACGGAATCTCGGCATCCAACTAGTCTTATGGATTTATGCTGGCCCGCCACCACCCCAGACGCCTCCCATTGGTGCCTACAGGGTGGGGTGTGCTCCTTGTGTTATCATTACTTTTGCTTCATTATTTTCTCATGGGGCTGCCATGGGCTAGGGGTGTATTTTCCCCCAATCGGATACTCGTATGCTATACTAAAAACATAAAGGCCATGCCTGTTTAATACATTTCTCATACAGGTTTAAATAGAAAGAAAATCAGAATAATTTCTTCATGCTGGGATCAGCCGAGCTCTATTCCACTAATCTGGGATCAACCCAGAATACACTCCTATGCGGGGATCAGCCTAGCATAGATTTACTTAAGATGGGATCAGCCCAGAATACACTACTATGCTGGGATCAGCATAGCACATAGCCTACTTAATCTGGGATCAGCCCAGAATAAACAAATGCTGGGATCAGCCTAGCAATACACTACTATGCTGAGATCAGCCTAGCACATAGCCTACTTAATCTGGGATCAGCCCAGAATACCCTCGAATGCTGGGATCAGCCTAGCACAAATTTAACTCTAGCTGGGATCAGCCTAGCAGTCTACTTATGCTGGGATCAGCCCAGAATACCACTTAATGCTGGGATCAGCCTAGCACAGATTCTACTTGAGCTGAGATCAGCCCAGAATACACCTGAATGACTAGCACATAGCCTACTTAATCTGGGATCAGCCCAGAATGCACTCAACTGCTGGGATCAGCCTGGCACAGATGTCACTTGAGCAGGATCAGCCTAGCACAGTCTACTTGTGCTGGGATCAGCCCAGAATACACTTTAATGCTGGGATCAGCCTAGCACCGATTGGGAATCATCATAGTCTCGTATAGTGTTTCATTCAGATTCTAGCCCATGAGTAGCCCCCACAGAGAGAGCCAAATATTTTATTTGTTTAAGTATTTATGTTATTGTAGTTATACATTTTGATGTAGTTGAATTGTTGAATCAAGAGAGAGAGAATGCATATACTCGTGTAACCTTTACTTTCTTACAATGCATATATTAAACCTTTCCTCGTATACATCTGTATTTGTGTTGTACATAAACTTGAATTGTTATGTTTGAAATATTCCACTAAAAGCACAAATTTGTCAAAAATTCATAAGAGAAAAATAAGTCAACAGTAGTGTTTAACATCCTAATGGACACTCCTGTGAGGAAAGAAACTGATTTTCATCAAGGAAACTACTGACAAGTTAGGGGACAAAAGGGAAGCCCCAAGATGGTTGACTGACTACTTCGAATCATGGAAACTTTTCCACGAGTATACAAATAAACATTATCAACAAAAAAACACCCATAAAAATACATAATATTACCTTAGTATGCACAATAAATAAATGTATGTTTTTTTATATTACTAACAATAATTCTTCAAAACTAAATTAAATGAGAATCAAATGTCTCTTTAAAAGTAGCATTTTGAAAGGATGAAATGGTATCAAAAATTCTCTGCACTGTATTACCAAGAATTTAAACTGAAATTTTTTACTCATATATGTGTGAAAGACTGCAGCCATGAAGACAAAGTATACTGTCTATGTATCTTCCATTATCTGGGTAAAATGGTAATAAACTTTTAATTTGTTAAAATTTTAGTTATTACACACATAGTTACATCCAGGTGCATTATCAGTGGATGTGAAAATATGTACTTGCTTATGCCCATGAAATGAGAGATTCATTTCAGGCACCCACTATCCTTTCCAAATTGTCTGGGGAGATCACTGCATGACATTAGGATGCAAAGAAAAATGACATTTTATACAGCTACAGATGCAAAATATGCCCATACCATGTGCCAGTTCTTCCTCATCTGATAACTGTCCTTCTTTTAGCTGGGTGAGGGTGGGCGTGGTATCACCATGCCCTGGGGGTGGGGCAACAAAGGTGTCAGGACATTCCTTCATACAATACTGGGACCAGCGAAATAGCATGTAACACTCACTGCCCTCTCCATTCTTCTCCAGGGATTCTGATACTGAAATAAGCACAGAACAAAACTTGTACAAACTATGACCTTATTCATGGTACATCTGTTCCAATGTCAACCCATAAAATCATTCTAAAACTTGGACCTGTTCACCCTGACAGATGTCTGTCAGTAGTTTCAAAAAGTCCAATCCGTAATTTTAGTCATCTGTCCATAGTTTACTCTACCAACACTGACAGCTGGTCTATCATGAACAGTTGTTAAGAAACATAAAGTATACATGTAGCTATCTTAAGTATCATGGATCCACTAATTAGCTGAAAACCCCTCTTTATATACCAAACAGAAGTTTGCATAAATTGGCTGGTACAAAGTCACAATTCTCTGTGTACACCTTCATCTCCATCAAGACCATCTCATTTGTTATTCAGGGTGATGATAAATCCCACTGCTTTATTTTATCTCTCAACAGTCCATCACAACATCAAACTAGCGGGTTTCAAGTGTAATGGTCCCACTCATAATGATACTGATGCTTTAACTGAATGCAGTATTACATTCAAGCACTTAAATGATACAGCTGAAGAGACTAATATATGAATAGATTGGTTTGGTTTTATGGGTTTTAACGCCATTTTTCAGCACATGATAGGCTATACATGGCAGCCAGTATATCTGGTGGAGGAAGAACCCGGGAAAATCCCAGGAAGAACCACTGACCCACGAGAAGCTACTGGCAAGCTTTCTCACATAACCCCATTGGCCAATCCCAAGACTCTAACCCATGCGGACAGAGGTGAGATGGCAGTGATCAGTAAAGGCGAGCGCCTTAGACCACTCGGCCACCCGGGGCCGCTATATTAATAGAACTCTGTCATGCAGCATCTTTGCAGAAAAAGACTCTACTAATAAAATCAATGCCTTGAACCATAGCCAGCATTTTTGCGTAATATTCTGTTGAAACTACAATGAAATCATAGCAGTAAGCAACTCTGAAAACTGCATGTTAAACAACATTAACTTAAACATGTATACAAATATTGTTGAGCCTGCCTTTTATTTAGCTAAAGCGTGTTTAAGCCAAGCTTGAAAAAAAAGGGTCAATTGGTGCCCTTCATTTGAAGAAATGGGCCAATGATGTGATCATAATGGGCCTACCTCATAATAAAAGGAGATATTACACTATTTCACATGCTATTTGCATGAAAAACCAAATAAACATTTGTTACTTTAGGATTTTCCTCTTTGATGCCAACTACACTCCAACAGCACAGGAGAAGTCAAAGTCTAAAATTGTATGCCCCTTCAACATTATAGTCATCAGTCTTTGCAAAGTTTAGCTTTCAAGCAATTTCTTGAGTGTGATGTTTTTCTTCTTTTGTTCCGACATTTTGCAATCCAATTCTTCGTAGAAAGTTTCACTTCCTGTTTAACTTTCCTCTCCGTTTTGTTGGTTTTACCAGCTTGTTCACTAGAGTTATCATATCTGTGGTCATTTTTATTGCTTTCACAATTCTGAGTGTGATACTGGGTTAAACAAATCAGTTATACATCACTCCACATCTACATCTCAGAGAAACTTCACTGCCTGTACAAATAATAAATGGCAATAAATCAAGATCATATCATGTGACTGAAAGCACAAGCTTTCAAAAATCACCAAGACTCCACAGGAGTGGAAGTTATATCAATACATTGCTCTAAGAAATATTATGGGTTTTTAGTGAGTACATGATTATTTCCGGAGTTTTGATGTATATGGGATTACAATAATAGTGGAAAATGTATAGTTTGAACATAGCCACTAGTGCAATCAAAACATATTTGCTTAAAGGATTTTGTTAATTTTCATAAAAGCACTCACTGAGCAATTCGGAGACTGAATGGTTGGTTGGTGCATCTGTATCAGATTAAAGGTAAAAAACGTAACTTGTTTATTTTGTTTGCAGGAATTCGCATCTATTTTGCACAAAACCCACAAAGGCATATTCTGGCTGAAACACCGCTAAAGGTAAAAAAAACTGTAGCACTGACCTTTATCTAAAAACTTTACCGCTATCCTAAATCTAGGTTCTGGACAGATGGGCATATGGACATAAAGATGGATGTATGAACACCTAGATGGATGTGTGCAAATATATGACTATTTAATAAGAAGAATCCCTTGAAGGGACTGATGCTCTACTGGCTGAAAAGAATTTCCATAAATTCAAGTTAAAACCATTTATTCTGACCTTTTATTCTTCTACAACTGCTGAGTACTGAAATCATCTCTGATATTCTTAAGAAACTCCAACATACCAAATCTGGTAACAAAAATATTTTCTTACATGTCTAAGCTAACATGTTCACAAGACACCTGCAAATGCAGTATAAAATTCTCAGTCATGGCCTTTGACCTTGAACCTGATTTTATGTACAGAACATCACTGAACTTGTCTCATACAATGTCAAGATATACCCACATGCCAAGCTTGGTTAAATCTATAATTAACACTGGGGGTGAGGGGGTGGACAAAGTTATTTAAGTGGCATCATTCAAGGTATTCACCAGATGTATCCACAAACTGGGTTTGATAAAATCCATTCATACTTGTTTGTGTGGACATACTCACAAGACAGTACAAATATAAACCCAAGTCAAGATGGTTGACCTTAAAATCAGTGTCAAAGTGCTGACTATCAACTTGTTCACTGGAACGAAACTAAATACAAATCTGGTCAAAATTCACTTATATATGTACAAGTCAATATGTTCACAAGTTCAGTGAAGTACAAAAATGCAAGCAATGATCTCTGACTTGACCCCAATGTAAATTAAGCCTGGTTTACAACTCTTTCACAGAAGTAAAGATATGGTGGCAGTCAGATCTGCAACATTTTCATTCAGAACCAATTAATATGATCAGGCCTTCAAGGCAAGTAGTAATAGCAAGATTTGCAAGAGGCCACCATTGATCAGCGCCATTTTTATTTAGGATCAACTAGAGATCATAAGAAGTTTCTCAGTGAAAAACTAAAATCTAGATGACCATCTGTTCATAAGTAGTAGCTACAACAAGATTCTCAATAGTGCTACCATGGCGGCCATACTGAAGGTCTGATCTGCACAACTTTCATTTAGAACCAACTAAATATCATAATAAGTCTTGTAGTGAAAACCCCATATCACTCACTATAACTCACAATTCTGGAAAAGTAGCGATAACAAGATTTAAAACATGGCCACCATGAACTGAAGCTCTGATTAACATCATTTTTATTTAGGCCAACACAACTCGACATTAAATGAAGTCTTACTGAATAACCGAAGGAACCTTTTCATTTAGTACTAGATATCATAAGAAGCCTTTAAGTGAAAACCACATGTCAATATGATCATGCATTCAGGAGAAGTAGCATTAAAAATATTTTCAAGATGGCTGCTATGGTAGCCATACTGGATATCAGACCAGTACCATTTTCATTTAGGACCAACCAGATGTCATAAGAAGTCTTTTAGTAAAAAGCTCACATCAATATGACCATCCATTCGATAAAAGCAGCATTAACAAGATTTTCAAGATGGCCATCATAATGGCCATACTGGATGTTCAAGGTGCACCATTTTCATTTAGGACCAACAAGACATCATAATAAGTCTTTCAGTGAAAACCTCATGTCAATATGACCAACTATTAAGGTAAAGTAGCGTTAAAAAAATGTCAAGATCGCCACCATGGATGCAATATTGAAGTCAGATTGGCACAATTTTCATTTAGGACCAACTAGATATCATAAGAAGTCTTCCTGTGAAAACCCCATGTCAATATGACCATTCATTAAGAAGGAGCAGCGATAACACAATGTTCAAGATGGCCACAACAGTAGCCATACTGGCTGTCAGACTGGCACCATTATTATTTCCGACCAACATTGTAAGAAGTCTTTTGATGAAAACCCTATGTTAATATGGCCATCTGTTTAGAAGTAGCCTAAAAACGATTTTCAAGATGGCACCTCAATATGACCATCCGTTCAAGGGGAATAGCAATATGTAATCTTTTTTTTGGGGGGGGGAAAAACTAATTTTAATGATATAATACTGACCTGTTGCTATAGCGTACCTTACTCTTTCGGGGATGGAAATTACCCTCGTCCATATGATGAGAATTCATCCTCCCAAAGAGTGACTTCCAGAAATTCCTGAAAGTCAACATTGTGTCACTGGTCCATGCGCAGTTGTCCCCATCTTTTTTCAAGGATGTAGACTACCAGTGGGACATCAGGGATCATAAGGTGGCTTGATCCTGTTGGTCCCTCACTGGGGGGATGGGTGGGGCAGAACACCTCACTCTCAGCCCTGTGAATATGGAGGGTGCTGCTCCTCCCTCATGGGGGAGGAGGGGGCACGACTTGCTTTCTGCCCTGTAGGAATGGAGAGGGTGCTGCTCCTCTCTCATGGGAGGGTGCAACTCGCTCTCCATCCACTTATTTCCTCCCTTGGGATGGTGCCCCATGGGTCGTAAGCATCTCTGAAGAGACTGATCCCATTCTCTAATACCCAAGGGACTTAGTGATGGAAAAACCTGAAAATTCCAATGAAGAAGAGGAAGGCACCTTCTTCCTCCCTTTATATGTCCGTCTGTTTTCAGCAAGGTCCCAGACCTCATCCGACCAGAGACAACAAAAAGGACAACCCTCTGTCCTTATACAACTGGTACATGCCAGGCAGGTGGAGTGGGTGTCCCAGGGGGCTTTCTTGTGCCCACATTTACCCCCATTTGTTTCTTTGACACTGCTGAGAGGAAAACTTCTGAAAACAAGAACAATAATCTCGTATCAAGAATATAATCCATGAGAAATGTATGGAACTAAAGATCAATACAAATTAAGACAGCAATACTGTACCTGCATAGGAGTCTCTTATTAATATGAATTAAAACAATACTGATGTTTTAATCACAATTACATCAACAATACTTATTTCTGTGTACTGGAGAGGAAGAATAGCAAAAAAAAAACAACAGCAAGGTAATATGAAAAGAATGCAAAAGAATACTATCCTTCACCAACCATAATAAATAAATATGAATGCTGGTGTGAGACCCCCTTCCACAAGTAAAAGTCTGCATAAAAACAACTGAAAGGAAAATCACTTCCCTATTATACGTATTCAGTAAATTCCATGAAATGGAGGTCACAAACCAATCTAGCACCTAAAAGGCTTGGTTATGAATAAATGTAACCTTAAAATACAAACAACTCTCAAGAGAGCTAATTCCGAATACGGAATAACACTTGACTGAGGATAAATACACTCAATAAATATGATGAACGTATTCAAATGACAAAATCACAAAGTATGACACAAAACGAAGGCAATTTTCTGAAGAGTGTAGAAAACACCACTAAACATTGGCACATCGAGAAAAAAGATGAGCACAACTGCACATGGACCAGTGACACAAGGTTGACTTTCAGAAATTTCTGGAAGACACCCTTTGGAAGGATTCTCATCATATGGACAAGCTTAATTTCAGCAGGTAACGTATTACTGCTATAAAAAACAAGATTTTCAAGATGCTCACCATGATGGTGGTCATATTGGATGTTAGATCAGCACCATTTTATATTTAGAGTCAATTAAACATCATAAGAAGTATTTTGGTAAAACACCCATGATGATGTGCTGATATAACAATCGATTCAGAAAGAGTGATGTTAACAAAATTTTCAAGATGGTCACCATGGCAGTCATCTTGGACGTCAGATTAACATCATTTTCACATAGCACCAACTAGATATCATAGAAGTGGCCATATTGGATGTCCAAGCAGCACAATTTGCATTTAGGACCAACTAGACCTTGGAATGAATGTGTGCATATGAAGTTTCATAGTAATCCTCCAAGTAGTTTCAGAGTAGCGACAATAAACTTATACTAATGGACCAACAGACAATGTATGGAGAACGGTTGCAACATTGCACTTTGAGCATGGGATTGTGGGTTTCCCTCAATTTTTGGCCTCTTGACACATAAATCTTGACTCAAGTGTGCCCCTTGGGCATGCTTTTTCATTCATTATTTATAATGAAAACAATTATTTGTTCCTTTCAAATTTTGTGTATCCTCCAGACTTGTGTGAGAAGGGGATATAGTGTCTCTTGCCCAAGTAAACCTAGGTGCAACTCTGATCATGGAAGGATGATGGACAACAGGCCACAGCTGACCAGTAGAGCTAAGAAATAATATACTGCCTACCATTCAACATTAGCTTTCAACAAATCTGAACATAAATACTTGCCCAACCTAGCATTAGCTTACCCTTGTTGATACTGGTGAGAAAGTTTTCCACCAGATTAAAAAGCAATGTCCGATATCCATAAACAGTCTGGGTGCTGCTGTAGCCTCCATCTACACTGCCTCTATCAGAAATGATAAAACTTATTTTATCAAAGAAATTTTGCTTAAACAACATGCAAATACACATTTAAAAAACCAGACCAAGTGTTGTACCTTGAGCGCAGACAAGTGGGTTTCACTCAATTTTTTTCAAGTTTCCCCAAAATCTTGACCCATTCACGTGCTTTTCATCAGAATTTTTTTTTTAAAATGTGCCTACTACTTTCTTTAGTGCACGTCTGCCCACATCTATCCAACCAAAGTTGATAAAGTTGATAAAAACTGTAATATGGTAATAAATATCCATTTTACTAAATTCATGCAAGTACACAATCTGTCACTTAATGAATTATTGCTTTGAAAAGAAAAAAAATGGGAATTATTATAATAAATGCTGGTAAATGCTGGTAGATAATGAGTGAAAACTTATGCAAGATCTATTGCAGAAAACTCCATAGTGCATCTCATTTCAGGTGAACCAGATATTTAAACATTTTAATGTTTTCATGACTTACTTGAGTACCTCATAAAACATTTATTACAATAATGTACATGTCCAAGGAAAAGATGAAAGCACAGTGCAGATGAAAAAGTTCAGGTGGCAAAACTTTCAAAGCAAATAAGATTACCTCATTTTTTAGCACTACATTAGAACCTGTCTTGAAAAACCACCCCTTCAGCCAAAAAATAATGGTCTCTCAAGACAGGTGGTCTATCATGGCAGGTGATAACATATAATCAATAAATCCATGCATTTCGAACTTGGTCTCTCAAGACAGGTGGTCTCTCATAGTAGTGGTCTCTCAAGACAGGTTTTATACTTTACTATACCACAGTCTGGACCTGTTCCATTATGAATTGTATACTACCTCCAGTCTTCAAAAGTATTTACCTGGCACAGTTACTATCTAGCTGAGAATTATTTAATCCCTTTAAACCTTACAAATTTCAAACCAAACCTTGTTCCATCTGCTCAAACTTGTTTAATTTGAAAAAATTAAGTTGTTAATGGTATGTGCAATGATAAAGAAATGCTATTTATAGTACAAGGACAGCCTAATACACGTAGTAAGGTGCATGGTTGCGACACAGATACTCACTAAGGTAAAAAAAAAAGTCAGTTTAAAACAGCAAGACGAGAAAGACAGATACTCCTGGACATACTGTAATATTTTACCAAAGTTTCCAGTGATACAGCAACTGATACACAAGATATGTGACTCTCCAATAGCTTGAACACTAAATAGAAATAGTCATAACTCCTTTAATGTACTGAAAATCATCATACTGCCAATCGTCAATGAGTCAGATGTGTTAGAACCTCATACAATATGCAAGTTTACCTGTGCACACATTTATTCTAAATTAGTGGTTCCCAACCTCAGGACTCGACCCAAATTAGGGTCTCATGGGGATCCTCATTAGGATCATAAAGGGTCATCAGAACAATTTTTTTTTTTTGCTTTTTTAATGCTGAAAAGTGCCCAGAGGGTCAGGAGATCCTGTTGGTGGCCAATTTTGGGTTGCTGCAAAAAGAGGTTGGGAACCACTCTTTTAAAGATTTTAGTTGAAGTTTCCTCGTGTCTACATTTACACTGATCTACACTACCACTACCATCTTCCCCCCCATAAGCTGTAGAAAACAAAGGAAAATCTTACTATAGCCTGACAAACTCTTTATGTCATGAGTATACACTAAGGAATGCTAAATAAGAGACTGTCTCATTTTAAATGTGTAATTTTGAAGTGGCAGTACCCTCTCTCTATCCATTATTTCTCTCTAAAAACTTAACAAGTCATTATTATGTCTTCTTTTAAAGTTTTGGATCAAATGCACAACACAAATAAAATGCACACTGCATTTTTTCCGGCTGGCTATTTTACCCCTAAAAGATATAGATCACTCCCATGTTTAAGAATACCCTGATAACTCACAAATCCACTTATTATGCAGTGGCAGGTATGGATCCCATTTTCTCTTATACAAAATAATAAGAAAACAGGCCCTTATTTGCAGAACATAAATAAAGTTGCGATCAAAATTGGTAAATGAAACATTGATATATCTCTCATTTTTTCATTGCAAACATTGGTTAGTGCCTGGAAATTTGAATCAATATCTTGAAATTCACAACTTTTAATAAGTGATATATTTTATAAAATTTTCATTTTAAAATAATCAGTACACTGTAAATAACAATATATGATGAAATATCAATTGATTAAAATGCTATTATTTTATGCTAGGCCATGAATTACTGGATTTTCCAAGAGAAATGAATGTGACAATTCACTGGAGTCAATTACTCCCAAAAAAATTTTCACTGTGGTCAATAGACATCAATAACATTATAACAAAGAATTTTGATCCTCCACTGTTTACATTGGCTCGGTCTAGTGTTAAATATTGCCACCTATCATGCAGGAGATCCCCGTTCGAATCCCACATTGTGCATTTTTTTCATTGATTGGTTTATGTGCTTTTGTACCTTGAATTAGGAAGGAGAATTGTGTTACTACTGATATTTTCTGCGCAAATATACACAAAACAGCAGAACATAAATTGTAAATATCTTACATTATCGTGCAGGATACCATAAGAAATCTTCTACTCCAATCTGTTATACAATATGTTTGAGTGTAAAATAAAAAGAAAATTTGCTTGTTCCAAGTGAAAAACATATACTTCATCTCGTGGTTGAAAAACTGAAATAATGAGTCTTTCACCCATTCAATGAAATATATCCATTATTCACTTGATACAAATAAATATCCTTATGTAATGCCTACTGGTGGCAACACTTTAAGAAATAAATACCAACAAAAACAGTCTTGTCAAGTGAAATTCGTGTTTCAGTTTTATCTTTTAATTCAGTTTCAGTGTAATCATCATAAATACGTTATGCCCGCTTGTATTCAAACATGAAAAGTGTCAAACGACTGTCACAGCAATGCCAACAAATCATATCAGTGAGAACCTAATTAAATGCCGACTGTTGTGATCTCCTACCTGTGAAAGTGTTTGTTGCATTGTTACAATCAATTAATAGTAGGCCTGCTTTGTATTATTATTATTATATTAATTATGTTTTTTGTATCAAATCAAGTAAAGGGGGTAGCATGCATTTTGTTAAAAACGGCACGCAAATTCTACTGTGTACAAGCTAGCGGTCACGGTTGTGTGTCAAATCAACTCAACAATTGACCAACTGACCACTGTTTTAAATATTTTTATGCAAGTAACATAATTAAAATATCTAACATTAATCATTAGTTTATCCGACTCATTTGCAAATGTGATCAAGTTTAGCAAGAAAACAAAGCAAATGGCCTACATGTTGCATGAAAAGCTTAGTTTCACAGATAGGGTTCGTTATAGATAAATGAGTTGCAAACTTTTTAGTTGACTTAAAATTCCCGAACTGGCACTCAGGGGTTTGCTCAAGGATGAGCAGAAATGTTGTTATTACTTGCAATGATATCATAGCATCAATATTTTACTAACAGAACAATAAATAATAGAGGTTTGACATTGTTGTTTCTCAAAAATAATTGTCCATCTCTTTTTTAAAAGAATAGTTTTGTTCTGAATGAACAATAAAACTTGAATGCATACACATTCACATGCAAAAAGCGGTGACATTATACACAAGCATAGTTTGATCAATTTGAAAACAATAATAACAACAATCTGCCATAAAACTAAATGGAGACCACCACAAACACCAGAATGACAACATTTAGTCTCCCAACTCTTAAATAGTTAAGCTATAACAAGTCTTACTCCTGAATATCCTGGATAAACTGAACACTCTGTACTAACTGCTGCCTTGACATTCTTCACATCTCTAAATTCATGATCAGCTGCAAAGAAAAAAAAGAAATATAAAGGTAGTCTTAAGTTTTTACATAATTTAAGACTTCAAAATGTAATCAAGTCCTGTATACTTGTATATTTAAGATTTTAAAATGTAATAAAGTCCTGTATACTTGTATATTTAAGATTTCAAAATGTAATCAAGTCCTGTATACTTGTATATTTAAGATTTCAAAATGTAATCAAGTCATGTATACTTGTATATTTAAGATTTCAAAATGTAATCAAGTCCTGTATACTTGTATATTTAAGACTTTAAAATGTAATCAAGTCCTGTATACTTGTATATTTAAGACTTCAAAATGTAATCAAGTCCTGTATACTTGTATTTCTCCAGCATTTTATCTACATCTGACCAATCTCCAGCAATCTTATATGTTAGAAAATATCTACAGCATTTTTATACAATACTGCAAAATTACATAAGAAAAGACTTTACCCGTCTTCATACATTTTCTTTTTGTCTATATAAAATGAATTGCAGAAACATCCATGCAAATACCTACAGTCAATACTTGCTTGTAAGTCAGGTCCATTTGCAAACAATATAGACCCCAATTTGCCATCGCATAATGAGCCAGCAGATCAGGGTCTATGTTGGTTGTTCAACTGATTACTCCTAACTGTTTATACCCAGATCTACTGGCACATTATGCGACAGCAGATTCGGGTCTATGCAGTTTGCAGTTGGACCCGACTTATACACGAGTATATATTGTACATGTCTGATTCTATTTGTAAGATGGGAGAATGATCATTCTGAAGCATGAACTTATGATTGGAAGATGTCAGTTCTTTTTTAAAATTTGATTAAAGAAAAATCAGAATTATAATACTGATAGGATATAATTCTTGAAGATGAAATTTATAGAAGCAGACTCCAGCATTACCATTCTATCATTAAAATTCTGAAAACTGAGATCTAGCATTAGCTTCTAAACTATGGTTATCTGGACAATGAAATCCACATAAAAACATGCATATTTTTTATTTCTGACACATGAAAATTCCAACAGTCAAGTCCTCGGTATGCAAGTTTTAATTTTGGTGAATTTATGAATTATTGCAAGCAAAAACATGGGCTTGTACTCTTTAACTTATTTCAAGAAATGAGTCCTGGATTACAACTTTCAAAAATTCTATGAAGAACGTTGCTAACTTACAATGTGTGTGTTGCCGGGACAGTACAACTTTCTGTAAAGAAAAGAGAAATACACTGTTGAACATATCCATAGACACACAGAGATGCTGCCAGGATTCTAAAGGGGGAGCTCCCCCCTTGACACCAAAATAAGCGGGAGTAGAAAAATAATGAGTGGGAGGAGGAAATGGCCATAGTTCAGTTTTTAGCTAACACATAATTATCCATCTCTTCCTTTCTTCGTGCTCTATTGAAATCTAAATCCTCAAAAGAGGTCTTGTCTAGTTGTATAATCACTAATCTGCTGATCATTTCTGAGCTTAATTTGTGCCTTATCTGTTTATGAATATTGTTCTGTGCTGATAACCCTCTTTCACATATGCATAGCTAGCTAAGCCAGCTTGAACAAGTTTGAAAAATGTTCTTTATGGTTGTTATGTACAATTTTCAGCAGCTCAGAGGTACTGTCTCCTGGATATCTCTGCTCCAAAATAATATTTTTCACTAACAAGAGCTCTGCCAAAGTTTCACTTTCCTGACTTGGTGCTTTGCTGACTACTCCATGTATGCTAAATTTCTGATCTGTTCCACAATTTTGTATTAGGATATTAAGTCCATCAATGCCAAAGTCAGCTTGTTCAGACAGAGTTATTCTGATTAAAAATAAATATCCTTACTTTTTAATTTCTTTTTAGATTTTTATTTATACAATTTATTTTAACCCGTAGAGTGCTATATGGTTTTGTACCACAAGATCCCTCAAGACACAATTGTTTGAGAAAAGAAATGAAAAATTTCACTCTACTTTGAAATTGCTTTTACTTTAATTAGGCTTAGTATTCTGCCTTTTTGACATTTAATTTTGAAGGACCGCTTAATAGGCGGTTGACCGGCATTCCATCTGTTTTTGTCCATCCAGCATGTACATCGGACTCATATTCAACATCATTTTCTGGTTCAAAATTACTCACTGGTATTTCCGGTAATACTTTCCAGGCTCCAATAATCTCATATACTTCAAAACTTTAAAAATCATTGTCATCATGGCTATCATCGGCCAGTATTTGCCGAACAAAATCGTCATCTGAAGATGAACCATGTTGCGAGTCAGCCATTTTGGATTTTCTAGGGGCCCTTACTTTAAACACGCATTTGTAAAACTTCCTTCATGAATCCAAGGTTAAAACTCGACAATGATTTTTCCAGGGCCCAATATGCCAATCAAATTTAGTTTAACAGCCGTTCATATCAAGCTGAACGATGTGTAAACAGTTGCTTTCTGGAAAAAAGACAGACGAGACAAGCGCAAAGCGACTTCTACTGGCAGCGCGACTTACACCCCAACAAGCACTTTAAGGATTAACAGTTAAATAAAAATTGTATACTGCGCAGAATACATTTTTATATGCGTGACTTTAAACTAATTTGCGGGAGTTCTCACGCATCACTGCTTTCCAAGTGCGTGAATTTATACAAATTTTGCGCAATTCGCACAGTCAAGCACCCTGGCAGCATCTCTGCACACAGTTACATTCTCCGATTTTGTTTGAATATAACGACACTGGAAATGTGTTAATTAAAAAATGGATGCCCCACCACAGTGCCTAAAAACTGACCTAAATGCAAAACTTAGACCAAGCGTGATGGCTGGACACACAGACAAGAGTACATTCTTTTACCACCATTGTGGTGCTGTTGAGGATAAGAGGAAATATGTTTAACTGGGGTTTATGATAATTTTTTAAATTGCTCAACAACTTTCTTATGATGCACAGTATTCAAGTGATGTAACACACGACATGAAGATACAAGAAAGTTGAATTCTTTGACAAGATAAATAACTTCAATTGCATGTAAATATGTAGATAAAGTGTCTCTGAATGAAGTGTCTTACAATTAAAGTTAATTAAATTAGGAACATAAACATGAAACTTCACATCACCAATATAAATGACAGATCTGGCAAAGGCATATTGTACATATGACAGACACATATAGTTAGAATGTCTATTATCTTTTGATAAATCAGAGTTGTGAATTCACAAGCTGATAGGATGGTAAAAGTATTATAAATTTGCTCTTTCTCACATTACATAACATGGTTACATGACTTGTCATTGGGTTCATTATCTGGATGGCAGATTAACACAACTTAGTGTTGAACAGGAAATATTTATTTGTATTCAAACAAATTCAGTCTGTCAATTCTCTAATGATGCTTAAACATCTTAATTTCATTGTATGATAATGACTATACAAACTTTAATTACATTTTGTGATTCTTTTAAATGCTGAAGGTCAGGAATCAAGATGCTGATCCGTGAGTTACCCAAGACCTTGAAACCATATTATTTGATAAGTAAAGCTGTTAACTCTATAGATGACCATGGTTTCCCACTCCCCCAACCCCTTTATAAAGTTTAAAAAACTGCGGAAAGCAAATAGTATATAATGCTTTCTGTTGTTTTGGATGCCATATTGATCATGTAAGTACAAAAAAGTAACCTCCGTGTATAAGATTCTGATTAACATTTACTTGATAATCAAGTAGCCTTGAGTAACCACCTTTCCTGGACTCAACGTGAATTTTAACGCATTGGTTATAATATTATTATAATCTATTCAAATAAACCATAAAAAAAGTTAAACTATATTTACTTCATTTAATCAGCATGAAAAAAATTTGGCATTCATGTACATTAGTTCATAATTACTGTTTTTCCGAGCATGTGTATGTTTATTTATTTCCGGAAGTGATGTCAATGGTTCGTGACACTCACTAAAAAGTCACGTGGCATATGACCGGAACGTGCCAGTTAGACCAAGATATGGATATTATTAGTTTATAGCGTCTCCATGTTTTTGAAATAAAAAAATTTTTTTTTTTAAAAATTAATAATTTTTTTCCGTTAATTCTATGCAGTTTGTACACTTACATTACTGCTTGCTTGTTCTTTACCATATAGATACATGACTCAATAGACTGAGAGAGAGAGAGACAGACATACAGAGAGACAGAGAAATTTAAAAATAGACACTAGTGAATGGATACACATTTATTATAATAGATTCAATGTCTTTTTGATATGGAATATATGCTTATTATGAAATAATACTGAAACGAAAAAGTCCGTATTGAATATACATTTCGAGTGTAAATTTTTCTTACGTTCTATAAGAAACTAACATGATTAAAACCAAATATTTACATCGGCTAACCAGTTGTAGAAATTCCCAAAGTGGATTATCCTGTTCAAAATATGTAAACAAAGCCAACATGTGATCGGCGGAGCTGTCTGTAGCATATAATAGAAAATTCAAGGTAAAAAAGTCGGACAAAAAAAGGCATTAGTGAAAACAGAGATTTTCATTATGATTTTTTACAATTACATGAAATTACCTTTTTGAATCGCATTTTGTATGCTTTTACTATAAAATTATATTATTCTTTCGCTTCTGAAGAACGCTGGTGACACAGCTGATGATGTCATTATCTCGAAACAAGCGTGTTATATCGCGAGAAACATGGTGAACGATTGAAGGAGTTCAACGACAACTAGCCACTGTACGATATATTCTAGCAACAGGCGTCGCCGCTAGAGGGCACTGGCGATCAAGATTAACATTTTCTCAAAATGTCAACCTCATTACACCATGTACTTTCTCCGCTTTCGTATGTAAAAAGCCGACATTATTATATCCAAATGTATTCATGGTTGAAAGGTCAAATGTCTATATTTAGCGTATATGACATTGGGCCTTTTGTACAGCATATTCGGCGAAAATAAACGAACACCGAATTTTTCAAAACGCAGAAAAAGTTAATAAACGAACATATACGCTCACCTATGCCTATTTTTTAAAATACTTTGGAGTTCTTTTTATGAGAATAATGGTAAAATATGTGCGAATATTTGCGGAAAACCCACGAATTACGTCTTTATAAAGGTCACCCATGCCAGCAAGAACGGTAACTCTTCCCGGCACATGGCAACGTACAAAATGGAAACAATGACAACACAACATAAATTGGATTCAAAAACGCACGAAAACTTTATTTTATGAAAGGGTAGATGTTTATACCAAGGAATCAGATTATACAAACGTATTTGTCATTCATTATACCAAATATATTACAACATTTTGGTACAACTTTTGTTGTGTAATGTAATTTCGAGATTAGAGACTTGACGGGTGATACTGATAATGATATTGAAAATATGTATGTGATTGTGATCACTTAGATATTATAAATGTCAGGTCATCTGCTCTAGGTAGGATTCTTATCTAGAGACACTGGTATTCAAATTAAAATGTTCATGTTTAGTAGGGGCGAAAAAGAGGTAAAAGTTAAACTTATTTTCAGTATTTTGAAAAATGAAAACAAATTCATTTCATACCATTTTTTGTGAATATCAATATGAATACTGTCATCATAAAGAACAGAAAATCAATCTGTAGTATTTCTCTATTTAAACAAAAACATAATCATAACTATTTCTTGAGAATCAAATCAGTGCCAGAAGTAGAATTGTGGAATTATTCAAAGTAAGTTATTTTTATGTTTTTTGTCATTGATTTTATTTGACAGATATGAAAACTGACCAAAAATATCTTATCATAACTAAATTCTAAAATGGCAATTGTTATTTACTAAATTGTGATTTCAGATCAATGTATATATGTACAAGAACACTGTAATGCATTTGCACTAATGCTTTTAAGAGTAACATACAATTTAAACTTGTGTATGACTCATGATTATGGCATTTCATGCAAAAATGTTGGTGGGGGGCATGATAAAAAGGAACTGAAAGGCTTCAGAAGTACCTGGAACATAGAAAAAGTCAATTTATTCTTGAAGCTGAATGTTCACAAAAGATTTATATATAACCATATGTAAGAAATATGCAACTTTCAGCATGAAATAACATGATGTCAAGAATTTGCAAATAGTGACCAAGACCAATATTAACAATGGTGGACAGCTCATGTGTTTGAATCCTTCCTGTGAATTTATTTGAAAAGATATCATAAAGATGGGTTTATTTTTTAATTCTACACACTCAAATTATGCAGAAAAGGTTCCATTTTAACAGCAACATATAATTTCAACTTGTGTATGACTGAAAAATATAGTATTTCATGCAAAAACGTTAGGGGGGCACTTGATATAAAGGCACAGGGGGGCTTCTGAATTACCTGGAACATAGAAAAAGTCAATTTATTCTTAAAACTGAATGTTCACAAAACATTTCTATATAAACATATTTAAGAAATATGCAAATTTCAGCTTGAAATAACATGAGGTCAAGAATTTGCAAAAAGTGCCAAAGACCAATATTAAAAATGGTGAATGGTACATGTGTTTGAATGCTTCCTGTGAATTTATTTGAAAATATATCATAAACATGGGTTCATTTTTTAAATCTGCACACTCAAATTATGCCGAAAACATTCCATTTTTGTATATTCTATAATTCTGAAAAAATCATCCCCTGTTGCTATACATTCCGTTTTTTTTTTTTTTTTTTTTTTTTATCAGGTTCAGATGAATGTCAACATTTTTTTTAACGATGATTAAATGAAGCAGATATAGTTGAACACTTTCATGGTTATTTGAATAGATTCTCACAATATTATAAGGAACGCGTTAAAATTCACGTTAAGGGCACTAACTATGGCAGATTGAGGATATATACAATTATCGAAAAACGGGAGTAACGCATATAAGTACAAGAAGTAAGTTCCTGCTACAGTTGTTGGAAACGATACACACAACTAAATGTTGGAAGCGACGAAATCCGTTAATAATTTAAGCAATGTCTGATAAATACAATTGTATGTATTAACTGCTGCTTATGCAAATTTTGCGTCTTTCCCGCCGTGTGGGTAATTTTTTTTTTTTCTTTCTTCCTTCTCGACTGAAGAGTTTCAGGTGGTTATGCATAAGCGTAAAACCCCAGGACGGGTCAGTAGCTACGTTAATGCTAATGCAAAACAATTCAGTCAGTTCGTCAGAGAGTCATTAGTTAAGTGGATAAATCCTGACATTTTAATATGTTGATAAGTCAATAATAAATTATGAATGCTTTGGTCTGCTCACAGGACAGCTATATCATTCGAGCACTTTCCTTTTTTAAAGGCAGTCTTTTCTATAGTGTGGTAATCGACAGAAGTGGTTAAGATCACATGTACCCCTAATCCGAGAAATCATCCCCCAAACCTGTACTGACACCGCCCATCAGTATCAGTACATGTTTGGGGGATGATTATATTGGACTAAAGTACTAAGTTTACCATGTGCAGAACACCATACGATTGCCTTTTGGAACAAGCGTGTCACCAGAAATGTAGGATCCTAACTTGGTTACATGAGTTTGGTCAGCATTACTAATATAAGAAAGAATGAAAAAAATAGAGAAACGATAAGTAACACGAGTTACAGCTGTACATGTAGCATAAAGAATGCCTTTTTACACTTTCGATTACAAACTTTTTTCTTTTTTTTTTTTTTTTGCTGTTGTTTTTTAAAAAATTTTGTTTGCCACTACCTGAAGACCAATATCAGTCAAAATATTAAGATCTCAGAGAAAAGTATTTGGATGTACAATGATATGCCCATCCATCTTTTTACAAATTATGTATAAGTTATAACGGCACAAATTCAAAACAGTATCCCATCGCTTCGAGCTAAACAAGCTCTTCGGCAGGAAAAGAAACAACTTATATCCACAAAGCAAACACTAAACACAAACGCCAAGAGAAATTCTTGACTCGTGCATGTTGAATGACAGGAGGAAATCTACAAACAAGATATAAAAAAATAGAAGAAAGAAAGAATACAAAATTAAAAAACGGTTTAAAAACCGGTAAATTACATGTCTATTATTTGCTGCCGTCAGCCCAATAAAGCTGTATACCAAAAATCAAAGAAGGGCTTTTCGTTCCTATCGTACAGAGACCAAAATGTTATATATATATATATATATATATGTGTGTGTGTGTGTGTGTGTGTGTGTGTGTGTATGTATATATATTGGCTTCTTGACAAATGTATAGCCTCTATACATATATTATAAATAAATAAAACAGATACATAGATAGATATGTGTGTGTGCTTTTTAGGCAAGAAAGTTGAAAGTTCATCTATTTTATATCTTAAACAAGTAAATAAAGATCGGATAAAAATTGCATTGGGTTCCACAATCTCATCTTTTTGTGTATGCAGTTATATTATGGGTCGGTCTACTAAATTAGTAAAGTCAAGTATCGTGATCCTTCTATCCACAGTTAAGTAAGGGAAAAGGAATACACAAAATAAAAATCTCATTTCTGGTGTAGTAACTTTACGAGTTATTTATTTGTATTGGATTGTAAGAGCAAACCAACATTAATTATTGAAGGGAATCAATTTTTTTTATATCACAACAATTGTATGGTCTCTAAATAGCCTACCACGTGTCCAATATAATTTAACTCATCGATATTTTACTTGTCATTGTACTCCAATTGATTGATTTTTCCCTGCAACCCTTGGAGCATAAAAGAAACGGTAGCTTGCCCATTCGTGTGTAAGTACGTGAGTAGTATAGAATGACACTTTGGGGGCAAAAACGACACTTGGTTGTGTAGTATCCGTTAATGAGGCACAGCTATGTGTAATGTGTAATTGGAGTTTGAGACACAGACACAGGTTGAAAGCTTTAAAGCTGGTAAGATCTACGGTCAGTCTAATTAAAGTCCAATTAGTTACAGAATGCTTGTGATGTCCATCATTTATTTTATACTCTCCCACCTTTATGTTCACTTGGTTGTGGGCCTTCCTTTAGTTAATAGGTTTGTCTGTATATAATAAAAGTAGTGTAGAGAATATCTTGTGTTTGTTCCTACATACTCACACAACATGGTGGCAGAAGTGGAATTTGCCTAAGATACAGTGGATTATCAGCATTAGTTGGATATAATCGAAATGAGAATCATTTTCACAAAAGGAACGTTCCAGTTCAGATTTAATTTACCAAACAGTTTCCAGCAATGGCGACATTCCAAGTTCCAAGTCCAGACAAATTTCAGTTTTCAAACCCAGAGTCTTGGTCAAAGTGGATTCAGAGATTTGAGCGCTTTAGTCCTGCTTCTGGATTAAATGCCAATGAGGAAGAAACGCAAGTAAACACTCTGATCTATACAATGGGGCCTCAGGCGGATGACATATTTTCTTCGTTTGTCTTAAGTGATGACGACAAAAAGAAATATGAAATTGTCAGAGAGAAATTCGAAGGGTATTTCATCAAGAAAAGAAATGTTATTTTTGAAAGAGCTAAATTTAACCAGCGACGACAAGAGGAAGGTGAATCCGTCGATACATTTGTTACATCATTACATTGTCAAGCAGAATACTGCAATTTTGGACTTCTTAAAGATGAATTGATTCGAGACAGAATTGTTGTTGGACTGAGAGACACGCATTTGGCAGAAAAACTCCAACTTTATAGCAAACTTACCTTAGAAAAAGCAATCAATTTATCTAGACAGAGTGAGGCCGTGAAGAAACAGCAACCTCCAATCCAGGGATGGATACACGTAAATTCCCATTTGAATGCTGATGGAATAAAGTCAAAAAAGAAGGTACCATACCAAGTCAGTTCCAATCCACAAAAGGGGAACAATGTTTCTTCAAATAAACACAGTTTCAGTCAACTATGGAGAAATAGCAAATTGAACTACAGTACTGAAAGCATGCGGAGATGTGACAGATGTGGGGGAAATCCTCATAGTAGCGACAAATGTCAGGCAAGAAAAGCAACATGCAATAAATGTTCAAAGATGGGACACTTCGCATTCATGTGCAGAACTAAGAAAAATGTTTTCGAAGTAGAGAACCCCAATAATCCTGCATCTTATGGGTTTCTTGGCGGAACTGATTCTGGAGCGAAACCCTGGATAGCAAATGTCATAGTTCAGGGACAGGAATGTGCTATGAAAATTGACACATGTGCAGATGTTACTGTAATTTCAGACGATTTATACAGAAAACTGCAGAGAGTTAAACTCATCAAAGCTGACAAAATCTTGTTTGGACCAGTACAGAAAAGGCTCAATGTCCTTGGAAAATTAAAGTGTCACTTTAAAGTGAGCAACAGAAGTACAGTACAGGACGTATATGTAATCAAAGGTCTGAAGCAATCGCTGTTGGGAAGACCAGCAATAGAGGAGCTAGGAATCGTCATTAGGGTTGATGAGATCACCAATACAGACTACAAATACAGAAGAATGTACCCTAAAGTATTCAGTGGATTGTGGAAAACTGAATGAGAGTACAAGATAAGGCTTAAACCTGTTGCAGTTCCGTTTGCACTCAGTGTACCTAGGAAGGTGCCTATTCCGTAAATGGATAAAGTGAAATCGGAATTACAAAGAATGGAGAAGTCAGCCGTCATTTCTCGTGTGGATCACCCAACGGAATGGTGCGCAGGTAATGGTCGTAGTGCCAAAAGGTAATGGCAATGTTCGTATTTGCGTAGATCTCACCAAACTAAACGAATCGGTAATGCGCAAAAATCACCCAATACCGAGTGTAGATCAAACTTTGGCTCAGTTAGCTGGTGCAAAAGTTTTCAGCAAGCTAGATGCCAACTCCGGGTTTTGGCAAATTATGCTTTCACCCGAGTCTCGTGATTTAACCACTTTCATTACGCCCTTTGGTCGCTTTTGCTTTAACAGACTACCATTTGGAATTTCGTCCGCACCTGAATTTTTCCAGAAACATATGTCCCAAACTCTTGAGGGAATTTCGGGGGTAATATGTCAAATTGATGACGTTCTAGTATTTGGGAAAGATCAATCGGAGCATGATGAACGGTTGAAAATTGTTTTGGGTGTTATTGAAAAGGCAGGAATTACGCTCAATGAAAAATGTGAGTTTTCCAGAGCCTCGGTGAAGTTCGTAGGGCACATTATAGATTCCACGGGAATTAAGGCCGATCCAGAAAAAACGCACACGGTCATTGAAATGGAGACACCCAAAAATGTTTCAGAAGTCAGACGATTTCTGGGCATGGTTAACCAACGAAGCAAATTCTCGTCAAACATAGCAGAAAAACAAAACCGCAGCGAGATTTACTCAGTAAAAGCACCGAGTGGGTCTGGGGTCCTTCTCATGAGAAAGTTTTTCATGATGTAAAGTCCTGATGTTAGCCCTATATAATCCCAACTACCAGGCAGTCTTGTCAACTGATGCGTCCTCATTTGGCCTAGGGGCTGTATTGTTACAAAAACAGCTAAATGAAACAATGAGACCAGTTGCGTATGCTTCAAGGTCGTTGTCTGTCACAGAGCAAAGATATGCCCAAATCGAGAAAGAAGCTTTGGCTGTCACTTGGGGATGTGAAAAATTTTCTATGTATTTGCTAGGTCTTAGGTTTCACGTGGAAACTGACCACAAACCCCTCGTTCCTTTATTTATTTCAAAAAATCTGGAGGATTTATCTCCCAGAATCCAAAGATTTAGAATGAGGTTAATGCGGTATCACTTTACAATATCCCATGTTACTGGGAAAAGTCTTGTAACTGCTGATGCACTTTCACGTGCTCCAACCTCTTATGGTGTACAAGGTGACACTGAATTGGAAAATGAAACAAGGGCATGTGTTGACCAGGTTTTGTCCGATCTACCTGCCTCAAATAAAAGGTTACATGAGATTAGGCAAGCTCAGATTAGAGATGCTATTTACAGCAAAATTATGGTTTATGTAAATGAAGGTTGGCCTCACAAGTTTCAGCTGAAAAAGAATCTGCAACCATACTGGCCATTATGTGGTGATTTTACAGTTCAGGATGGACTGTTGATGAAGGGTTGTCGATTGGTTATTCCATCAATGATGCAGTCTGAAATACTTGATCGACTACATGTAGGTCACCAAGGAATTTCAAAGTGCCGAGAGTTGGCCAAGTCATCAGTTTGATGTTTGGGGCTGTCAAAACAGCTTGAAGCTAATGTCAAAGGTTGTGAAACTTTCGCAATGCATAGTCTTGATCGTGCAGAGGCATTAATACCTTCCAAAATTCTGGTTTGGCCATGGCAAAAACTTGGTACTGATTTGTTTGAGTTAAATGGTCAGCAATATTTGCTTGTTGTAGATTATTTTTCAAGGTTTATTGAGCTACAAAAGCTGTCTGCTACAAGCTGTGGAGCGGTAATCAATCACCTCAAGTCTATTTTTGCTAGACATGGGATTCCTGAGATTCTTATATCAGATAATGGACCTCAATTTACTTCTGATGCATTTGCAATCTTTGCGAAAACCTATGGGTTTGAGCATAAAACTAGTAGCCCAAGATACCCCCAGAGCAACGGGGAGGCAGAGAGATGTGTACAAACAATAATGAAGATGTTACATAAATCAGAAGATCCCTATCTGGCTCTGTTACACTATCGTGCAACACCGCTACATACTTGTTACAGACCAGCTGAACTCTTAATGGGTCGTAAACCAAGCTCAAACAAAACTCCAGGTTGACCATACTTAGAAAGGGTTCGAAATTTTGAGAATCATGCAAAGGAAAATCAGAAGAGACATTTTGATAGTCGTTTAGCGGACGCGAAATGCCCAAATTAGATCCAGGTGATAACGTTTTTGTTAGGGATATGCAAAAGACAGGTGTAGTTCTGTCAAAGGCATCGTCTCCACGATCATACTTTGTGCATACCCCTGAGGGTGATCTGCGCAGAAACAGACGACATTTAATTCAGCTACCTTCAGGTAGGTCTACAAGAGTGCAGGAAAATAAAACCTTGCAACAGTTAAATGATGAAGCCAAGGATGGTTTGAACAACAACACTGAGAGCGGTGATGACTCTACAATATGTAGACATGAAAAACAATCTGTGGACAATGGAAATAATTCTTCAGAAACACCAAAGACAAGTTCTAATCATAGTTATAGGACAAGATCAAATCGACTTGTTATTCCACCAAAAAGGCTAGACTTGTAAAGTGTATTGTATAAGCTAAAATGTTTTATTACATTTCTTTAGGACTGATAGAACTGTTCATATCAAGAATAGCACCAACAACTATATACATATAGTACATTCAGACTTCTTCAGGTCACAGATTTATTGTTCTCAGAGGGGGAGATGTAGTATCAGTTAATGAGGCACAGCCATGTGTAATTGAAGTTTGAGACACAGATAAAGGTTGACAGCTTTAAAGCTAGTAAGACCTAGGGTCAGTCTAATTAGAGTCCAATTAGTTACAGAATGCTTGTGATGTACATCATTTATTTTATACTCTCCCACCTTTATGTTCACTTGGTGTTGGTCCTTCCTTTAGTTAATAGCTTTGTCTGTACATACTCACACAACAGGTCGGATAAGGGGAATTAAACATTAGTCCATAGCACTAGCATTGTGGCACTGGTTAAATGGTCAGAGTAATGTAACCAACGCAAAGCTTTTGATGAATATCGACCGCTGACAGATTGATACGACTGATGTGGCTACCATAACGATGTCGGCTCAGCTTACTGCTGGCCAGGCACAGCTTTTTCCAGCTGTGCCGTCAACACGAGGTTAAACTTCAGGCAGCCAAGTTTCCTGAGCCCCCTGCCAATTACTTCTTGCGCGCCGGGCGCCATAGCTTCAAGAAACGACAAAGCGTCGGCTTCTAGCCGATGCCCTTTGGGAACCACGGCCTGGTAGTCTTTCACAATCGCTCCGGCTCTGCAAGGCCGCGACTAGGCTCAGCAGTAACAGGTCATTAGGCTTGGACTGGCGGCTCTGCCCTGCGTCTGGTATCCGAGACTGGCCGTAGGAGGCGGGCTGCGAGCCCCGCTCACCAGTAGCACGTCCAGCGCGTGATAATACTCGCTTTGACGTGTCTGCCCTCTTCGAATCAGCTCGTTCAAGCATGTAAAATTATATATCCTGAGCGTATAACCCAATCAGGCGCCGCGTCTGTAAATAGTCGCGACTCCTGCAGCTCGCGAAGAACGCAGTCGAACTGATACCTCGCCTTGGTTTCTGTTAGTTTCAGCTTCTTTGCCATGTTGTTTTCCCCAACGCCGCGGGCAGATATGCTGCTTAGCGTCAACGCCGACCCTGCATTTCCTGCAAGGCGCTATCACACACCATTTCCTGCTCTGCGCAGCGTGGACCCAGCAATACATGTTTACGCAGCTCTGTCCGCAAATCTCATAACTTCCCACCACCAACCATGCGCACTTCTTCCACCCCCACCACACCATGTCTGGTCTAAGCAGAATGCATATTCGCACGCAGCCTTTCACACACACAAACATTTTTTTAAATATTTGGTGCGTGCCCCCACGACATAGAGAGCACTTCGCGCCCCAAACACGCCCCTAATAATATTCGTTCGTAGAAGACTATCACGACGAATATTAAAGCTCGCCGTAAATGGATCTCCGCGACGAGCATTGCGACAAAAAAGTTTCGTTCTGAAAATCCTTCGTTCACAATATTCGTTGACGTGCTCTCACCGCGACGAATGTTACAACGATAATCGTCTTTTAAGCCTCCCCAATTTTCGTCGAAACCGAGCAAACATGGGGGTCCAGAATACCCTTTTGCACACCTACCAAATGTGTTCCTGTACCTCAAAACACGCACATTAAAATCAAAACCACACACACACACAAAAAAAAAATTTAATTGCCTCGACCTCTATTTTCTCGTCCGATCAAATACATGTAAATTCTCCCTCGTTAGTTCTGAGTTGCGAAGCGTCTTTTCATAACTAGGTTAAAAACGAAACTATATGACTTCGTCTTCGAAAAAGAAAGCCGGCTGTTTATTTTGTTTTTAGGATGGGAGACTGCGCAAATGTTCCATAAAACACCGATAATAATCATTTATGGCACTGAAAGGGTTAAAGTAGCAAAAGAAATATAATTTGTTTAATGACCTGATACAGGCTTCTCGAAGATTGAAAGAAATATACCTGTCCAACATTTTTATCGCATAAGTAAATATGTATACAACTGAGCAAATAAACTGAGCTGAAATAAATAACCTTGATGTAGGAACGCTGCTTATAAGCTCAATCTTCACATTACACACACCAAAAAAATCAAGCGTTGCTAGAATTAGGATTGACGCCTAAAGGTGCATAGTTTTTCACCCTCTTTCGGTGTTTGAATAAGGCACTTCTTCTTGCCTATACTCTAATAACTCATTTAAGATTAATTTAATACTATATAGGCACTAGTATATGCTTCTGTGTTCAGAAAAAAAGAGATGATGTTCCTACATTTGGACACAGAAGGAAATGGACGCGGGCATGAGACCTGGCCTGGAGATCACAGAACTCTAAGCTCAAGTTTGAGCTTGAGTTTTCACTCTCAGCCAATGACAAGAAATTTGACACAAATGAAGTCCTTAGTAATTGCTTAACGCACAATTTGACACAAATGAAGTCCTTAGTAATTGCTTAACGCACAATTTCAAGCTCAAACTCAGTCTCAAAAATTGTATGATCTCATGGCCAGCTCATTTCATAAATTGTCACGGCTGTACTGTTTGTGTGGCTGTGGTTGTGCACTGACTACACTAGAAGCATATAAATATTTGCAATCTGAAAAAGTTTTCTTTTCTTTCAAAGCGTATCTAAATATGGATATGCCGGTATTATATCTGCTCATTATTAATAAGCTGATGTTGTTGAAAAAAATGATCAGCTGATGCTGTTGAAAAAACTGATCTGAGCATGTCTTGCAGGTCAGCATGTCTTGCAGGTCAGCTTGTTTCCATGCAATTTATAGACAATAGCAGTAACATCAAATATTAACAAGAGCACCAAACAAAATAGTAAATTCGATCTTTCACACTTTTGTTTTTAATTCCTTTTCTGGAGATGGAGCGAATCTCTAATTAGAGCGTGTTACATATTTGATTGGGTGTATGTGTCGCACACTCTTTAGCAACTGTCATACATACTCTGATTAGCAACAACGGTCTATGCTATTTAGCTGACGAAAGGATTTCGGATCTATAGTCAGGCTGGTCACACAGATTTTGCAAACAAGTGCACAGTTTGGTACGCATTGAAGGAAGACAATCCGCATTTCTATAAACTTTATTAGAAACTCAATAGAAATAGCAAAATAAATATAAAGATGCTTAGAACTTTTTAAAGTATATATCCGTAATTCATCCTTCTGCTTACAATATTTACAGTTGCTAAAGAAATATTGAACAGAAATTAAGTCTTAAATTCAACACTTAGAAAGAAAGATCAGGTTTAAAATATAATTTCGAATGTCTACAAACTCCGCAGTCATGGATTATCTGTCGCTATCTCCACAACTGTGACGAAAAATCCGTATAATATTCAAAAATCCGTAAATGGGCTCAACGTGTATAGCATTCGTACTCTCAAATCACTGAAAGGAGCATTGGTGGTTCAGTGGTTGTTGGCGGTCCTGACTCATGACTGAAAGGGTGCTGGTTCGAATCCTACCACCGGAACAGCTCTGGTCGGCTACCGTGGTGTGTCCTTGGGCAAGACACTTTACTCAAATTGCCTTGTCACTAAATAACCTATTTATATTGATATGCCGTAACACATCAAATAAAACCAAACCTCTAATCGCTATCAACATTTTGAGGCGTACGTATTCCCATAGGTCAACAAAAACATTTTAAATGCTGGATTTCAGCCGACTTAGCACTGAGAGTTAGTCTTCTTTACCTCTTTACCGCAAGATCAGGAAGAGAAATAACGAGAACAGCATCTACAACAGCTATACCAGTTAGGAATATGAACGTCTAGCACGAAAGCCACGACACCTGAAGTAACTAAATCATGTAATACGGGCCACTGTGATCTACTTTGAGTAAAAGCACGTTTGAGTCACCAAAGTGCATCCACATACAATTTAATTCTGACGGACGGAAGGATGTGAGGATTGACGAAAGGAGAGAAGGACAAAATTAAATCAACACATTCCATTCCCATTCGTAGCGACGTGTAACAATACCGTGTGTATATATATATATATATATATATATATATATATATATATATATATATATATATATATATATATATATATATATATATATATATATATATATATATATATATATATATATATATATATATATTCGACTCTGGAATTCGATATAACCAGCGACCAATGATAAATATAATGGACTGTATGTACTGTGTTGTGTCAAACAACAGTTTTACTACCACAGACAAAAGATCAAGCAATGATTGAAATGGTAACTGTAATAAGCCTCCAACAACTAACAATAGTTTTATTATCTGTCAGCTTACGTAAGAATTTCACTCTTCGATCCCCATATATTTCACTAAAATGTTTGTAAATGTCACACGAAATAACACACAAGCGCACACATACGCCGAAAAGACATATGTGCACATTTTTTTTTTTAATTGTTTCAAAAGTACATTCTCCCAATGTAGAAACAGGACATATTTATGGAACGACTCGACAAATATTCAACACATGCAGAACATTATTTTTATGATCGAAATGACCAACGCGAAGATCAGTAGATTGCCAATGGCGAAACGAATTGACAAGTTTCCCATTCGCGCATTATATTATTTTATGATTCGGTTTTTATTAGTCCATACACATATGTATGTATTGATTCGATGACGACCCAATAATGAGTATACAGAACTGCAGTCACAATCACAAATTTATTTAGAATTTGATGCCGAGTTCTTCGGGGCATCAATATTTCATGACTTTTCCGGTTAATACCGAGATTAAATTCACATATCACAAATAAAAAAAGAAACGAATAAAGAAGTAAATTTCACATCAAC
The DNA here is from genome assembly GCA_029931535.1 of Margaritifera margaritifera. Classification (NCBI taxonomy): domain Eukaryota; kingdom Metazoa; phylum Mollusca; class Bivalvia; order Unionida; family Margaritiferidae; genus Margaritifera; species Margaritifera margaritifera. The sequence continues at coordinate 6,703,429 of JAQPZY010001689.1, read as the reverse complement.
GAATGACAAGAAACACGAGATGCAAGAAGTCATATCTGGAAATGTAGTCAATCTACGAAGAAAGAAGTTAGCAATCGCAAATAATATGTTAGCAAGAAAAATACAATCTTACTTGCAACAACTACATATCCCAAACTTGAAATAGAAAGTTGCACAACAGGAAACATGCATCAAATTTTAACTTTGTATGCGATAAATACCAGTATTTATTTCATTAACAGCTTAAAATATCAAATGGATTGAAACAAACAATTACCTCAGACGAATTAAAAGCTACCATTGACGAATGCAAGATAACAACTAAAAATCACACAAACTACAATAGACGAAGTAAAGTTCAACCGGTACGAATTTTTTTTTATTTCATTTTTTTTATATACCTACAAAACATAGTTACTAGGTAGGGTCACAACCCCTGATATAGTCTCGTTATACTGTAAAATTTGTATGTTGACAAATAAAATGTTTCCATAGATCAATAATAAGCTTTTATGAATAAGTAACACTAAGCAGAAAAGTTCACAATGGCGTTTAATACTTTTTTTTTTTACATATTCCGTAGGTGGTAGATGACATTATAAATTTCCCGATCTTCATTGGAATTCCGCTCTGGAGTTTCGCATTTTTAACATTGTTCAAAATTAAAGGAAAATGCATTCTTCCTATTCCCCAACCCCCCTCGGAACCCTTGTTCTAAAAAGGACAGCGTGTATATGCTAACGGAGGTGTAAAGAACCTATAATTTTCTTGATTCTGATATTTGAATGATTGGTGGTTGGGTTGATTCGGGTTTGGGAGTACATAACTATACCATACTTCTGGTGTGCATCTCATGGTAGATTGCTATCTCTGCGTGGCTATTTTCACTTCATAAACTTCAGAGGTATATTTTATAAAAGAACTGATAACTTTTTTAAAATTTTTATTGCATACTTTAAAATTTCAACAGTGAACTTTCAGATAATAGTAATGCCAACATTGTGCACATTAGTTTCTGTATTGCATGGACGGGCAAAGTTAATATAATTTGTGCTGTTGCAAGTACATTTCCCCAGCACACACACGTAGTCATCTTCTTCAGCTGTAGTTTTCCTAATAGTGATCAAAAGATAAATGTAAATCCAAGTAGGTGCAAGACACGTAAGAGTATGTTAATTTTCTCTACACGGTGACAGTTGTAGAGTAAATAATTTTGCCCTGTACCTTCTCCACCTTTAACGATGCTCCAAAATCCCTGGGAGGAACTGTAATTGTTAATCTATATTTCATCGGTCGGTTTCATTTGCTAACTCCGTTAGATTAGTACTTAAAATTAAGAATGTATTGATCTGAAAATACACAGAATCTCTATTATTATCCCAAGTAAGATCGAAAGTTTATTATACTTCTGTACAACTCATTAGAGTTGCGAAACCGCGATACACTTTATTGATACACACTAACAATTCATGCAGCTCAAAAATTGGTCTTCATCTTTATTCGTGTACTCTTACAGTCCATGCAGCTCCAAAGTAGGTCCTGATCTTTATCCATACATACTTAAAGTCCATGCAGCTCCCAGATAGGTCCTTATCTTATCCATATACCCTTACAGTCCAATAGATCCAAAATAGGTTCTTATCTTATCCATATACCCATAGAGTCGATGCAGCTCTAAAATAGGTCCTTATCTTATCAATATACCCTTACAGTCCATGCAGCTCTAAAATAGGTTCTAATCTTATCAATATACCCTTACAGTCCGTGCAGCTCTAAAAAAGGTCCTTATCTTATCCATATACCCTTACAGTCCATCAGCTCTAAAATAGGTTCTAATCTTATCCATGTACCCTTACAGTCCATGCAGATCCCAAATAGGTTCTTTTCTTAACCATATACCCTTACAGTCCATGCAGCTCCCAAATAGGTCCTCATCTTTATCCATACCTTCTTACAGTCCATGCTGCTCCCAAATAGGTCCTTATCTTATCAATATACCCTTACAGTCCATGCAGCTCCGAAATAGGCCCTTATTTTATCCATATACCCTTACAGTCCATGCAGCTCCTCATATATGTTAAACATATCCCTCGTACTCAGCTCCACTTTGATGTTCACTTAAAGAAGAATTGCTTGGTCAGATTAAATTCAACTAAGTCTAAGATTCTATTCAGTCATTATTACAATTCGCTTCTCTACATGCAGACATTATTTCTCAGTACTAGAATCTGATCTGTATGCCCCTCCCCCTTCCCCCCCCCCCCACGCACGCACGCATATATTCATTCATTCATTCGGGGCATGGGCGGCCGCGTGGTCCAAAGCACTCGCTTTTACGGATCGCTGACATCTCACTTCTGTACGCGTGGGTTCGAGTCTCGGCTCGGCCAATTAAGGTATGTGAGAAAGCTTGCCAGTAGCTTCTCGTGTGTCGGGGTCCTTCCCGGGTTCTACCTCCGCCATGTATGGAATATCATGTGCTGAAAAATGGTGTTAAACCCACAAAATGAAACCAAATTAATTCATTCTACACTTGCTAGAACGCCAACGTGTCCACAGACAAAATAAGTGGTTCTGACATATCCGTCATTTCGAGAAACAAAAGACAGATAGTAACATAGATATATCCTCAACGTGAAGACTATATAGTGTAAAGAATGATTTAATAGGTTACAAATCAGACTATATAGTGTAAAGAATGATTTAATAGGTTACAAATCAGTTTAGTTTAATGATTCATAATTGCAAAAACGTAAAAGTGAAAATGAGTTTAAGAGACATCAATGTAACCCCATCGAACAGACTTAGATTAAAAAGACGCCAACATTTCTTATAGTCCGATAAATAAAGGAAACAGTTATCTTTATTATGATGTCGGAAATCCAAATCTCAGACGAAAGCCGTGAATCTTTTCGAAAATGTAATTAATTGTGTCAAATGTATTTGACGCGGGACATCGTACCACGGAATCTCATATTTTACAGAGGATTTGCTATGACTTCTATATTTCCACGCATCAAATGTTTTTCTACATCATGTCAGTATCCGACACTGTTTAGAATAGACTAAAGGCAGTTATTGTTCGAAAGAAGTTTGAAAAGAAGATAGAAAGATATAACTGCGTGTCGGGAACAATTGGCACTATAATTTGTGTAGAAGGATGAAAGCAGAACGAAATTATCTGATCGTTTCCGTCATTGTAAGTTTCGCGTGTTTCAGTTAACGGCCATATTTAAAAGAAACTTTTGTTACTCATTGCAACTGCAATGGAACCGCTTTTGCATTGCTTTAGGTCAGAAACAAATCGAGTGATACGCAGGTTTCTATGATCTAGTGCGACAGTCCATGTTTTACTGTTTACCTTGCAGCAGTATCAGTTAAAATAGGATGTCTAACAACTTCAATATTCGTTCCAAACGTTTATCGAAATTTTATTATATAACTTTACAAACGTCGAAGTCGTGTCAAGAATAGAGCTAAACTATGCATCAGCTGGAAAGACTCTCGTTTTGTGACCTTGGACTATTCGAGCGGCCATAGTGTAACGCGCATGCCTGCTGTACGAAAAGCGGTAGTTTTAATTCCGTTGTCTCCATTACATTTTTTTTTTTTTTTTTTTTTTTAGTGGTGTCGATGGGGGTGGGGTACAGCGTAATGTTATTTATATTACCTTAATATTGTCATGCAACACTTCTATTTAGATAACTTGAATGCTTTTTGCCCGTGAAATTATTTGTTCATAAAGAAGTGTAATACATCTTTTTAGATACTGCTTTGCGAAAGGTGTTTTTGTGGGCACAGCTGTTTGTCATCTTTGGAGCTAGTACACACTAGAATTGGGGGAATGGGACACTCCACATAGCTGAAACATTGGGCTACAACTGTTCCGTTTGAATATAACAAATGAATGTCCCCTTAACTCATCAGTACTAGGCACTGGACATCAAAATGAGCAGAAACTTGACCTTACAAATCACACGGCAAATAACAATCTTTCCAAAAGCACCAGATATAAAAATATCATGTTAGTCAGGAAAATAATAGATATGAAAGAAAAACTGACAAACAACAGTACAAAACTGATATGAAACCAGTCCAAGCGCTTCGGCATCTACAGATTCGTTTTTCAAGGGCATATAGCTACAAAAGACTGTCACGGAATTGTATGGTTTATATCAATATGTATATGTGATCAAAAATGTATTCGGGTTTCGTTTCCGACTAGAGCGTTACTCGGGGGTTGTTTATTTTTTTCGGCTCTAGTTATTTTGAAATACTGAGCGCGATTCACCCCATGCTGCACGCGCAAATTGCCTGCAGTGAAAACTCACGTGCCTAGCTGCTGCGCATATCTGTCACAGCTAGAGTACATATAGAGCGAATTCTCTATAAACAAATTACACTACGATGAGTCTTGTCAGAAAGCTTACCTCTTTACGGGAGCAAAACTTCAGCTGTAGAGGTATGTGAAATTTAAGATTGTATTCTTTATCACTATTCGTTTTATATGACATAATTGTTTCATATATTAGTTGTTTTAGAATTTATTCTAAATTCTACAGAGAGTCAATACCTAGGTCATACAACGCCATGATATTAGAAATCCTATAGGCTGGTTCAAGTTAGCTATTTGTTGTAACTGAACAGACGGGTATTATTTAATTATACGCGGCATGCATTGAATGATTAATGTAATGTGTAACGAGGCGTAATTCATGTGCGCGCATGCGCAACATATATCAATACAAAAGTACTAACCGTGTCATATGTACTACACGGTTTAGTTGTTATACTTTTAGCTGTTCCATATGTATGGTTTGGTGGTGTGTGAAGTCACAGAACTCTGTGTGGTTTCGTGTGACGTGTACGCTGTGTCTGGTGACGTTGTTTCGGAAGAGTGTACTGGTTTTCTCGATGCGAGGGACCAAGGCTTCTCGATCAACGGGTCTGTGTTAATGTGAAGGCTCTCGAGGGACCCTTCAACAGACTGGGAGGGGTGGACCATGCGTGGTGGCTCCTTGACCATGGACTAGAGCGGGTGGAACCGTAGATACATCTTGGTAGTCAAACGGACGCCACGATAGTTATATTTATTGCGTGTTCCATTTGATTGTTATCTCAATATTGCTATCTGTGCAAAATTACATTCATTCCCATTTCAATATCGCTATATGTGTGATAGATTCATAATTTCATACATCCCCATTTCAATATCGTTATATGAACGACATATTCATAATTTCATACATCCCCATTTCAATATCGTTATATGAACGACGGATTCATAAATTCATATTCCAACATCGCTTGTTAAATTGATAAATTGACGAGTTAACAGATTGATGGATAAATGAGTATTCTATTGATAAGTGCATAAATCACATGCTTTGGTCACCCTTGGTACTTAATAAGACCTTGTTTATATTGGGGTGTAAATCATATACTCTTATTTGTCGATTGGTGATCGGATGTTATTCACGTTTGTTTAAAATTCCATTTGTTAAATCCATCTTTGATTTTTTTCGTTGAGTTACTTGTTGTTGATAGTTCCATGTTAGGAACTTTATAATTTTCTTTATCTTTTTGTTATAATGGTGTCAGATTTGTTCATCTTTAAATTGCGTTTATAAATAAACATCTTATTAACGCAGTTGCTTTCGGTGTCTTCACTAATCCAGTCCCAACCCGGCTTCATCCTGTGACAAATGGTGTCAGAAGTGGGATCATTGGATTAGTCGGAGCACGGACGTTAGTTTGCATAGGTCTTGACTCCCGATAAGATTGTTTCAGTTATCTGTTTCAGATTGTGACCTTCCTGACAAGAACTAATTCAGGCGGGTGAGTGAATACCTCACTCATATTTTGTTTTATTTACCATTTGTTTGTCATATATACATATTGCATATATTTGGAGAAGGGATATACGGTTGGTTCGTGTAGTCCTAAAAATTGTATGTGTTATATGATAGTGCACTTGGGATTGGTGATCTGATCAACAGTATTTATCATGTCGTCACTCAAAGATCTAGTGGAGTTGGGTAAACAGTTTGGGTATGAGGGGGAGGCCCTTAGAAAATTCGTTCAGGAGGAGCAGGCTCATGAAAGGGACCAAAGATTAAAGGAGAGAGATATAGAGAGGGAAAAGTTAGAAAGGGAAGCAGAAAGGGAAAGAATAGAGCAGGTAAGAGACCTTGAGGAAAGAAAATTAGCGAGGGAAAAACAAGCAAAGTTAGAAGCCATTGAGTTAGAAGACAGGAATATGGAGAAAGAACATAGAAGGAAATTTGAATTATTAGAGGCTAAGAAAGAGGGTCAACAAGAATCAAAGTTAAGAGGCCCTAAATTACCCCCTTTCGAAGATGACAAAGATAACTTAGATAGTTATTTACATAGGTTTGAGCGATATGCTACCATCCAAAAGTGGAAAAAAGATGATTGGTCGCTCCATCTCGGCGCGTTACTTAAAGGTAAAGCGCTAGATGTATATTCGCGTCTACCCGTGGACGAGGCATTGAACTATGACGCGTTAAGAGAGGCACTCCTTAAGAGATACGAGTTGACAGAACAAGCGTTCCGCAAAAAATTTAAATATAGTAAACCCGAGAAAGGCGAGACATTCACCCAGTTCGCCAGTAGGACGGGGAATTATTTCCAGCGTTGGGTTGAATGTGGTAAGATCCAAAAAACGTTCGAGGGTCTTACCGATTTTCTACTTAGGGACCAGCTGTTAAACACTTGTGGTAGGGAATTGTACTTGTTCCTGAGGGAAAAGTCCTTCAATAATATCTCAGATATGGCTACTCAGGCAGACTATTTCGCCGAAGCTCGGGGAGGTACCCAGAATGTGATCTCAAGGGATAACAAGGGAGGTAATCAAGGAAAAGATCAGAGACCCAGAGAACCCGAGAAACTTGGTACACATAAAGGTGGAAACTTTCAATCTGGGAAGGGTACGAATCGTAGGGATAGACAATGTTTTACCTGTAAGGAATGGGGTCACATCACGCCCGATTGTCCGAAAAGGAAGGGGTTTGTCCAGAGGGTCGCGGTTGCTATCGAAAGCAGAGCATGGTCAGGGGGCGGTAAGCGCGATGATTTTCCGCGTGATAATTCAGGGACTAATAACGTGAATACGGTGTACGAATCCGCAGCGCGTGCGCAGATCGCTCGTGATGTTATTCAGTCGATCGGCACTTGTCTTTTTCCCGAGGCGAGAGTACCGACTGCTACTGGTACCGCCAACGGTCAAGAAGTCACGGTCTTACGCGACACCGGGTGCACGGGCGTCGTAGTAAAGCGGAGTCTCGTTAGGGATGACCAAATGCTTGGTTGGAAATCCCCGTGCATGTTATTAGATCAAACGATTGATCGCGTTCCCGTCGCGAGAGTAGAAATCGAGACGCCTTTTCTGACCGGAACCGTAGAAGCTCTGTGTATGGAAAATCCCATATACGACTTAACTATCGGAAATGTCGAGGGCTCCAGACTGCCAACTCAGTCTGATTTCCGGTTTCCCATTGTACAAGCGGTCGAAACTAGGGCACAGGCGCAGGCGGATAAAAAGCCGCTACCTAAGTTAAAAGTTCCGGAAGCCGTGACTGATATCTCGCGCGATGAATTTACGCGTGAGCAGAGGCAGGACGCGTCCTTGAGCGCGACCGCGGAGAGGATCATGTCCGGTACCGCGAAATATTGTAAGGGCGGTGGGAGCTCTAAATTCTTACGTACCAAAGGTTTAATGTATAGAGAATTTACCACGTCGGACGGTAGAAAGTATTTCCAACTAGTTGTCCCTCAGAAATTCAGGCCACATGTACTGAGAGTGGCACACGAGTCCAGTATGGCGGGTCACTTGGGCATGAAAAAAACAACCGACAGAGTATTAGCGGAGTTTTATTGGCCTGGCGTAAATAGTGACGTAGCACGATTCTGTCGATCGTGCGACGTTTGCCAGAAGACGGTGTCGAAGGGAAGGAATACCAGAGTACCATTAGGTAAAATGCCTCTAATAGATACCCCATTTAAAAGGGTAGCTGTTGATATTGTGGGACCGATATTTCCGATTACAGATCGGAAAAACCGATATATCCTTACTCTAGTAGATTATGCAACTAGATACCCAGAAGCCATAGCTTTACCATCAATTGAAACTGAACGTGTAGCCGAGGCGCTTGTAGACATGTTCAGCAGGGTAGGGGTACCTGAAGAAATTCTCACAGATTGTGGGGCCCAGTTTACCTCAGAACTCATGGCAGAAATTAGTAGGTTGTTGTCAATTAAGCAGTTGCGCACCACGCCGTATCACCCCATGTGTAATGGATTGGTAGAGAGATTTAACGGGACGTTGAAACAAATGCTACGTCGGATGTGCGCGGAGAAACCGCGAGATTGGGACCGGTATTTGAACGCGATTTTGTTCGCGTATCGCGAGGTACCGCACGAGAGCTTGGGATTCTCGCCGTTTGAATTGCTATACGGTAGGACAATTCGTGGTCCTATGCGGATTCTGCGCGAACTATGGTCGGGTGATATCGCGGACGGAGAAGTTAAAACCACCTACAAATACGTCGTCGATTTACGCGAGAGATTAGAAAGCACGTGTCGAATGGCACACGACGAGCTCGTGAAGTCGGGTCGCAAGTACGCGAAGTATTACAACCGCGGAACGCGAAGTAGGAAATTCGACGTGGGTGATCGAGTGTTGGTGCTACTCCCTACTAGTAGAAACAAATTATTGGTCCAATGGAAAGGGCCGTATGAGGTCAAACAGGTCAAGGGTGAAATGGACTACCGAATCGACATGAAAGGTAGGTTGAGAATATTTCATGCCAATATGTTAAAACGATACGTGGAGAGACCTGATCAAACGGTTGGAAAGGGCAGCCAAATAAAGTTTCTTGGGGTTTATGCCAAGAAAAAGCTTTTAACGCCCTTAAGGCAAGATTGATCAGTGCACCGATCCTAAAGTTGCCAGAATTAAATAGATCGTTCATATTGAGAACTGATGCATCCGACACGGGCTTAGGAGCAAGTTTGCTACAGGAGCAAGACGGGGTAAAGTTACCCATAGCTTATGCTAGTAGGAAATTGCTGCCTAGGGAGCAAAACTACTCCGTGATCGAAAAGGAGTGCTTGGCACTGGTGTGGGGTGTAGGTAAATTCCACACGTACCTTTTCGGAAGGGAATTTGTCCTTGAAACGGACCATCAGCCTCTCATATATTTGAACAAGGCAAAAGTTGCCAACGCAAGATTGATGCGTTGGGCATTGACTCTGCAGCCATATCGTTTCCGGATCGAAGCAATCAGAGGGTCGGAAAATGTAGGGGCCGATTATTTAAGCAGAGTGTGATTTGCAGTTTTTTTTTCCTACCATGATATTCTGGTAATGTAAATAATACGTTTCAGTTTGTATTTTTGCAAAATTCCGTGATTTTCTAAAAGTGCTTCCACTTTTTTTTAAAGGGGGGAGGTATTGTCACGGAATTGTATGGTTTATATCAATATGTATATGTGATCAAAAATGTATTCGGGTTTCGTTTCCGACTAGAGCATTACTCGGGGGTTGTTTATTTTTTTCGGCTCTAGTTATTTTGAAATACTGAGCGCGATTCACCCCATGCTGCACGCGCAAATTGCCTGCAGTGAAAACTCACGTGCCTAGCTGCTGCGCATATCTGTCACAGCTAGAGTACATATAGAGCGAATTCTCTATAAACAAATTACACTACGATGAGTCTTGTCAGAAAGCTTACCTCTTTACGGGAGCAAAACTTCAGCTGTAGAGGTATGTGAAATTTAAGATTGTATTCTTTATCACTATTCGTTTTATATGACATAATTGTTTCATATATTAGTTGTTTTAGAATTTATTCTAAATTCTACAGAGAGTCAATACCTAGGTCATACAACGCCATGATATTAGAAATCCTATAGGCTGGTTCAAGTTAGCTATTTGTTGTAACTGAACAGACGGGTATTATTTAATTATACGCGGCATGCATTGAATGATTAATGTAATGTGTAACGAGGCGTAATTCATGTGCGCGCATGCGCAACATATATCAATACAAAAGTACTAACCGTGTCATATGTACTACACGGTTTAGTTGTTATACTTTTAGCTGTTCCATATGTATGGTTTGGTGGTGTGTGAAGTCACAGAACTCTGTGTGGTTTCGTGTGACGTGTACGCTGTGTCTGGTGACGTTGTTTCGGAAGAGTGTACTGGTTTTCTCGATGCGAGGGACCAAGGCTTCTCGATCAACGGGTCTGTGTTAATGTGAAGGCTCTCGAGGGACCCTTCAACAGACTGGGAGGGGTGGACCATGCGTGGTGGCTCCTTGACCATGGACTAGAGCGGGTGGAACCGTAGATACATCTTGGTAGTCAAACGGACGCCACGATAGTTATATTTATTGCGTGTTCCATTTGATTGTTATCTCAATATTGCTATCTGTGCAAAATTACATTCATTCCCATTTCAATATCGCTATATGTGTGATAGATTCATAATTTCATACATCCCCATTTCAATATCGTTATATGAACGACATATTCATAATTTCATACATCCCCATTTCAATATCGTTATATGAACGACGGATTCATAAATTCATATTCCAACATCGCTTGTTAAATTGATAAATTGACGAGTTAACAGATTGATGGATAAATGAGTATTCTATTGATAAGTGCATAAATCACATGCTTTGGTCACCCTTGGTACTTAAGAAGACCTTGTTTATATTGGGGTGTAAATCATATACTCTTATTTGTCGATTGGTGATAGGATGTTATTCACGTTTGTTTAAAATTCCATTTGTTAAATCCATCTTTGATTTTTTTCGTTGAGTTACTTGTTGTTGATAGTTCCATGTTAGGAACTTTATAATTTTCCTTATCTTTTTGTTATAATGGTGTCAGATTTGTTCATCTTTAAATTGCGTTTATAAATAAACATCTTATTAACGCAGTTGCTTTCGGTGTCTTCACTAATCCAGTCCCAACCCGGCTTCATCCTGTGACAAAGACGATTACACAAACGAAACAAGAACACAAAAGCGTAATTACTATACATAATCTACATAAATTTTTTTTATAAAGATATTTACATAGACATATATAAAATAAATAAATGTAATCGATATAAACCATGGCATTATTTTTGGTTTGTAATGTCTGATGGAAAGTTATGTAATTTTTTGTAATAAAACGTCCGCTTGTGTTTAGTCAAATACGAAAGGTGTGTGTTAAATTCAAAAATACAAAAGTTAAAAATGGGTGTACATTTTTGTTCATACCACGCAAAAAAATCTTAGGCGCACGTACTATTGAGAGAAACGCGTCTCTGGGATATGTGTATATATATATATATATATATATATATATATATATATATATATATATATATATATATATATATATATATATTTTAAACCTCTTCCAATTTGTTATTATAAAAAAGAAGTTGTTTTAGTGCGTTTCGACCATTGATAATAGACATAACGTAGATATAATTATGAAACTTTTCTTTGCTGGTTACTTCCTTCATTGCTTACTCATTTCTTAATTTATTTATTTTTTCGGACCTGAATCATTCTACTCCTATTCTGGGAAACATCTGTTTTGTTTAGGCTCTGCCTTGTGTAGACTTTACCCTAATGCATCGCGGGTAATTGGATTTTCGTGACAGAATTGGACACGTCTGAAAAGATAAAAGAAAGTTTTCGAGTACATACCTGATTTATTGACCAATGATATCCTCCAACAATAAGGTAACATTATTCCGATATCAATCCGTGTAAATTTGGCCTCAGAGGTAGAGATTATTAAAATAAGCTGACTTGGATATGACTATGATACACGTTCATGGACATATATCCAATGAAAGGGTCAGAGATGTGTTTAGTTACCAGTACTACTTAAAATTACAAATAAAATTCTCTAATGAAACTTTAATACGAATTTTAAAAAAACGAGTGGTGCAAAAGTAGTAGAGACAGTGAGAGCCCTGGGTCAGTATATAACTATTTGACTGAAATTCCTATTTACGCACAGCAGCTACTCTGCTTCCCATTGCAGTTGCTACACAATAATGCATTATATTACACACAATGATTTAGGGACCCAGAAGCTCTCACCTTCTACATTATTAATAGCAACTCACACAATTATGGATGATAAAAGAGCGAAAATTCCTTCAGTACTGAAATAAATAACCAATACATACATGTATTACATGATTTATTTAAAATTTGTATAGAGAAAGACAGAATAATAAACAGATACAACTTTGTTATATACTCTGCTAACATTTTGTGTCTTGTTAGTTGGATTTGTTGTTTTCGCTATTACACTAAATGGTTCTTTTAAATTACAACAATGTTGTGACAAAATGATTTAATTATTTTCACGAGTTGTCTGTTTAATTCCTCGTCCAGATTTTACTCTTCGTTAAGTTAGTTTAGAATGATGCTTGGTAGACCATCAAAGGATATGTTCCTTGTTGTGTACCATGTACAGACGTGATCTATAAAACTCCATTTAAGCATTTTCCTTTAAAATTTGTGGTAAATTGGTATCGGGCAGATATTTCACGATCTCGCACATTTACTATACTCCTAATAGTAAAGGCCAGGTTATCGATGAACGCAATAAACATTTAATATTTATTTTGTATTTAATTCTTTTCAATCTAAAAAAATATTTTATTAAAAGTTGGTTGTTCTAAAATAGGATTAAGTCCTTGGATAACGCGCTATCTGTGTTTATATTATTAATGTCCACCGACCGATCACCTACTGCTTCATTAGTTGCTTCAACGTATATTTTTTTTTCATGATTGTTTTCCTTCTTCGACGTTGTCCATTCTAGACACCTCACCGTCTGTAATGAGTTGTATCTCAGGAACAACAACTGACTTTTCGTTTCAAATTTTGTTATATCGAAATAAAGATGGTATACCAAACTCCTTCATGATCTTGTATCAAGTCTTCAGGACGCTCCAGCACTTTTACCTGCTCTAGTATGTCCTTCTCTAACTTGTAGAAGACGTTCAAAATTGGTGTTAATGTATAGTTTTAGTGATGTCTTTAATCGTTTTGATCGAAGCAATCCTACTCCAACACCAAGTTCTTAACAACGTACATATTTATATCCCATTACATTTTTTATTGATCGTTTTGAAATTTCATCGATTATTAGAATGTCTCACTTTAAATAGCAGTATGACGATTTATTTATGTTGTCACTCCCCTCCCCTTCCCCCTCACCACCTTTTCAGCATCATTAGCTAACAAAGCATATTTTTCTTCCTGAATTATACATCTCATGATTCTTCCTGAATTATACATCTCATGATTCTGAATTATACATCTCATGATTCTGAATTATACATCTCATGATTCTTCCTGAATTATACATCGCATGATTCTTCCTGAATTATACATCTCATGATTCTTCCTGAATTATACATCTCATGATTCTGAATTATACATCTCATGATTCTTCCTGAATTATACATCTCATGATTCTTCCTGAATTATATATCTCATGATTCTAAGACCTAAGAAAGTTTATCTCTTGAAGTTTTTCCTCGTGGTTGAATAAATAATTTATCAAATCTCATATTCTTTATGATCACCTATTTCTTTATGCCATTCATTGCATATTTTTTCTTCGTAACCAGTCCTAAATGAATAGAGTTTCATCCTTTAACTCACACCACTCTTTTATTGGCCACTGGTGTAAAACAATAGTGCTATCATATTTCTGTAAGTGAATTGTCTTTGATGTTGTTGTTGTTGTTGTTGTTGTGGGTTTAACGCCATTTTCAGCACATGATAGGCTATACATGGCGGCCAGTATAATTGGTGGAGGAAGAACCCGGAAAACCTCGGGAAGAACCACTGACCCACGGGAAACTACTGGCAAGCTTTCTCATATACCCACATTGGCCGAGCCCGAGACTCGAACCCACGCGGACAGAGGTGAAATGGCAGTAATCGGTAAAGGCGAGTGCTTTAGACCACTCGGCCACACGTGACCCCAAAATGTCTTTGAAGTGCAGATAAAACAGCCGTTATAGGTAAAAGTTTCTCAGGTGCTAGGGAATAGTTCTCGAAGTATTCCTGTAACACTTACGGAACTTCCAACCCAATTTCCAGAATATAACCAGTTATAACTCGGTAATATAAGCGATTTCCTTTTAATATATAATTATTTCAGCAGTAGTATGATACAAAACTGTGATTTAGACTTTTCGTATTTTCCATCAGTTTCAATGTTGTCTTTGTCATCCGCACATAGTTCGTGATTTTCTTCTGCTCATCTATGTGGTCTTATGATAATTCCCCTTCTACTTCCACACTCAGTCATCAAGAGCATATCGTAATCTGTCAACAGTTCTAATTCTACAAAAGAGAGCTTCAAACAAAGCTAAATCGTAGCACCGAAATAGTGCATTGGGTCAAGTTTGTAGTTTTTCATGCATACATTGCTAAACTCCTCATAAATATCGCACATCAATGTGTGTTTCTTTAAGTAATAGTCGTAAAAATCACTGATTGTTTTAAGTTCAGAATGATTCATAACATCCTGTACATATTCGTAGTCATCATCAGGTGTATTTAAATCGTTAAATGACAAGTTAAATTTGTTTATCGGTGGTACAGCTGTTTCATGAAATCTTTAAAAGAAATGCATGTATTCGTACGGGTAAAGTATTTTCTCAGATATTTTTGTCGTAGCTTTTGAAAGCATCGCATCGTTTCTGTGAACTTTTCGTCGCTCAAATCCTTTGCTAATTGTTTCAATGATTGTCACATGAATATACAGATATATGCAATGTAATTGTACTTGTAACTGTTAATTATTTCCCTTGTTTCACAAACCTATCCACTATGAAATCGTTGTTGAATGAAATGTATTTCTCATCGTTGTTCGGTACGATCGTTATCTCCTGATCAGGATCGTATCTAACTGACTCCTTGGTGAACAAATCGTTGTCTTAACCAGACAAGTTATGAATGACTAGTAGGATGTATTTTGAATGACTACAGGGATGTATTATAAATTACTAGTGGGATGTATTTTGGATATTTAAAATTAAAATTGCATTCGTTATCAGCAGGGTCTCTGTACTTACCAGTTAAGTTACAGTTATCTCTCACTTAATTTGTTCTTTCCTCAGAGATGGCAAATGTTGTTTGAGTGAAAATACTTCTTATCTTCACACGTGAGCACCATAGGTTTTGCACTTTTGGCCTTTTATTTTACGTACAATAGTTTTGCGATTTTACTCATGGCATAGTAAAATACATTCATACAATCTCTTAATCCGTAAACTATTGTTTAATGTGAGTTTGTTTGCGGTACATTCGGACGCCAAATTAAATGACTTTACAAATTTTTGTGTATTTTCCATTACATTACTTACATAGTCTGTAAACTTAACCAGTATTTTTTTTAAAATTACAATAAATAACACACAGAGGTTTTAAGTGATATTGAAATTTTTTGCGCATTGGGGGAGGGGAGAGGGAGAAGGGGGACATGAAGTCTATTATAACATCATCTATTGTGCTCAGTTAATTTTCTTGTGAATAGAAACAATGTAGGCACGTTTTACATCGAAGCATTTGTCTCATGTTTTTATTTATCTGGCTAGACACCAATTTCGAAAGATTTTTTAAATTCCAACGTAATGGTTCTTTTCCTCTTTGTAACCATTGTCGACGTCTCTATGTGACAAGCTTTGTAGCGAGGCAACATAGTGAGTTCCATGTACAAGGTGTATTCAAGGTGCAAAGTCTGCGGAGGAGAGTTGTACTGAAGGTGCGTCATCATTTACTCCGCCAACATGGTTTTCTTTCTCGTTTTCGTTATACCCTCACCGGCTTAATGTACTGATTTTCTACTGTCGCATACACTTTAACGGATATACCAAAATAGATCTAAAATTTGTCAATATCTTGTATTTTTACTGACCATCAAACCAATGACTGTCTAACTAATCTGTATCTTGCTGGTAATTGAGGATCGTTAACAAGAGTGTTTTAAATGGACTCGAAAGCATAAAAGAGCATTTGTTATCGAGATTCTTTACGTGTATACGGTTCTTTTATGTTTCACCCAATCAGGTGGGATTATGTATGAGCTTTCCTTGAGAAGTTCATATTTTTCTATATTTATTTGTTAGGTATTCGATTTTGTTGAAAGCCCATTTTGTGCTATCGTGATTATTATTTTGTTGTTTATTGTCAAATTGTGTATGAATGACATCAGACAGTGTGTCAAGTATGATATTGTTGTCAAATTTGTTAACGATATCTTTAAAAATAGTTTAATAAAACATTTATTTGTGTCTTTTCGTTGCATAGTGAAGGCAGTCGTCTTTTTCCGTTAGTGCCAGCCGAACTAGTACCGAATAATTTGTGTTAGTTTCCTACCTATTATTTTCTTCGATTGTGGTTCTATCTGACCAAAATGTTGTTCCTAAATGATGCATTTCTATCAATCATAATAGGACTTTGCCGTATTCTTGTTGCTTGTGGCGTTACCAATGATGTTGCCTTTACTGGTTTTTCATCTTTTTAAAAAAAAAAATTCAGCTTCATCAATTTTTCGTCGACGTTGGAATTTTGAGAGAAATTTGAAGTACGTTCAAAACTGCTCCAGTGACTTTGTAGAATGCCGCGAGAACTATAAATTCCAGATGTAATTAGCATTAAATATATGCATGTTTTCATTTTCTCAGACATTTTTGTATTGTGGACTTTTTTATTTTAAGAAAATTCTCAGCAAATGTATTGCTACAATTATACAACGTTTGCACTGGGCGTTTTCTTTCTTGGTTTTCTAACTGTTCTTTCACATTCAGCCTTTGGTTTTTTTAAAAACTTTTTGCATAACATCCATCAATCTTTTATTTTGAATATACATCTGCAAATAATTTTTTTTCATGACACTTTCTGCAAGCAAATTTGATTTTTTACACAATGGCTCGTCATCGTCGAGAACTACATTTGTTTCCTTTACCATTTTCACTTATATTTAAATTGATTGAAATTATTTAAAAAGGGAATATCTAACTAAATTTAGAGACATCAGTTACCTTTAGTTAGTGTTTTTTTGGTAACTTCCAGTTACATTTAGTTAATACTTATTAGTGACTTTTAGTTATTTTCAGTTAGTGAGTTTTTGTGCATATTAAAAATATTAGTAACTTAAAAGGACTTTTAATTAGTACCTATTAGTGATTTTATTTAGTATATATTAGTACCGGTTAGTTACTCGTAGTTAATACCAATTAGTGATATTTAGTTAATGCCTATTAGTTACTTCCTTTTTCCCTGCATAAATAGGTAGGATGCTTTATTACCTTCACACAATACGGAACATGTGGAAGTTTTTGCAATATGCGCAAAAGCGACAATCGCAACGAGATAAATGAATATAGTAATTAAAAACAGCAAGCAGAGTAAATACAAAAAGAGAACACACAACTCCTACAATTTAAAAATACTCTCGAGGAAAGTCTTGTTGAAGCGACAAAAATTACGACGAAAGAGACATTCAATGTACTGTCAAACAAAGAAAACATAAGGAGAGAAAAATTAAACGGTTTGTTCGACAAGCTAGGGAAGATGGGAGAAAGATTGAAGATATTAATTATCCTGCAAGAGATCGAGGATAATGAGTGGTAAGATAAAGAGGATGGCATTGTACAAATTGAAAATGAAATGAGACGAAAAAAAGGGAAAGGAACACCATACATGTAAAATTTCCTGTTGCTGTTCAGCATTGGTTACATCATTTACAAAGGCATGGACTAAATGTCAAAGCCTGTATGATGTACAGCTACAAACTGTACAAGGTACAGCTATCAACTGTACAAAGTACAGCTACCAAATGTACAAGGTACAGCAACCAACTGTAGAAGGTACAGCTACCAACTGTACAAGGTACAGCTACAAAGCAAGAAAGAAGACGTATAGAACATATAGCGTGTAATCAAACTTTACACATCACTAAAATATTGTAGTTTGCTAGACATATATTCTCGTCCTTTTTTATTTTTTTAGCCTTTCTCGCAATATGTGCGTGTTATGCCTTGTATAAAAGCCTGCAATGTATTGTAATACATGTTGCATTTGCCAAAATATAATTTCTCTTTGCAGTTTTGTTTATGTAAGATGTCGCTATGATGTTACTTAAAACAATTGCAATTGTATCCTAATTTGTGTAGATGATGTATATTGATTTGTAAAAGCTATTTTTCAATGTCATGAGATAATATTTATCCAGGAAAAATGTATGTCTTTATTGTACACAGGTTTTTGCTAATGTTTATGTTTTTCATGTTTAAAAAAATGTATCTACTGGTCATTTTTTGAGTACTTCAAGAATTTATGTTCATTTATGTAATATAGATTGTGTCAGTTGCTGTTAGTAGCATAGAAGGTAAGAGTTTACATCGCACTCAATCTCATACTTTTATTACTACCACCTCTATATATAGAAATCCACCCCTCCCTCCGCCAGCCCACCCGTCCGTGTGGCATATATTAGTGTTCCCTCAACTAATTTCGTATTTAAAAAAAAAAAAAAAAAAAAAAATCATTTTATGGATTGCAATGCAATTTGGTAAATACTGTGGTCATACCTAGAGATGCGCATGTCGATAAATCACTCAATTTTGTTAGAGTTATTGTCCTTTTTGACTTGCAGCTGAATGCAGTGTATGACAAAATATTGTGAACGCAACTTGTCTCACGTTTTCTAATGGATAGCCATGAAACTTATTGCTTAATGCAGTGTATGACAATTGTCGTTAACGCAACTTGTTCTTCATTCTTGTATGCATTGCCATGCAATCTAGTAAGTATTGTAGTCATCATCTAAAGATGCGCATCTCGAAAAATCACTTGGCTCATGTGATGTTTGTTAGAGTTATTTCCCTTTTTGACTTGGAGTCAAATGTATGATAGAATCTTGTGAACGCAGCTAGTCTCAAAGTTTTCAACGGATCGCCATGCAACTTTGTATATGTTATGGAAATCATTTCATTTCAAGATGTGCATTTAGACAAATTACTGTCCTCCCACAATATTCGTTAGAGTTATCACCCTTTTTGTTTTGTAGCTGAATGCAGTGTATGACAAAATATCGTGAACGCAACTAATCACGCAGTTTGTTATGGGTCACTTTGAAACTTGGTACATATTGTACATATGATGCGCATATCGAAAAATCACAATGCTCCCGCTACTAGTTATTTTGTTTTTTTGTTTTTGTTTTGGGGGTGGGGGGGGGGGGTGGAGTAATTGGAGTTGGATGTAATGTACGAGAGAATATTCTATACGCAACTAGTCTCACAGTTTTCAAGATTTTAGCTATCCAAAGGTCGTCGATCCACTTCGTTGCACATTGTTGTGGAACGAAGTGGATTGATGACCCTTGGCTAGCAAAGCTGAGTTTCCAACGCATCGCCATGAAACCTTGTATATGTTGCATCCATCATCAAAAGATGCCCATGTCAACAAATTACGGTGTGCTCACAAGTTGTGTTAGAGTAATTTCCCTCTTTTGTCTTGCAGATGAAAGCAGTGCAAGACACAATATCGTGAACACGATTTGTCTTAACAGTTGTTTTATGCATCTCGGGAAACTTGGTACATATTATTGTCATCATTCTAAAGATGCACAGATTTACAAATCTTTGTGCTACCTTGATTTTTATATAAGACGTATTGCTCTTTTTTTACTAACAGCCGGATGCAATGTATGACAGAATTTTGTGAACGTAACAACTCTTGTAGATTTTAGTAAATAGCTACGAAACTTAGTAGATATTATTATCATCATCAGAAAATATGCACCTTGACCTATCATTGTACTCGCACTATTTTTAGAAGAGTTCCGTCTCTTTGTTTTTACTATAGAACAGCTCCATAATGAAGTATGGGTGGGGTGCTTGCTCACCATTCGTCTAGTCAAATTGATTTTGCTTTGTTTTGCTCTTTATTAGATACTAAAAAAGAACATTCAATTCGAGTTCGAATACGTGGACTGTCACTGACGCTGAATACTCATACAATCCTATGCGCATTCCCACCACTCTTGTAATGAAAACAATTTTATTGCTCTTGTACAAACATTTAACTAAGTTTCATTGGAGACAGACTGATTGATCTTTAAGTACATGACTTAGCGGCATCGTTTCCGCCATCGTCACCACCGCCAGAGCTACCATCTTTATAATTGCTATTATTATTATTATTATTATTATTATTATTATTATTATTATTATCTTCGTTGCCCTTGTCGTCGGCGTCCTCTTTTTTATCTTTCTAATAATCATCGTGTATGAAAATAACTTCATCTTTTGTAATATACATTTAACTTGTGCTACAAAGCTGATTCCGCATGTACATTCAAAAGCTGGACTTTGGAGTTGTATAAAGTTGTAAATAGATTCCGTATACCAGATATACATTAATTTGACCTTTGTCCAACTTCGTTACAATACATGTGATAGGATTTATTGTATAAACACTCGCTCACACAAACACACGCACGCACGCACCCATACACGGTACCCGTTAGATTTGGTCATTAGAGACAATTGTACATTTGGCAGATGGTTGTAAAAATCATTTTGATCGAAACAAATTTTAAAAATCAATTTTTATCCTTGTATCACAAACAGATTTTTTCTTGCGATTTTCTTTAATTCTTGTAAAGGTGAATTCACAATTCATATTTCAACAGAATTTCAGTACTTTCATTTTTCATAGCATCCCGCCTGAATCCACATTCGCGGGACAGATACATTTACATATTGGGAAAAGCATAAATAAATAAATTTTTAAAAAAATGAACAAAATAACAAATACGAACACATTGCTTTAAAGTATACAGATTTTGTTTACTGTCGGTAAACAAGAGAATGAGTACTTTTAAAACTATTTCTGATAATATAAAGACGACAAAACCCCATTCTTCTTTAAAATCGTCACAAAGCTTGAAAGAGTCTTTCTGCATGTCATAAATATGACAGACGGAAAAGGTGAACACGAAGAGACATGTATGATTACTGATGAGAACATACTTAAATATAGATATGCGTGTGATCATTGAGAATTTCACTCTTTTATCAACAAACATCAATAAATCAATAAGTTCAGTCGGTTCATATCCTTCAATATTTTAGTTATATGTACATAAGATAGTTTGCTCTGTGACAATAAATTAGATGTGGGCTCGTCACGTTTCATAACCACTGAGCTCATGTGCATGGAAAGGGATCGCACATTGCAATTTACTGTATAGGAGTTCTCACCTAGCAGAACATGGGAAAATTGATTAAGTAAACAAATGTAGACTGGTGCTTTTGTTGTTGATGCATTGTATAACAAGCAAGCATTGCTACTATAGTTGCTATTACAGGAGAATAGCAAGCAAGCATGGCTACTATAGTTGCTTTTACAGGAGTATAGCAATCAAGCATTGTTAATATAGTTGCAATTACAGTAGTATATCAAGCAAGCATTGTTACTATAGTTGCTATTACAGGAGTATAGCAATCAAGCATTGTTACTATAGTTGCTATTACAGGAGTAGCAAGCAAGCATTGTTACTATAATTGCATTGTATAGCAAGCAAGCATTGTTATTATCGTTGCTATTACAGCAGTAGCTGCTTCTCATGCTATAAAACCTTTCAGGGAAAACAAACTAAGTACTACTGTAAAAATCTCTTTGATGATGAAGTTAGCCATCTTGAATTATTTAACTTTTTCTTATTCTCTTTTACCTCTTTCCTTGATGGCATTTGTTTTGGACCTAGTTTCATCTTCAGTCACATACCGAGTCTTTGACTCGGCAAACCATTTTCTTTCTTTGTCACAATCTGATAGATCAAAAGTGCATGGTATAATGTGATCAATATGTAAATCGTCTTCACTAACACTTCGGGGTTTTGTTGAAGTTTAACCATCTCCGATACAAATCAATAGATGAAAAACTTAAAAATTTTAACGGGTGTCTGATTTGATGATGTCGCTAAATGCATGTACAGGTAAACCTCTATTTCTTGTAATTTTAATTCATCTGAAACTTTCACCATGTGATATCTTTGTTTATTTATTCATTTATATGCACTCTATGTTTTCTCCATTTGTTTTAGATATTCACTTTTACTTTCTTTTTGTCAAAACTCATATGTATCTTTAACTTCCCCACACGTAGGACATGTCCTGAGATGAATCCTTGTATTCACCCAGTTTTTAATTTAAAATTAATTGTCATGACTAAAAGTAAACTTGTAAATCATCTTGCAACTTAACTTTCTTCTCGATTGGCATTTATCTTGGGGTTAACTTTCCAATTTTACTGCAAACAAATGGACGATATCGAAGACAAAAATAATAAAGAATTAAAGATTGACAAATCGTACCAGAGGAAATGTGAGCCAGAGACACAATCACGAGAGAGAAAAACTTCACAAAAACCAAAAGATCCACGTAGCACCTATTCTCAGAATAGAGTTCCAACTAAAAGAACAAAAAAAAAAAAAAATGGAAAAAAGATAGAAGTGATAAAAATCATATATTTTTCTATTTTGTGTGTGTGAATTATCATTTCCTGAATATACAGTCAAAATATCTGGACTCATGCGTTTTCGAAATTGGAGTTATAAGCATTGGAAGAATAGAGGGGTGAAGGAAAAATGTAACTTACGTTACGTGGGGCCCTAAAATAAAATACCACATAAAATCACAATCAACTGTATTTTTTCATAATATACTTTCCACACCGTTTCTAAAATATGTTCACATTGCCTGAAAAATGCAAAGATTTGTTCATGGTTATTATAATTATTTCACACGACTGTCTTCTTCGTTGTTGTAAAATTCATGTTTTTCAGTGAAAGACTTTAACATTTTCAAATTTTTATATCAGACACTACAAAACTAAGTAACTCCTACTAAGAAGATAAAAATGCGTGTAAAGCATTTTTGACGAGTTGAATCAATGTGGCTGTCAGTGGCGGTGCGACAGGGGTGGGGGTGGCGGCAATTGCTCCAAGGAGCCGGACGTTTTTTTTTAGCTGCAGCCGGGGAGTCAATGGGGGTGGGGGTTGGGGGGTGTTTGGAGGTTGGCAACTCACATAAAAACTGTTCTCTGTGGCAAAGTAGGGGTGCCACTAAAGAACATTACCCCCGGGCGCCTCGGTAGGGGCGCCACTAAAAAACATTTCCCCCAGGCGCCTCGAATCCTCGCGCCGCCACTGGTGGCCGTATCCATGTATCACGCGCCATTGATACCCTGGTGTGTTGTTATATTTATTCTTTCTCTGGACCGCACCCAAAACCAATGAACTGTGAACTTCCATAATCATAGGTGTATTGACTTGAAAATATGCATTCCAGTAGAAAAATTAGTACCTTTTAACCAAATGAACGTCAAAGCTGTTTCTCGCATCTCTCTCTCTCTCTCTCTCTCTCTCTCTATATATATATATATATATATATATATATATATATATATATATATATATATATATATATATATATATATTTACAACTCTAGGTCTTAAAATAATATAACAGAAAGAAAGTGAAACCAACAACGTAAGTAAAATCAACAAGCAATTTATTTCCAAACAATTAAAGTGAAAATTCAAAAAACATCCACAGTAACGTGAATTAAAGTCCAAATAATCCAATAATCCCAAGTGTCCTAATCACAAGTCATAAATATAGAATGTTCTTATGAATTCCAGTAGCTTTGAATGTCCTAAACTGTCAGTAGTCTGAACAAGACTGACCTTGAACTCAAATGCAGTAAATATGTTGTTTACAAAATGATTCCTGAAGTACAACTTACCTCATGGACACATATTATAAATTCAATATACATAACAATATTACAGCTATGGAAGAAAAAGTAATAAGTGTACCTCTTTTATAGCATACACTGACATTGACAACGGTCTTAGAATCAGACTGCAAAGAATTAATGAGATTTAAAAAATAAAATTATTTAGTCAGAAAGATAGAATGCTATAGAGGTGTTAAAAAAGAAACAGAAATAGCATATAATGTTTTGAATTTAGTGCGGAATGGCATGGCAACAGTTTCAGGTGGTTTGTGTATAGCAGCAGCTGGATTGTGTATTGCAAGAATAGCTACCGGTGTAGATGTTCCTTTGGTTTAGCGGGCTGCACAACATTTATGGGATTTGTTGCAAAAGCTTTCAGTGATGAAATAATGGCAACTTCTACCAATAGTAAGCTGAACAGTATTCACGAAATGATAAGCAGAGCGATCATTGACAATGAGATCAACCACGACGACTTTATTTTGATCTTGAGTGACAATAAAATCAACCACGACGACTTTATTTTGATCATCGACGATTAAAACATGTGTTAGAAAACAAGAATGCAGTCAGGAACAAAAAATAAACAATACAGAAATCTAAGACATAGAGGAAGTGAAGAAAAACAAATTGGAGGAAAGGATAAAAATTGAAATAGAAAGAGCCTCGAAGCTTTAGAACGAAGTTGTGCTTATCTCAGTGTCTGGCGTTCCGCTCTAGTGTAAAAAGTACTATACAAATTGAACAGAAACATTTTAGCGGAGACGCCTGGAAGACTCCGATGGCAGGGCTTGTGCAAAGCACGTTTCTTGGCTGTGTAAATTTCTCCTATTCATATTGAAAGTTATAATGTGATCAACAGCATAGAGCAAACAAAGTATTTTGATGGACTTCCTTAAAGATAACGCTATATCAACAATCTAATAGACAATAGGAATGATAATTTATCGATATGGAAGAATATATTCTGTTGTTGTTTATTGTAATATGTCCAATTAACTCAAAACAACATTTACATAAATGACAAGAATGACACAAGGACTGTTTTAATATCTGATGGTTTTTACAAGCTTGAGTTGTAAGTAAAAAAATAACAAAAAGAGGGAATGACTGATAATGGTGGCAAGGAAGATAACATAGGCGTTGAATGTCTGAAACACAATTAAAAAGTTTAAATCATTCTGAGTAACTATT
Organism: Margaritifera margaritifera; assembly: GCA_029931535.1. Taxonomy (NCBI): domain Eukaryota; kingdom Metazoa; phylum Mollusca; class Bivalvia; order Unionida; family Margaritiferidae; genus Margaritifera; species Margaritifera margaritifera. The sequence continues at coordinate 6,678,369 of JAQPZY010001689.1, read as the reverse complement.
ATGTAGTGCATATCGCCAACAACAACAATAGATTGTAAGGATTATAAGGCCCGAGAATCATTTTTGGCCTCTGAAGAATCAAATAATGTTTGTGGATTTTTGAAAATCAAACGTTTATATATTTACCGTGATTAAATCAATAACACCAAAAATGATCTCATTGGTAGCTAGTCATTGTTTTTCATTATTACTTTGTTTCTAACCAAATCGAATATTATTGGAAGCAGTTACAAAGAAGTACCATAAACAGATTAAACTAGGATGGTAAAGTAACGGATTTTTGGGGTACTCCGGTAACAAGATTTTCATGTAAAGTAACATGCTGACAGAAATTGCGATATTTAAGAGACTATATTGACTTAGGTCTTATTACTGTAGGAGAGAGAGAGAGAGAGAGAGAGAGAGAGAGAGAGAGAGAGAGAGAGAGAGAGAGAGAGAGAGAGAGAGAGAGAACAGAAGAAAGATGTTACGTCGGAGCCCGGGCAAGCTCTAGGATTACCAATTAAGAGCGACATAAACCTCAAACAATAACCGTTTCACTAATGTAGCAAATGCAGTATAAAAATGTGTCGGCTAATATAAATTTTATACAGAAACCAGTTGATACTCAAATCAGTTAGACTTTGGAGGATACTATTTTCAAAGGTATAAAAACAGAGAAAATGTTGAAAAGAAATCAGCTGATATTGTACAGAGTGAAAATGACAGCCTTAAGACATCTCAAAACTACAAAAACAGATTTATGACAACAGAATTTTTTTTTTAGAGATTTTACATGCACAGAAAATATTTAGATATATATTTGTAAACAGGAAGTGAAAGTGCAGTTGAAATTGTGCTAGAGGCAACGATTACTGGATGATTGATACATAACATTCAATTGTATTTGAAACCAGCCAATAGAGGATGAATAGTCAGATAGAGACTTTCGAGAGCAACATGGAAAAAAATAAAAAGTCACTGCAGGACTATAAATCTTTACACCAACCTTTCTTGTGCCGTGCTCTGCGCGTGTATCTTTCGCACACTTTTCAGCACAGTAAATACCACCAGCAGCAGTTATGACTGGTTGAACAATAGCTAAAGGCCTTGCATGTTGATGAAGGAACTATCTGTTAAAATTATTTATTCCTGAGGAAAGATTGAGAGAACAAGGTTTGGTGACTCAGTATTTAAACAGCCTGAATGATGCTTTTGATCTGCATGCATCTACTCACCCAAAAAATAACGTTAAACCTGAAAAACTAAGACAGCCTTAACGAAATGAATTTTATCATCTTTCTGATAAACATGTAAAAATATAAGTACATATTCATTGCACTTGTATGGGTGTTAGTGTGTATTTGCTGCTTACAAGTTACTATACAAAGAAAATCACACATCGTGTTTGTCGATAACAAAAGCCTACGTATTGTAAATGCATAACTCCTCACAAGCAGGAGACACTACCACAAGGAGTTTAATACCTCAATCCAGCAGATCACATGAAACGGAACTACATTAAACCTGAAGAAAAAAAAATCCTTCAAAGATAGCAATACCAAAGATAAGCCCAAATATATTCATTATTATGAAAGGTTTCTTTGTGTTGTTTGATGTAAAGGCCAAAGGAGATGCTAACAAAAAATGTGTAAACAACATGAGCAGAATGGTTCACCATACTCTATGGTAGTGATGATCTTTTGAAGTTGAATTATTACAACATACATAGATTAGTGGTTATCTGATTCAATTAGGAAACAAAATAGTATAAAATGCTTAACAAGTTAAGCTCATGAGGTTAATGCTAAACTTAGTAACTATGGAAAGTCTGCCAACATTGACTTATTCTCAGGATTTCCAAACGAGGCAACAGTTTTCCAGGGCTACAAAGTATTTATTCGATGAATAAAAAAGCACATAGAAATTAGTAATACAAGTGTTAAAATTTTTTACACTAACTATCATTTATATCTGGTCTGATGTGAGAAGTACAGATTACATGGTAGCCGCCTTTATTTTAGTTAATGTGCACCAAGGTATTCACAGGTCAACATAAAATAATATGTAGATGCTCAGAAAATGTATATTGTTTTGTGTCTGATGTCCAATAAATAGGCAAAACCATAAAAATGAGCTGTTTTAAGCACGAATAAAATACCTAAATAAACCTCATGATAATTTGTGGCGTGATTAACTGTGATAAGACTATATTTTAACTAAATCTATCTGAGATTGAATATAAAACTTTTTCGATTTCATCGTTGTCATCTGTCCATCTTTTCTGTTCAGCACGACTTACAACACAAATTGGTTACTCAAAAGTTGATCCCGAAGATAAATTATATAAGTGGTTATATTTACTGCTTAATGAAGGTAAAAATACTTTTTTCTGACTGATTATTGTAACAAAGATTGATGAGATAAATAAAAAAAGAAAAAAAAGAAAAAGAAAACAAGTAACCTTATATGGTTCGATTTACTGCTTGATGATGATACAAATACTTTTTTTTCTGATCCGTGATTGTAGCAATACTGACAAAGATAAAAAAAAAATCAAGTAACCTTACCAAACTAACTTCTTTTAGTAGTAAACATTTTGAAATATCAGCATTTGCGTGTGTTCAAAAACACAAATATGTAATCAAAGATTTCAGAGAGAATACTAGTTTTTGGTTGTCTTTTACAGAAAGTATAAAAGTAAAGGAAACTGTATTTGAAGAAAACCATGTTATTCCAAATGAAAATGATGGACAAGTTGTAAAAACTCTCAAACAGAGCAAAGGAGCAACCTGTAATGCGTCTGGACTTTCCTCATCCGTTTAAGTGCTTACATATCCGTAAGGTCATGTATTTTGCTGTCACCCCCATCCCATCCACCGAATATCAACATGCATAGACAAAACAAAATATGTTCATTATGATGTTCAACATCTCATCATTGTATGATATCAGTAAATTCATTCCCGCTTCATTTTTCTTGCGAAATAGACAGTTTTGTAAATAAAGAATTTATATACTTTTTTCATACACATTTGTTTATTCCTTTGCATAATTTCTTTTCATTTTTTTTTTTTTTCTTTTTTTGTTGTCGTCTTTTATAAATGGAGAAAGTTTGGATCTGAGTCATATAAACTCTTCAGTATGAATAGATGTTTCTCGCTGTTTACTTTTGGGATACAAAATATGTTTTTTTTAGTGTCATAAGACTTGATGTTGATTAGTCATTTAATTGTTGAAGTTTTCTGTTTCAACATGGATACACAATGAATATTTTTCAGTCATTGGCCGTGTCATTTCCTTGCCATATTTGTTTTTGTTTTTTTACCTTGTATACCATTTGGATAACTCCAACACTGTAAATTCACCGTAAATTGGTGTTATTAATGTTTTATTTTTTATTTCAGACTGACTAACACTTATTTATCGTCAATAATTGTTCATCTTATTATGATAATATAGGCATGTAAACAAGTTTATTTTCATCTACACAAATTTTAACTGTTGTTCTATTCTTAAGATTCTCCATCTGTTTACCGAAGACTGCATTATTCAATAGTTTGAAGAAGTCTTTCTCGAAATCAATTACTAATATTGCTTTTTGTCTCAACTGTTTATTTATGTTTATGTTGAATTTTAACCATGTCTGTTGTAGAAACAGAACAACGTATATATGTTCGTCAGTTTTAAACCTAAATGTATGTAGAACTTTAAGTTTCTGTAGTGAGTTATATATTGCTCTTTGTTTTTCAAGGTACATACTAGTTTTGGTAATGCTAATTTATTGCTCTCTTTATCATGAATCAACTTCTTCTGTAACTCTGATAAATAATTTTTGTCTGGAATTGGTTTCTCTGAAGCTGTTGCATAGTCTTTGAAGTAGTAATGTAAATGCACTGCTATATCCAAACACACTTCTAAAATGCAACTAATGTCATATTTGTTGATATTTCGAACAAGTATGTTCCTATCGTGCCTTGCACTGTCTTCACCATCCATGTAACTTGTTCATCAGTTGCACATCTAAAGCTCTTTTACGGGCATGTATTGAGACATCTTCCACTAATAAAGACTCTTTTAGTCTAGGCAAATAATAAATGACCGTGTTTCGTACTCGCCATCATTCTTATCTTCCCATCTTTGTTCAGACAGTGTTCATGATTTATTTTGGAATATATGTGTGGTGTTATGCTAATTCCACCTCTTATTGCAATCTCAATTATCAGAAACGTATCATAGTCTATCAAAGTTCTAATTCTACACCTGACATCCATAAACTTGCGTCATTTGCTACTCCAGAAGCACTGTAAAATTGTGCAGCGTCTAGGTTGTAATTTGTTGGACAATCATTCCTCATAATGTCAAATAGCATCAGTTTATCTTTTTCACATAAATTGTTATGTAGTATTTTCAAGATGAAATGTTCGATGACATCCTAAACATACTGATAATAGTCATTTGATATATATTTGAATCGTTACGTAAAGAACATGGGTAAAAAGTTTCTATTGGTGGTATGACTGTTTCATTAAACCATTCAAAGCTATCCATGTATTCGTATGGAAAATGTATTTGCTCAAATATATGGATTTCATGTGGCTAAAATATTTCAAAGTTTCTCTGAACCTTTCATCATCCACAATTTTTACCAGCTTTTGTATAGATTGTCCCATGAATCTAAAGCTCTCTACAAACTTCCTTGGACTTCTTTTCAATCTTTGATTGACCTATCAACTATATAATCGCTATTGATGAAATATATTTGTCATCGTTGTTCGGTATAATTTTTACTACCTCCCTTGATTATTTTTTCACGCGTCTTGATGAACAATGGTATGTGCTGGAACTCTATACTTACTTGTTAAGAGATCATGACTTTGTCATCTTGTATTGTACCTCCGGTACACGCTGGCATTGGCACGATCTCATTTTCACATATATTTCATATATTTGTTAAGTGAAAATAGTTTTCATCTTCCTCTGTGTATACCATAGGTTCTGCATTTTTCGGTCTTATTCTTCATACACTTGTTTTGCAATATTACTCAACGCCTTGTAAAATATTTCAACACAATCTATTTCTCTCTAAATTATTGTTTATATCTTGTGTGAAATGATCTGAAGTAAATGCAGAACCCTGATGGAATGTATTTCGCCGCATTTTTTTCAATTATATCATTCCTAGTTGAGTGTCAATTTCGTTTTTCAAAGGTAGAGTAATACTTTCAAATCGAAACTAAATAGCACACAGAAATTTTATTAACTGTTGATTGTTTTTTTTAATTTAACAATTGAGCCTTTTTCAGTAACTGTATCTATAGAATTATATTCATTGTAACCTAGTCTTTTGTGTTCTAATTCTTCTGGTGTGTAGAACAAATTAGGCAATGTTTATATATATTTTGTGTCGTCCATGATGTCTGTTTATCTGTAATTAAACAAATATTGAGAAAAAAAAATTTAATTCAAAAGATCCATTAACTTACATCCATGTAGTCTTTAGGACCACCACGTTGAAATATGATTAACATGTCAACAAGCCTTTGTCTTTCTATTTCGGTAATTTTAAACAGTTTGATGTAGTTTCTCTCAGTTGCCTCGGGCATGTTTGTGCTACGCAAAAACTGAACTTCCTGAACATTCTATCTTCGGCACGGATTCGCCATTATGTTATGCTTTTTCAACGTACTAATATTCATACACAATTAAAGAAGTATCAAATTAATTCTCACATTTGTGAATGTCCTCTATTTTCACCGGAAATCTATCAAACCAGTCACTGTGTCTACCTAAATTGTATTTTGGTGATCTCTCTGTTTGATCACTTAGTATATTTACCACATATTCCATGACATTAAAGAAACATTTATCGTCTTTTTTTTTACGTTTACGTAGCTTTACTTTGTTCTTAACCGACTCGGGTAAATCTGTATACGAGTTTGATATATTCTGTTCATATCTATCAGTGTGTATTGTTAAATATTTAGTCATGTATGATATCCTTCTTGTACTTTTACTTATTTCCTGTCGAAATGTGGTATGTAAAGTGTCGAATAAACTGTCGATGACATTATCCATTTATAATCTGTTCATTATGCTAATAGGTATAGTTCTGTGATTATAATTTCTATACTATACGTTATGTCTTCTTGAATGCATTTCTTTATCTGTCTGATCTTTACGTCTAATTGAGCTTTCACAGAGACAAATTTGCTACTGATGATTTAAAAAAAAATATAATTCGATAATATGGAAAAATTAATACAAATATTTATTGATGCCACCGTAAAGTCTGTACTAATTTATATTTCTTTTAAATTAATATTTGCGTCTTTTTGTTTTGATTTTTTTATATTCTGTCTTTTCATTCTCCTTAATTCGTTTGTTTGTTGGAAGACAGATTAAATTGGATTATTATTTTGTTCTTTTTTGTTCTGATACTGGCGTATCAAATATTGAACTTTTCATTTTGATTTCTTTAACTAAAGGTATTTAAATGTATATTTAACGTTTTTGAAGTGTATATGTGTGATCTTTGACATTTAACCATTGATCTTGATCGTAAATTTCAGCAAAAGTCCACTCTCTCAGAGCTGTCACTTCCTGGGAGCTTCAATCTCTGCATTTTTGGGTGTGCCTGACCATTTCAATGGAAAGGATTCGTTGATGAATTAGGAGGATTGTTGCCATCGATATCTTACGCGAAATCAGCAGGAATATCGCTGAAGCACTTCAATTACACGGTTGAATGTAACCCGCATTGCAGCACCTTGATCAAAACAAAACTCTAGACGATCTGAAGTATTTGAAGCTATGTGCATAGCGAAACTCTCCAGAGATTTAAGGTTGACCACGTTTCACATTCCTTGTAGTCTGAAGTAATGTGAATTCATAGCCTTGTCCTTTATTTAATGTCAAACTCTCCTTGACTCAAGCCATTCAGCCCATTTACACTATCATACTAGATGACGAATCGGCTAGAGAGAAAACAGGTATTCTCAATATATATATATATATATATATATATATATATATATATATATATATATATATATATATATATATATATATATATATATCGCGGGCAATGCATAAACCAAGCAGCCTCAGTGAGTACCACTGTAAACAAAATATATCATCTTTACCTGTATTCTGCAAGACAACATTTAATTACGTGTTCTTTGCGCCCGGCTCAAATCAACACAGCTTCGCTAATTGTCTTTATAGTCTGATATGTACATTTTCGAATTCTGAGATTAAAGTTTTTCGATTCTTAGCCCACGCAAAAAGAGGTGTACTTATATTAAATTTAACTATGGTTCAGAAGTCCCACAATGTACACTACTGAGGTGATATTGAGGATCCCAATAATGATTGTTTTATTTCATTGTTAAATGTTACGGGGAACATCTTCACGAAGCTATTGACTAACAGATTAATTGCTTTGTGGGGTGGGGTGGGGTTTGGAAAAATCTGAGGATAAATTCAAAAAGTAACAATTGATTATCGTACTGGTTTTACCATACTGATAATTATTTCACGTTATATGCAACAGTACAAAAATATTTGAGTAGAAAGAAAGGGAAGAAAGTGTTGCATCTGAATTGATTTTTTTCCAAAGCTTTGGACTGTGCACAACACCCCATTCTAATTTATACATTATTTCTAAACAATATGAGTTATAAACAGTTTTACATATTGATATAAATATATTCACAGATAATGTCTTGTACAAATGTAAGCGGTCGATTAAACGAAATGTCTGCATTGTAATGTTGGTACAAAGTAATGTTATATGTGAAATCGATTTCTTTTTGTGATATTTGGAATGGCATTATATCATTAGAAACAAGAAACTATAAAGGTATTTTGTCGATGAACAAATGCTGAATTGAATGGACTTGTTGTTTGCAGATAACATGGCAAGGTTATCTGATACTGTCATAAATCTACTGAAACAAATACACACTCTGGAGAAGTTTTGTGATAAATATGGCATAAAATTAAATTTAAGGAAAACTAATAGTGTGGTATTCAGAAGGAGGACAAAGGTGAAATTCACTAAAAAAAATGGTATTATAAAAGTGTACCAATAGAAACTGACCTGTAATATAAATATCTCTGATTCAGTGGCGTAGCAAGAATTCTGCCCCCCCTACCCCCCACCCCCACATGAATTCTGGGACCCCCTTCCAACAAATAAAAAATAAAAAGTTGTTTGATGGGAATTTTAGGCCCCCACTGGGCCTCTCCCCACCCCCACCACCGCCCGGTGGTTACTTGAGCAGTCGCTACGCCACTGCTTTGATTATATTTTAGTAATACATTGTCATGGAATAAAGTCAAGAGTTCTTTGATTTAATCTGTTGAAAAAGCTGTGTTTGCCACGTATAAATTCATTCATCTTTATAATGTAGTGACCAAGCAGTGTATCGGTTTAATCACACGGTTGTATCAATTATTACATATGGTTCATAAATTTGGGGATGTGATCACACACACACACACACACACACACACACACACACACACACACACATATAGGAGTAGTTCAAGCTAAGTTGTGTGAAGACATCAACGCCACCTTCTGCAGGTCAATGTGAACTCAGAGGATTTCTTTTGAATGTCCATCACAACAAAAGATTTATAAAAATGTGGCTGCTCATTTTGGATGCGAGTAGTTAATACGTATCCCAGGAGATGATATCAAGTGCTGATAAGATTGCACATTGCTGGTAAAGAATCATGGGTCACTTATGTTATGACTTTTCTATGTTTTGCATGAATATCATTATGTATGATTTTATCAGAATGTAGGAGATATTGATGGCTTTGTATGTGATTTTATTAACAGAATTAAAGTTGTATAAAATCAAGAATAATATTTTTCTATCAGACCGTATTCTAAACTTGATATTTCATGTGAAGTTAAAAGCTTATTAGAACAAGAAAAATATATTAGGTGTGTTCATAAAAAGCATCAAATAGCTTTTAGTAAGCTGAAATTGTCTACTCATTATTTATACATTGTAACTGGGAGGGGAAACTTTACGCTAAGAAAAGACAGAATTTACCAGTTTTTTAAAGGTAATTTTACTAGGAACATTATTGAAAATGCCATTCACTTTTTCCTGTTTTGTCTGTGTTATACTGAAATAAGAACATTACTGAAAATGACATTCACTTTTCCTGTTTTGTCTGTGTTATACTGAAATAAGAATAAGCTGTAATTTTAAAACATTCTTTGTGTCAGATTAAACTGTTCTTAGACTCATTAGAAGTGATAACAGTAATATTTTTAGGAATATGTGCAAATTTCCTTACTTAGCTTTTAGGAAGAGAGAAAACTGTACAAAGGATCTAAGTGAATAATTCTTCTCACGCTATATGATCACTTCATACAGTATCCTTAGTTACTGTGTTGCGTCCTTAGGCAACAATATAATATATAAAACACTTAATCCACCTTTTTATATACAGACATTAAAAACTCAATACTCAAATACAGATCCGATTAAAATGTGAAAAATAGGTATGAATGAATATATATATATATATATATATATATATATATATATATATATATATATATATATAATAATAATAATAATAATGAGGACTTTGTATAGCGCCTAATCTTTAGAAGCTCTAAGCGCTTTACAACATTAGATAACACCTAAAAACATATATAATGACATGATTACGAAAAACAAACACCATGAAATTAGAAAATAAAAACATGCTGAAAATAGTTAAGGTAAGGAAACATTTTTAAGTGTTTAGGTGTATTCTTGCAGTCGAAATATGTGAGTTTTAAGAGCGCTCTTGAATGAGATCACTGTTTCTTTGTGTCTAAGTTCAGTGGGCAATTCGTTCCACGTTGCTGGGCCCTGGTATGCAAAAGAACGTTGTCCGTATGACTTCATTTTGATAGTGGGAATAATGAGAATACGAGTGTCGGAAGAGGAGCGTAAGTATCTTGCTGGTGTGTACACATGGGTGAGGTGAGATAGGTATGTTGGACTGGAGCCAGTCAATGAAACGTAGCACAGAGAACAAATTTTGTGTTTGATTCTGGATCTAATGTGTAGCCAGTGTAGGGTACAGAGCAGGGGGGAGGTGTGCTCTGTTCGTGGTACTCTAAGAATGATCCGAACAGCTGTGTTTTGAACTTTTTGAAGTTTCTGGAGTAGATACTGAGACGAACCAGATAGAATTGAGTTACAATAGTCCAGTCTTGAAAGTACTAAGGAACACACAAGTGTTTTAGTGGCATCAACTGAAAGGTAATTGCGAATGGAGCTGATGCGTCTCAGCTCAAGATATGCAGCCTTGCATATGTTCATGACATGTTGGTGCAATGAGAGAGTACTGTCTAGAGTAACACCTAGGTTTCGTACTGACTGTGTGAATTTAATATAACCCATCGCCGTGCCTGTAAGCACCAACCCCTAATTAAACATTCTCTAACCTGTATGATAATATTATTTATTCGTATTTAAAAATTATGTTAATGTTATCAAGCATTCTCCTGTAGAATCCAGGGATAGCACTTTCCGCTCTGTTTGGTGTATTTGTAAAATTATATATATATATATATATATATATATATATATATATATATATATATATATATATATATATATATATATATATATATGTATGTGTGTGTGTGTGTGTGTGTGTGTGTGTGTGTGTGTGTGTGTGTGTGTGTGTGTGTACCAAGGAAATGTTACAATTTCAACATAATGTAGAGCAGAAACACCCGAACGTAAATTGGGAAAATATCAGGCTAGACCTAGATACAATTCGAAACACAAGAAATCAAGCAAGACTAGTAATCTAAAAACATGATGCTTGCATGAAAGGAAAATAATAATAAAAAATGTCCAAGTGCCCATTATGTAACAAACGATGAGACATACAAATACATTTAATAACAAAATGCAAGAAAAAGAAAACACAAAAAACCAGAAATATCTAACCTCATAAAGAGCAAATACTGACAATGTACTCAGTTTACTATACACAGCTAAATTATAAAGACAGTAAACTAATAGAATCTATCTTTAAAAGTATGGACACAAAACGCAAATACACAGTGAAATAAATGTAAGAAAAATCAATAAAAGTCTTATGTAAATATAATATGCATTTGCCTCTTATTTCTATATGGATGTTTAGGCACGTGTGTAAATCTATATATATATATATTTGTATATGTGCTTTATTGTGTGTGTTTGGTTCTGTTTTTAAGTGGAAAAGTATATAAAAAAGAGGGATATGATGATTTCCTGTAGGAAACCAGGTACAGCCACTGTTTGGGGGTGGGGGGACACGGAAGATAGTACATGCTTGTTGCCGGGCTGTTACCCACCCTCACATGTATGATTAGGTCTAAAGACCAAACATAAAAAAAAACATAAAATCGATAAGTGTCCGCGTATGAACATGAACGTAAGGACGTAAAACTATTTTCTTGAGACGGAAGAGAGGCAAAGCATAGCCACTGGATAGGGTGCGGGGTAGGGGACGGCTTTATCGATTCCACTAGGGATATCGGTGGTGCTTACCTTGCCGGGCTTAGGGGCGGATGCGGGAATATCGTGTAGGGGGCGCGTAAACAAGCAGGCAAGGGGTCTTTGGGATGGAATCCCTAGTGGGGGGACAGGAGGGCGAAGCTCCTGCATTTTCTGCATTTCCAGGGCATAGTAATAACCATCTAACTGTAAAGAAAACTTACTAACGATTGTCAAGACATTCAACATTACACATCAATGAAGTAAAATAGAGAAAAATACTGAATAAAGTTAGGGTCACATGGAAAGTCAAAAACTTACGGATTGTTTTAAAATCAGAAGTAGCACAATTAAATAGAATGAAATTAAACTTCTAAAAAATGGAAGGAAGGGATATAAGAATGACTGGATGATGGGGGGGGGGGGGGGTCGGTACATAATGAATCATGAACAATTTGAAAAAAATCCTGTGCCCCCCCGAAAAAAATAAATAATAAAACATAGTAATTTTATCATATTGATCAAAACTTAGTGTTTGCCGTTTTTATTTGACTCAGATTTGACTTGTAAAGCGTAAATTGTTTGAATTGTTTCCAGCGTGTTCGCCGTCATTCTTTGACTGACGCTTTTCTAAAAGTTTCGCTCGTTGCGTGAGTTCGGAGATTGCTCTCAGTAGCCTTGATGTCCGTCGCCGTTTTCATTCCAGTGTTATTTACTCCCTGACTTCAGTGCTTATGAATTTACTAGAATTTGACTTTTATGTGGTTTTCCACAGCATTAACACATAGTACGATCGTGAAGTATTTTCTAGCTTCAAACTTATTTTCATTTCTTGATTTTTCAGCTAGAATCTGAATCTGAAGGAATTCAATCTTAGCAACAAAATACCGCCAAGCAACCACCATTTTCAACCAACCATTTCAATGACATTGTCCTCTTTATTTCGCTTTCTTCAAGTAATACACGTTCTATATAAGATTATCTCCATGAATGTATACGAATATTTCCTTTACATGGCTCAGGAAAAAAAAAAAAAAAAAAAAAAAAAGAAAAAAGAAAAAGAAAAAAACAAGCACTCGTCCCTGGGAAGAGTGATTTGCAAGAGTTACTCGTCCCTGTTTTAATTATACTGTTACGACTCTAGGTCTTAAAATAATATAACAGACAAAAAGTGAAACCAACAATGTAAGTAAAATCAACAAGCAATTTATTTCTAAACAATTAAAGTGAAAATTTAAAAGACAATTATAGTAACTTGATTTAAAATCCAAATGATCCAATAATCCTAAGTGTCCTAATCACAAATCCTAAATATAGAATGTTCCGAATGAATTCCAGTAACCTTGAATGTCATGATGTGTCAGTAGTCTTCAATGTTCTGATGTGTCAGTAGTATTGAATGTTCTGATATGCCTGAATGATGTAATCCAGAATATCTTTGAATAAATTCACATAAATCTCAAAGTCAAAGTCAAGTATTAATCCAAAGTGAGAATGAGCACTTTTAGTAATTCCAATGAATATTTAAAATAAATAATTCTTCTCTCTGAATTTGCTCTGATTTTCACAACTGTAACATCTGATTACTAAAATAAATTCCCTAATAGACTGATCTTAATAATATGAAGTTTAGTATAGGAATGAAATCTTGTTTACCAAACCTGTATAAATATAAGGATAAGTCACCTGACAGAATATTCTCTAATATGAGTAGCTCTAATGGAAATTTCCTGTGAGTACCTGACTTTTCTCACATCAAGAAAATGGAAAATTCCAATCTAATGGTTAAATACTATGTAAACAAGACTGACCTTGAACTCAAATGCTGTAAATATGTTGTTTACAAAATGACTAAAGTACAACTTACCTGATGGACACATATTATAAATTCAATATACATAACAATACTCAACACAGTACACTTCTTTACTACACTGCTTACGATTTTACTAAAGAACCACGGGTACCTGATGCAATCTTAATACTAAAATGGGTAAAAACCATGAAAATATTATATTCTAATACATGGCTCCTAAGATAAACATATAAGAGACAAAGCTTTTAACTCGATAAGTTACAGTTACACATATAGCCCTTGATTTCTTAGTGGTATTTGTGTTTACAGGGAAACCTTTCAGTAATTTAGGTGTGTTACGACTCTAGGGGTAATGTAACAGAATAAAAGACACAAACAAGCTTTCAAGATTAAAATGCAAAACTTTAATTTCCTAAAATATTAAAAGAATTAAAATAATTCAACAAACAATCAAAGTGAAAGAATTAAAATAACTTACAATATAGAATATCCTAAAAAGTCCTAAAATGTTTTAAAGTTCACTTCCTGTTGTTAATCAGAATAATCCGGATGTGGTATTCCGAATGAAAAAGCCTGTAATGTGCTGAAACTGATAAGTTCTGATGTAATCCAAAATAATCCTTGCAAGTCTGGAATCTCACAAGTTTTAGAATAATGTCCGATAATTCCACGGAGCTGTATAGTAATTCAGATGAATTACTAATTAAATAAATTCCACACAGAACTGAATAATTTCAATAACCTCTCCTCGATCAAGCAACTGTAAAGAATGATAATTCCAAAGATTATTCCCTATATATCTTTACTAAGTGCGTAGAATTAAAAGGGAATATCCTTTCTCCGTCTTTAATACTATGGTATTTCAAAATAACACAACCCTCTAAGAACCAATCAGGAACTAGGTTACGCGTCATTTACCCAAAGGTCTAGTGTACTAAAAATCTTAAAGAGTAAACATAATGTTATTGTGTAGTATGGAATGTGACCTTTCAATGTTGATTTCTAAAAAGTACAAAGCCAGGTCGACTTCATTTCCCTCGCAATTGATCATGTGACCACTTATTGATCGAGCAATAGTCGTATCTATACTGATATGCTAACCCCTATTCAGACTAAAACAGAAATCATAAATTAGTAAATTAAATCATTATAAAAAGGTAAAAAGGTATAATTCCGTAACAGGTGTCATAATTTTCCTTTTCAATGAGCTATCACACATCTGTATGAGTTAGATATGGGAAAAATTAAGAGACAGAGGATGTCAATATTTTATAATTTTCGTCTCGTCAGACATTGTAATGTTTGCCCTAGTCCTATAAATCAGCCCCCCCCCCCCAAACCTGTGTTGATACTGATGGACGATTTGAGGGCGTGATGTCACCTGTTCATTTAAATGTACAATTTTGCTGCAGACAAATCTGTCCGGAACACACCAGCGTACAGTTTAGACACTTACCAGTATTTGATAACAGCAGTATGTAGCCACGAAATTCAACATGGCCACAGGACCTAGGGTTGTGTTATTCCACAGGGATTTACAAGTCGTCAAACAGGATTTGATCCGGAAATATTCTGTACATATCGCCAAAAGGACCCTTCAACCGACGGTAGCTCATGAGACGCGAGAAATACCGGTAAGTGTCTGAAATGTACACCGATGTGTTGCGGAGAGATCTGTCTACAAACATTCCTCGATTTTATCAATAGGTGACATCAGATCCTCAAATCGTCCATCAGTATCAACACAGGGTTTGTGTTGTTTTTTTTTTTTTTATCACCACTATTTTCAAGACTGTGCAGCTTTATTGATACATTGGCACGCCAAAGTAAAGACGCCAGCAGATATTTATATAAGTATGTAATTACTTTTCACAAGAAAATGTTAAGTGATGTTGAACTTCGGCGATTTTTAAAGGTAGCAAATGCACTCATATTTGTTCTCAAAGTGCGAATCTGCATCTGCTCGGCTCAGGAACGAGTGCATATTAAAGTTTTACTTGCCCCAGCCAATTTTTACCCGGTCAGTGGACGAGTGGTTCTCCTGAGCCATGCTATATCAACAGAACCGTTGTAATTATAAGTAGATCTCGACATTAATCAGAATGTACATAGTTTCTTGAGATCAGGTGAACGTACTAATGTATGATTAATCGTTGTTATTTCCCATTATTTATGCTTGTATCTTATACTGCGATAACCCCAGTTAACCTACTGAATGCCTAACTTAACTGTCTACTTTATGCTGACGACTTTGTTATTCTCTCCGATACAGGAAATATTCATATTGAATGTGTATATAAAAAAAAAGAATATACGTAATCTCCTGAAAAGTTAAAGAGTCAAAAACATCTCTCTACAAGACTTATTTGACCATGTTGTAAATAGTTTGGTTTGGTGCTTTACTGCACAGCAACACAAGTAGGTTATATTTAGTGCGGAGGCAATTGGAGTTAAGTACCTTGCTCAAGGACACACCACGGTAGCTGACTCAGGCTGGTCCGATGGTAGGATTCGAACCCGCACTCTTTCGGTCGTGAGTCCTACACGCTAACCACTGAGCCACCGCAGCTCCCATTTGATGGGAGCTGCGGTGGGTCAGTGATTATCCTGCTGTATGGCTGTAAGATATAGAAAACAGGATAGGATCTGATGATATGATATAATAGTACAGACATTTGTATTACTTTTGAAGACTGGGAAGCTAACAAATTACACGTAAAATTCTTCAAATGTATCCGAGGTATCCGAGGCTAGATAAGTATAGCTTAATAATAACATATTTATAGAACGCAACTATTCAACTTCTTAGTGGGAAACACAAATTAAACCTGTAAAAATCAAAGCATGTCGGTAGCAACAAATGTCACTCAATAATCATAAAGGCCCTTCTGCAAGATTTTAAATTTTTTAAAAATAAATCTTTCAATACGGGAAACAGTGGCGGCGCAAGGGGGGGGGGGGGCGGGCAATTGCACTCGGGCGCTAGGTGAAGGGGGGGCGCCATTTGGGACCTTTTTTTTTTGCAACTGAAATTTTCATAGTATTTCACCTCACCTTAGTGTAATCAGGGCATTTCTTCACAAAACTTATGTTTAGGAGGGTGGGGGAGAGTAAATATAGTTACTAAAATCCGCGTAAGCGCACGCTATTTGCAAATAGAATGTGTCAAATATGAAGAACAAAAAACGAGAAAGGCCATCTTATGACGCTAGATAGGACAGAAGAGATTTGCAAATTTGTAATCTAGGCAAGCAGAAGATGAATGCCATTTTATCATTGAATGTCCTCTTTACTCCAAATAAAGATAAAATGTATTTAAATATATTTGTACGCAATATAGCAACTTTTCTAATATGGGTAATTCAAAATTATGAAAAATTTAACAACAAATTAACATTTTGCTTACTTTCTCCATTTTTATTGACAAATTAAGAAGGAGGGTGGGGGCGCAGGGAGGATTGTTAGTAGTCCAAAGATGGCGCAAAAACAATGCTGTGAAATAAATTTCTTTTAGTATTTCCCCATCCCCCACTTTTTGCTCCATTGACAGTCATCTCCAATCATTGATAATCATGTGTGCAAGTATCTATCCTAACGTGCGTTACTGCGTGTGTGGAAACATGTCTACAGCTGTGCAAATTGTTAGCTTTGCACAATGAATTTTAAAGTTGTATGTCCCCCTGGGATTGAGACTAGGGGGCCTGGGCTACAGTGTTGGGATGTAAAGACGGGGTTATAATGATGAATATACGAAAACATAAAATAAAAAAGATCCCGGACTTGCTTCTCAACGGCTGATCTTCAGCTTATATGCATACTAACAATAAACTTGTATTTTACATTAATATCAACATTTTTGTACCAGCATCTTCTACGTCATCATGTCCTATATAATGTAAGACATCGTTCCTGATATGAATGACGGGGGTCTACCCCCACACCATCATGCATATCTGGGTCGACGTCCTATTCATTGTTTAACTATTACAGTATAAAATAATTTCCTAGACAGTCGAATCTAATTTACACAATACTGTGACATACAGTGAGCTTGGAATTATTTGGCATTCAAGACAACAAATAATATATGTTCATAATTGAGAGATACATCAAATGTGTTTGTGTGTGTGTGTGTGTGTGTGTGTGTGTGTGAGAGAGAGAGAGAGAGAGAGAGAGAGAGAGAGAGAGAGAGAGAGAGAGAGAGAGAGAGAGATTAATTCACTTATAAATTTATTCCTTTTGTTAATTACGCGCTGTCACTCGTGCCAGGGGAGCAATGGTTTGGAAAAGCGGAAGGAAAATTAGTATTGTTATGTACATAGGCAGTCTATTGTATGGCTAATACATAGTAAACATGTTGCTTGGCAATAAGACGCTACCGAACCACGTGAATCGGGGTATCAGAGAGGCCGCCATTTTGGGTAGATCGATCGATACTGTCAAACGGGGTAGAATATTGAGCTGAGCACTTCATACATTTTCGAGCGTATACCATACAACGATAGGAAATCAAAAATTTCGCTGTAAAGGGAATACGGCTACAAGAAGATGTAGATGTATCGATGCGTGAATAGACATTTTTTTCGTTTTGTTATTTTGCAACAAAAGCGCTGGTTCGCTTTGGTTGCGCAATTTTATTTTGATTAAACGTTAATTCCGTTGTAGGTTACTGCATGTGTTTTGACTTTGTGTTCTAAATGGGATTACACCGTGAAATATTTTCTACCATCTGTGCCTTGTTGCTGGCTGTAGGTAAGTTTATAAATGAGTTTCAGTCTTGGGTCATTTAAATTAACAAATAATAATGGAACACTGAAGGCCTTTTCCTAAAGAAATGAATGCCTTTCTGTTTGTTACCCTTATTTTTTTATTTTATATACATTTTATAGAATTTTGACATTTTCGCTTTTTATCTTGTAGTATGTATTACATTTATTTGAAAGTCTTTATCGTCTTAAAGTTTTTGTGCAATTCTTCATTGTTAATTTTTTTAAAATAATTTTACTTTTGATTGGCACCATTGTTGTGCTCAGGTGCTTTTAAACGCTAGTACATATAGACATAATGTA
Source organism: Margaritifera margaritifera (assembly GCA_029931535.1). Classification (NCBI taxonomy): domain Eukaryota; kingdom Metazoa; phylum Mollusca; class Bivalvia; order Unionida; family Margaritiferidae; genus Margaritifera; species Margaritifera margaritifera. The sequence goes on along the minus strand of JAQPZY010001689.1, from coordinate 6,659,986 downwards.
TACGGTCGAACGATATTTACACGCAGACTCTACACAAAATAATATATAGTATATTATAGGTTTGTCTCTCTCTATCTCTCTCTCTCTCTCATGGATTGTTTGATCAAGGGAGTAAGCATACCTAATTTAAAAAAAGTTTTATTATACACTTAGTTGATTCAAGCAGAAAGTAAATATGATACTATAGTATTCTTAAAATCTGAAATTATATATAAATACTTGTTTTTCTAACTTCCAATATGAGTTAAGATTTGTCTGACCAACTTTTTACAAGCACTGTCTACAGAGTACATGGCCCTAAGCAGTTTAGTTTGGGAAAAAGTTATTTTTGTTTCATTACCCAAGAAGTAATTACTGTCATATAAATACTGTTCCTAAATTGAAATGTTATTTAAAAAATAAAATAAGGAATTGTAACTTATTTCAAGCAATTATGAATCTTTACAGCCAAAATACTGTAGTTTTATGAGTTATTTTTCATCATTTTTATACATGTAACATCTCTGTCTCTGACAAAATACCAATATTTGCCAGGACTATCATGTGCAAGATAATTAAATGTAAAATCTCATTTTGAGGAGAGATTTTGAGAAATCCATTGAAACTTGATCCTAAAGCTCAAGCTTAAAACATCAATGTTAGGCCCTATAATCTGTAAGTTAGGCCTTATAATCTCTAAGTTAGTCCCTATCATCTCTAAGTTAGGCCCTTATAATCTGTAAGTTAGGTCATATATTCTCTGCATTAGGCCTTATAATATATAAGTTAGGCCCTTATAATCCCTAAGTTAGGCCTTATAATCTCTATGTTATGCCCTACAATCTCTAAGTTAGGCCTAATAATCTCTAAGTTAGGCCCTCTAATCTAAGTTAGGCCTAATAATCTCTAAGTTAGGCCCTATATTCTAAAACATTTCAAGCAAGAAACTTAAATGCAAGCTCAGAGTCCTAAAGCATTTGATTATGATTTCCCATAATTAATTATAAATAATTACAGCCTTATTTTTAGGAAGTTGTGATTTTGTATCTTACTTCAAAACATTATCACCACATCACAACCCAGCATGTTTACTTGATACATTATAAACAATTAAGACACATAATTTGATTGGAGCTTTTGTTCCATAATCTGGTGTGGCAGCAACAAATTCACCAAAGCACAAAATCTGCTGTCAGCAAATGACAACCATTTTGCACAAATAAAGGATCTATTTTTCAGCAGAATATATGTACATAAAAGAGCGTGTTTTTCATTATTCTTCATACTGAATGAATATATATATACATGAAAGTGGGTGTTTTTCCTTGTTCTTCATTCTGAATGAATATATATACATGAAAGTGGGTGTTTTTCCTTATTCTTCATATCTAGTGAATATATATATACATGAAAGTGGGTATTTTTCCTTATTCTTCATACTGAATGAATATATATATACATGAAAGTGGGTGTTTTTCCTTATTCTTCATACTGAATGAATATATGTACATGAAAGTGGGTGTTTTTCCTTATTCTTCATACTGAATGAATATATGTACTTGTAAGTGGGTGTTTTTCCTTATTCTTCATACTTAATGAATATATGTACATGAAAGTGGGTGTTTTCCCTTATTCATCATACACAATAAAGAAGTTTTATGGGAAAAGTAGAGTATGTAAATAAAAGTATTCACCTGAAAAAAGTCTTGAACCTTCTATATATTTTAGTATATCCCAAGCACCAACAGTATGTCTGTGGTAAATAGATGACTGATTTGTACAAATTAAAGATCTATATTGGACAAAATATTTACACATGAGTAATTTTTTGTCCCTTTTCTTCATGTGTTACTTAACTAGAAGTTTTATTGCGAAAGTAAAGTATACACATGTATATTTCCACTAAAAATAACTTGTCCATATTTTAGTATATCCCAAGCACCAACAGTATATTTAAAGATACTCATATACTCATCATTATTTTTTTATTGGTCTGTCATTCCATTAAAGTAGTCTATTACCGGGCAATGGTTTGTGAATTGCCTTGATTAAAATAGAATACAGCTAATTCTGGTACTGCTGCGTACCTTGAAAAAATACAAGGATACTCCAAAGACAGTGGAGGAACCTACAGAATAACAACAACATGTGGCAGATGACAAATGTGCTGGTAAAATCTGTTTGACTCCTTGGATTAAATATGACATTCCCAAGTATGAAACTGATATTGTCTGTGAATAATATTTTAAAAAAAGCATTCAAGTGATTATAATTTATGACTAATGAATTTTGTTTAACCAGTGATTCATCTTTAAATTTCAACTAATTCCAAACTATCATGGATAAAGCTTTTAAATGAAGTTGACCAAAATGATGTAAAAGTGTGAGATGGGTGTATCATGGAAGACAGTATGATAACTACTCAGAAATACTCATAATTTTTTATCTGTATCATGGACAATTATAATGTTAGTCAAAACAAAAACACTTTGGAAAATCCAACATATTCTGTGCTTCTAACTTTAATGTCTTAGAGTTACAGAGTTCAAAATTTATGTTGAACTTGAGTTGTGCTCAAACAGTTTTGAGAATGCAGTGCCAAGCCCAAATTTAATCACTATGTCTTTGAAATTTCAATGAAGTTAGACTTAAATTTCATCTAATCAGATTGCTAGATTCCATCCAATCAGATTGATAGATTCCATCCAATCAGATTGCTACATGTAGATTCCAGACTTAAGTTTATGTCAAGACCAAATTTTGGTGCAAAAGCATTTACTCTGAGATTTTGAACAGATGGCAAAATGTTTGGAATAAGTGACAGTAAGGTACTGACCATTTAATTGGGGGGTGGGGTGGGGTGGGGGCTGGGCTGGGCTGGGCTTTTCTATGCAACCAAGATATTTTGTTTCTTTTATTGCAAGAATTTTTCTTTTCTTTGTTCAACTAAAAAGATAGATAGAATAAGGTCTTTTTTCTAAAAATCAGAGAAAGATAATTTTGTTAAGCTTTTTGGGGGCTGGAAATTCTTTGTCAACAAATCTGTGGTACCCCTCCCTTTTATCCATGAAACAAATACATAGTCAGTCCCTAAAGAGCAATACAGTATTCAGATTTGAAATATAGCACTTTTTGAAACAATTCATGGCAGAAATATATTAATAGACTGCTGATTGCACAAGCAGTCAGCTTTTAATGAGAGCAGTGTGACATGCAAGTCATATATTTTATCTTCACCACTGAATCCACTTGGTTCACTTGAGAGGGCTGTACTCATCCCACAGAATAAACACTACTTGATGATATATGGGGAGATATTATAAAGTGAGAATTCTTAACGTCTCCTTTATGTCATTTTACAACCCACAATGACAGCATGCTAAATCAATAGGTCGCAAACTTTATACATAAAAATTACATGAAGGCTACAAGTGTTTGGGGCATAGTCTTTAACAAGATTTTAAAGTGCTGCACTTGATTTTACCATAATTTGTGGTTGCTTGGTCAAAAGTCATTATTTCATGAATTTCAAGTTGTCTGCAGTTCAATAAAATTATATCTTGCAGGAATGGCAGAGTAGCTTTTCTCCTGCCACCCAATCCTGTAAGGTACATTTAATCAAGATAGATGTATCTAGACATTATTTTTTGTAGGGTAATTGGTTGACAATTAATTAATAATGATATATTTAATGTTTGTGAGACAATGGGTAATTCCTTATAACAACAAAACCTGGTTTACCAGTGTTTTAAATGATTATTCAAGAATATTGTTCTAATTCATCTCTTGACAATGAAAAGAAATATATTTTTTGTAATTTTTTGATACACAGACTGTATATTTTATGAATGTTCAGAGTTTCAAAAACATCTAAAATATCTTATTTTCTGTAAATTGTTTCACTGAATTAGCCATATAATCATGAAAATTAACAACAATGGTAAGCACAAGAACTTGCACAAAATCAGTAAAAACATGCCCAGGCCAACCCAGGATGGATACCTCTGTGTATCCTTGGGAAAGACACTTAGCTCCCATCTCCTCAGCATGATATAGCCAGACATGTTTTACAAGTGTCATTAAAACCAACAAAAATACCCAATAAAAACTTAACAGATTTGGGTCCATGATTTTTTAAGTTGGATGCATGTTGTGCTCCGGTACTACATATGGCATCAACTTGATTGCATATTGTGCCAAATACTCGTACATGCACAGATAGCTTGATTTATTTACCTAATATGTGAAAGTAGTTTTCATATTCAAGAGATATTTTAATGAAATCATGTGGATTTTATTTCCTTTGTGTATGCTGTAATCTTATATTGATAATTTAGTTTGGCTTGGTATTAAACTGTAAATCAATACAAGTAGATTATTTAGTGCTGAGGCAAGTGCAGTAAAGTGCTTTGCCCAGGGATACACCACTGCAGATGACCTGGGAAGATCCAGTGGCAGGATTCAAACCTGCAGTATTTCAGTTGTGAGTCTGGCACGCCAACCACTAAGTTATCACAACACCGTTAGTTTGATGAAGTAATTTCAGGCATACATGTACTTCTATGTACTTACAATATGGTAAACTAGTTGCCAAAATATAGACACAGATTTTCCAAGGCTCTGATAGCTATTAGCAGCAGTATAAATTAAAAATATTGAAAATAATTGTTAAGAATACAGGTATTTGATAAATTTGTTAATTGCATTCTAATTCTAAAATGCTGGCTAAATTTGTGCCCTAGTGACCTGGAAATTTTTAATCATCGAAAGGCGACTGCAAGAACTTGACCAAAAAGTCCATAATTCCATTAAAAAGTCTACAAAAGTCAATGCTGTATTTTATATAATATCTACTCATGCCTTAAAAAGTGCTGATCCTTCTTTTGAGTCAAAACTTGCACAAAATACCCAGTGTTTACAACACATGTCTGGATCTCAAAATGTCTTGTGGGAGGAAAGTCACACTGCCAAAACCTGCTTAGAACATCATTACTTTACGTGGATATTATTACCATCTATGCTTAGTGTCTCCATTGCCACTTAATTTTACTGGTTAAATAAGGCCCCCGAATTTGATCTCACATGTGCTTTATACAGTATGACCATATTGGGAGAGAGAATTAACCTCCTCAGTGGAGAGGTCCCAACATACATAGAGTGCTATCTCTTTTAGCATGTTCATGATAGAGACATTGTTTATGACTTTGTCAGTGTATGACTATTATGATGAGCTTAAACTTTGAATTAATCCAGTTCACCCAGATAATGACTTTTTAAGTGCACATTTTAGGTATTATGGTGAATACAGTAAAATTGAAAATCCTAAATTTTGTTTTATGCAAGTTGTGATGTTTTAACATCCAGGAGTTATACATGTAACATATTTATCTTTCCATGATATTTAAGATAATATACATGTAATTTATGATCAGCTAAAGGTTGAACTTTGTAAATCGTTTCAGGATTTGAAATTTTACATTTAATAAATTCCCCAAATGATGGTGAAAATCTGCACAATTACCAATTTTGCCACAAATCTCGAAAAACTTGTTGAAAAATTGGCATTTTATGGAAAATTCAGCAGGTGTGGTCACCCTGAATCAATATCATTACAAGTTAAAGTTTCATTGTGTCTCAGACTTGCATACTTTGTAAGAAGATGATGTGTTGTTCCAGAAAACTCTTTGATGACAAAGATATTTTTTCCATTTGCTACATAAAATTCCAAACATTATTTATGAAACTGTAAAAGGTGTAGTGTAGAATGACAACTGAATTCTGTTTTTGCCTCACTTATTGAACATATAAGTTTAGAATGCCAGAAACCAATATATCAAGTATTATTCATTCATTAAAAAAAAAAATCTACTTGTCAAGAAAAGTAGAATACATATTAAAACAAGAAAAGATATGGCAGTTAATTGCCTTATTATGTACTTGATATTTTGACCATAATTATTCCTGTATAAGGAATAAATGCATAACTGAAATAATTCATTTCAGGTATCACTGAAAACACCTTAAAAAGGCCACCCAAAACCAGTAGAAAACATAAGCAGTTAAACCTCAACTATGGAATACATGTAAAAAATGTTGCTGTAAACACATAAGAACAGACATTTTCATTGGTGACTGGGGTAGTCGAACCAATGACAGTGGTCTTTGTAGTTTGTTACACTAACCACTGTGCTGCTGACACCTGTCACTGTGAGGACAATTACTAAAGACATGACATGTACCTGTTGTTCCAGTATGTAGCAGATCTGAGATTTTTTACATCATGATAGGGAGAAGTGTTTAAAACACACTTGAAAGTTCATAAACTTAATTTTCTTTTTTGTAATGGCACCAAATAACCAAACAAAGCACCAATAACTACTCTGCACTTCAACCTTATCCACGAATTATGCTTTGCAAGTAATGGTGACTATGTGTTGTACCACTCTGCTCCTTGCTTATCTACTTATCAGTAAGGAAACTCACAAGAAAAAACACTCCATTTTCATTCCAAAGGTTAGCAATGTTGTTATTACTAGGAAATTCTCATAAAATTGATCCCCACCTAAATCAGCTGGTGTTTAATATCACAGGACATTTGAACAACACATTGCTGCTTGCTGGACAAAAAATACACAAATTCTCTCCATGTATTGACACCATTAAGCGCTTTGGTCTTCAAATGGAATCCTAATAATGAAGAAACTGTGAGCACAGATCCAGTGCACAAAACAATTGTACTTGAAGCTTAGAGCACAGATCCAGTACACAAAACAATCGTACTTGAAACTGTGAGCACAGATCCAGTACACAAAACAATCGTACTTGAAACTGTGAGCACAGATCCAGTACACAAAACAATTGTACTTGAAACTGTGAGCACAGATCCAGTACACAAAACAATCTTACTTGAAACTGTGAGCACAGATCCAGTACACAAAACAATTGTACTTGAAACTGTGAGCAGAGATCCAGTACACAAAACAATCGTACTTGAAACTGTGAGCACAGATCCAGTACACAAAACAATCGTACTTGAAACTGTGAGCACAGATCCAGTACACAAAACAATCTTACTTGAAACTGTGAGCACAGATCCAGTACACAAAACAATCATACTTGAAACTGAGTACAGATCCTTTACACAAAACAAGCGTACTTGAAACTGTGAGCAGAGATCCAGTACACAAAACAATCGTACTTGAAACTGTGTGTACAGATCCAGTACACAAAACAATTGTACTTGAAACTGCAAAGTTGTCAAAAGCAAGAAATAATCCTATTGGTTTAAAGTCATAAATAAATATATAATTTATTATGAGTTTTAAGTAAAAAGTATATATATTTAATTTTTTACCTGCACTAAGACAATGGTGGCATAGGAAAGTACATGTAACTAAAATAGAATTCATATTGAAGTTTGTTACATATATGTTACATACACTGTACCTCTTAAGAATGTAATAGTTCTATTGATGTTAAGCAGACAATCCACGATAAATTTTCAAAAAGCCATTGGTAAATAATGTATAGTTATTAGTCTATCTTTAAATTTCAGGCACAGCGAGAGCCCAGTCCTGCAATTGTACAGTCAATGACTGTCCTTCAGGAACATACTTAGATTTAGGAACTTGTCAGGCCTGTCCAACTGGATATTAGTAAGTTATTCATCATTTTACTTATTCTGTAACAATTAATCCATTTCAGACAGGATATGATTCCAGCCATACTGTACCTTTAAAGACTGGATACTATTCTGGTTGTATGTTCACTAAATTCCATCTACCACTTCGCAGAAGTGAGCATTTAACCCTGTAAATACATCATTAGTTTATGTGTACTCTTTTAAAAAGAAGGAAATAAAGGTAGGAGGTACACAAATGCAGTGACAGCATCAGTTTAAAAAACGCCCAAATAATTATAAAATTAGATTTTCAAATTTACTTTTTTTTTGTGTGGAGATCAAAATGGCAATCAGTACTGAAGTGGCAAGTGATGGCAGTGATGTGCTTGCAGAATTAGTTGAAAATATAGACAATTTAGTGTGGAAAATTGACATTTTATGCAACTGGGATCATTGTCTTTGCTTGTTCAAAATGAACGGAGGTGATGATAACTGGTTATTTGAAAATTTGATTTCAAACAGGAGTTTCAATGTGTGGAGATCAACATGGTTGACAGCACTGAAATGACAAATGATTGCAGTGGTGTGGCTGCCGATTTTGATGAAAATATTAACAGTTGTATGGGGAAAATTGATGTTTTAGGCTGTGCAGATCGTGATCTTGACTTTGACAAAATGAACAGAGATGATGATAACTGGTTAGTAGAAAATTCTATTTCAAAACTGAATTTTAACAGTTGGAGATCAAAATGGCAGACAGTGTTGAAGTGGCAATTGATGGCAGATGGCAGTGATGTGGATGCCACTTTTTATAGACAATTTTATGAGGAAAATTGATATTTTAGGCAGTGGGGATTGTGATCTTGACTACATTGAATAAGCTTAGCAGATATTAACTTGGTAATTGTTTTGTTTTACTCAGATATTGATGATGATCAAGACACTTTGATGCTTTTCAAGCTAACTGGACATTTTGAGAACTTCACTTCTCATAAAGTTTGCTCATATACCAATGTTGGATGTGTGCATAATATTATGAAAATTTACTACATTCCTGGAATGGACCAAACTTATCCTAAGAAGAATTTGATATTTTGACATTAGAATTTATTATGGATTAAAAATACTGAACCAAAATGAAAAGCTTTGTCTGCTTACTAATAAGGATCTGTACTTCTTGCTCTCCAATTCTCATGCGAGTAAATTTAATAAAATTGTAATGACGTTTGACATTCTTGATGGATTTTTATTATTTTGTCACCTTCTTAAACAGCATAAAATTCCTCATGTTTCATACACTTACATATAGGAGGCAAAATGAATATTGCAGATAGAAAAATTGCATTGAAAGCTATATAAAAAAATGTAAAGAGTGTTTTTAGTTTACTTAACTTTACTTTCAGCTAAATTTTTTACATCTGAAAATTTTCAGTGAAAAAATATATGACTTTAAAAGAAAATTTTATGCTTTTTTAAAATGGTACCGGTATATAACTTTCAAAAATTATTTTGAAAAACTTGTCCTGTAAAGCCAGATTGACCAACATCAATGCATTCTCATTCTGATACACAACTGACTGAACAAATTTCCAGTTCTACACAACTGCTTGGCTGAATGGGCTTCAGTAATCAAAGTACTAGTCAAACTTATAACTCTGCCCTAGTCCAGGAGGCAAGTTTATAAAGAAGCATTAATAACTAATGATCAATATACCAGTCAAACTTATAACTCTGCCCTAGTCCAGGAGGCTAGTTTATAAATAGGTAATAATAGCAATTGGAACATCCTCTGCCTTTTCCATCACATGCTAGGAAAAAAACTTGGATATAAATAATGGCTATTTTGAACTCCCCTCAAGCCTGTGGTTGTTATTATGTAATAATAACTTTATAACATTACAATGAATAGATGATGTGTCATCACTAACAGCAATGGAAGCATTAGTTGCAGACAATTGAAATCGAATGATTTCTTCAATTTTCTCATTACAAAGTTGCTGGAATAACATTAAAAATTAAACGTTAAGGTATTTCATTGATTGTTGAAATTTCGTCGAGTGTTATTTTCAAGACCTAAATACTCTTTTCATTGCACATCTAGCTGGATGTTTGTCCACCAAAAACTTACCAATTTCAGAAGTATCAATATGATTACCTTTGAGTCTCTTTCAGAGAGTTGAAGTTATTCTACTAGCATCAGAAAGAGATGGGTATGTTCTAATGTTTTTAAGAGCTAATGATCAATATACCAGTCAGACTTGTGACTCTGCACCAGTCCAGGAGGCTAGTTTATAAAGAAGTATTAATAACTAATGATCAATGTACCAGTCAAACTTGTAACTCTGCTCTGGTCCAGGAGACAAGTTTATAAAGAGGTATTAATAACTAATGATCAATGTACCAGTCAAACTTGTAACTCTGCACCAGTCCAGGAGGCTAGTTTATAAAGAGGTATTAATAACTAATGATCAATGTACCAGTCAAACTTGTAACTCTGCTCTGGTCCAGGAGACAAGTTTATAAAGAGGCATTAATAACTAATGATCAATGTACCAGTCAGACTTGTGACTCTGCACCAGTCCAGGAGACAAGTTTATAAAGAGATATGCTGCTTATGACTTTTGTTCTTCATGATTGACATTTCATATCTTGTTCTGAGAAATGAACTGGTATTTATCTTAATATTATTGTGATATTTATATAATCGTTACCTCATAAAATACAGTGTAAGCAAGAAAACTTTCTGGTAGAGAATTCTTTTATACAAAAATAAATATTCAGTATATTAGAACAATTATTGTAAACCCTTTAGGAAATTAAGACTAAAATTCATTTACTGGTAGACTTGTTTTTACATTTTTGCTTACTGCAAAAAATCTTGTACGTGTTCAAGTGAGATATGGACCCAGTCTGTGCAGTACTAATACCATACTGCTATGTAATAGTACATGTATTTCAGAAAAAATAGTTTTAAGACCACTTTAAAGACTACATTTCCATGGTGTAAATTGTCAATATGGTTTTTTCCATGGTGTAAATTTTCAATATGGTTTTTTCCATGGTGTAAATTGTCAGTATGGTTTTTTCCATGGTGTAAATTGTCAATATGGTTATTTCCATGGTGTAAATTGTCAATATGGTTTTTTCCATGGTGTAAATTGTCAATATGGTTTTTTAACTGATTGTCAAACTTTCAATGTTTTTGATATTACTGTAGACACTGATATGATCATCAGGAAGTGTAAGTCATTTCCATCGTAAAATGTATACGATTGTAACTTGTTATTATTAATTTAATGGATACATATTAAACTTTAATCTTAACATTTTTTAAATTGTTGATAACAGATTCATGTTCAGTTGAAAAATTTAAACATTTAAAAACATTTCTACAAAAGATTCATGTCTAGGTACTGTAAAACAGTTGAGTTTTGTTCATAATGAATTTCTGCTAGTCTTGCAATCTGATATTCAGATTTGTCCTTAAAAAATGGCTTCAGGTCTGTTTATTTGTTAAACCTGTGTTTTCCATTCCTTGTTTGCCATTGCACCATAATTAAAACCGTAAAGGGTTATGCACCATGTTTAAATACCTAATGCTTGCAAATACTGAATTCCTTGCACAAATCAGTTTTGATCATTCATTTATTCACAATATACTTAGAAAAATAACACTAGGAGGTGTGATATTAGGTGGTGGTTGTATCCAGAACTGAGAAAGATAACACCAGGAGGTGTGATATTAGGTGGTGGTTGTATGCAGAACTGAGAAAGATAACACCAGGAGTTGTGATATTAGGTGGTGGTTGTATCCAGAACTGAGAAAGATAACACCAGGAGGTGTGATATTAGGTGGTGATTGTATCCAGAACTGAGAAAGATAACACCAGGAGGTGTGATATTAGGTGGTGGTTGTATGCAGAACAGAGAAAGATAACACCAGGAGTTGTGATATTAGGTGGTGGTTGTATCCAGAACTGAGAAAGATAACACCAGGAGGTGTGATATTAGGTGGTGGTTGTATGGAGAACTGAGAACGATAACACCAGGAGGTGTGATATTAGGTGGTGGTTGTATGCAGAACAGAGAAAGATAACACCAGGAAGTGTGATATCAGGTGGTGGTTGTTTGCAGAACTGAGAAAGATAACATTAGGAGGTGTGATATCAGATGGCGGTTGTTTGCAGAACTGAGAAAGATAACACCAGGAGGTGTGATATCAGGTGGTGGTTGTGTCTTGAACTGCAGCAATTTGAAAATCCTTGGAGAACTGGTTAAATAAAGAACAGTGAGTGTATTAATGGTATTGTAATTTATGTTTACCAATTTGAGTACACTACACTTTGATTAACTTCTTTTTCAAAACTATCGGAAAGTGTGTTATAAAAAAGTACTCTCCTACTCTTTTTATTAGGACTAAGGGTTAGTTACCATGGGGATAGGGTGGGGATGACATTGCCATAAGATCTCTGTGTGTATGTGCTGTGGTAAAGACCCCCCTTTTCAGTCTTGCCTTTCCCCATAAGACCACAAATTTCCAACCTGAACCCCACTCCTTAGACCCCTCTGGAGCTGTCTGGTATGCACAGATTGCTCATTTTGACATGGCCAGTTTCAAAGAGTCCAGTTTTTATCACTTTCAATTCCATAAGGTTGCAATGTGGGGGCTTTGTCAGTGCCAAAAGACCTGTCCTTTTATTATCAGTTTGGAAAGGCAACTTATTTCTATTCTGGCAAGGCACATACCCACCCATATAATGGCATAGTACCCCCTCTTTGGGGGTTACCATCCATTCAAAAAATGTGTGTTCCTTGGGTTAACATCCTTAGTTTATTTCCTTGAAGATTTATATACTCAATTAGTAATTATGGCCATTGGCCCAAAATACACATGAAAGGTACACAAAGCAATGATATAGCACATTTAATGGAGAAACATAATTGTATTACTCAAAGAAGAATACATTTTAAATTTATGTCAAATGCAATTGCATGGGTTTGACAGTTATCTGAATCATAGATAGCCATTTTATAATATAATCCTTCTTAAGATTAGATATAATTATGGATGTGGACTGATTCTTACAACTATAAAATAAACAAAATAACTTATATACAGCACTTATCTATTTATTTCTCATCTTTTTAAAATGTGATATATTTATATATATATAGATCATTTCCCATAAGCAAGTGAAAATCTGTTCTAGAGTCAAGAGAATTGTACATGATATACAAATACCATTCTCTTAAATCATTATATTGTGGACAAAAAAAGAATACATGTACATGGTATTCATCTTTTAATATGGACATATTTTATTATACAAGTAGTCCAAAACTGTATATACTAGTACAAACCTTAAAAGTTGAAGAAAAGAAATATACATAGTCCATCTTGCAGAGTTGTGATACACTCTCAGTTTTAAGTGATAAAATTGATCCATAAATTCACCATGAGAATAATGTTGGAAACAAATCCCTACTATTTTGTTCTATGGTAGAAATTTGTTTAATGATCAAGATCTGAGATACTTAAATTTCAATTAAAGTACCATTGTTCATACCCTTGAAGAGAAAGATAGCACACTAATAACCCAAGTTTCGTATTATTAATTCTTGAGAGAGAGAGAGAGAGAGAGAGAGAGAGAGAGAGAGAGAGAGAGAGAGAGAGAGAGAGAGAGAGAGAATGGACAGCAAATATTGACTTTTAGTTTTCAAGATTACAGAATTTTTTTTATAACATTGTGTTGATTATTCAGCTCTATTCATTGATCTGTACATAATTGTGAAGGTATGAAATCAAATGTTAATGTTTTGCACTAAAAGTAAACTTTGAAAATTCTGCCAATCTTGTTGCCTTAAAATTGTTACTGTAAATAAGCTGTTTGATATTCATGGCATTCAGCACGTCTCAAAAATGAATGAGTTTGGGCAAGAATTTAGATTTAAGGCAGTAAGGGATTTGGTTGAATGATGTGCATATGTCTCTTTCTTTTTTTAAAAAAAATTGATATTGTAGTGTTCACAGTAAAGGGAAACTTGAGGCAGTCTAGATCTTGATATACTTAGTGCGGGAGCAAATTTGATTACATTATATATATAGACCAAAGTTATAACAGATTTTTATTGGCAAATAATATTTAATTTAGTTAATGTAAATAGTCAATACCGTGCAATCCTACCTACAGTTAGGAGGCAAAAAAATAGAAACTTAATTAAGTATAGAAAAAGACTTGACATATTTAAATTATAAACTTCTGTGTATTATATATATATACATGTACATATTATATATACCCAAAAGAACCTCAATCATAAATGGACCATATGCAGTCAATTATTTATAACTTAGGAAAGCTCTAAGGAAATATGCTATACAGTTAGATAATAATATACAGTCATCAAGTTATGAAAACTATAATAATATACATTCATCAAGTTATAAAAACTATTTCTTGAGAAATTTGAGACTAACAGTCATACACAGACAATCTTAATTGTTTTTTTAGGCCTGACAACACATACAGACTATCATAATTCCTTTTTGAGGCCTGACAGCACATACAGCTGATTCAATAATGTAAATAAAATGTGATCATAGGGTTTTATCTGCCAAGAGACGATAAACAAGTAAACAGAACAAAGCTTTGATCAGCTGCTTTAGATATTTGTTCAGGACATAGGTATTTCACTGCATTTTATATGCACAGTGGTACCTGCCTTAGCGACTTCTATATAAATGTATAAAGGTCATCAGCTTGTTAAGTACAACATTTATAAATCCTTTTTCCAATCTGATTAAAATCTCCACAGTTCTACATAGAGATTTGACAGTCACCGATAAAAGTTCATGGTTTGGTGACCTTTGGAATTCCCAGTCCATTTATTTTTAGTAGTCTATCAGATAAAACATTGCAAATTTGTGTTAGGGAGAGGAATCGTTAGTAATGACAAGTTCTGAATGATGCATGTCACTTTCAGTAATTTGAAAGCTGGAATTTATTTGTTGAACCACAAGGTCAACAGAACATGACCACTTATTAGTGTCCATCAGATCTTCACATAGGAGATCTGATTTCTGATTGTAATCAGATTGCTCTTTTTCTTAAGTTTGTATATATCTTTAACTTTATATATAAAGTTGCAGTCTTCAGAAGGGGTTATTTGTTTTGCTTAAAATGGTCAATTTGCTTTCTGTTTTTCACTGAAGAGTATCTGTTTTGACTGTTATAAATCATGGGGAAGGGGTTGACTGAATACTAAACTCCCTCATGATCCACCACTGCTGAGGATAATCGAAAACAAGAGCATTACACTGTCAGAGATATAAAAATTTTGAATCAGTTATGGTCAGCGTGCCATTGCAGACTAACTGTCTTTAATGTGTACAGATCTTAATGGGATAGATTGTACCAGTGGTATGTATCACTAGGCAGGTTAATTGTTACCTACATGTCGAACAATTAATAATTAAATTATGTCAAGACATCATGTACTCTAAGGTAGTATTCGACATTAGACTTGCAGTAGGTGCACTCTTTGTTTTGGTGTATCACATGATAAAGACTAGAATGGTACAGGTCACACATTGCTCTATAATCTCATTTCATGATGCCGTGTGATGTACTACATCTATTATTGCCTTGTCTCTTGGGAACTGGTGTCCTACATTGTTGTTTGGTGGAATATAGTGCTTTTGATTTTGTTCAGACACTATACCCTACTAAACAACACTATAGGAGAACAGTTCCCTCAGGAGATCAAATGACATCATGTGAGCTAGTGAAAAGTACTTCTCACAGGAATCATGTTGTAATAGGTTTCACAAATGTTATGTAGGATCTTTGAGGGGTTAATGTAAACATGTGAGATTCATTGATGATTCTAAGACCCAATATGGTTTAAGGTTATATTCCTCTCCCTCAGTAGTGGTCACCCTCTACAGGTCATATATACATTATGGAGCAGAGAATTTATTTATTGCAAAATTGCTGATGATTATGAAACAGTTATAAATATCAGAGTGTGATAAACTGGGTAACTATTCTGTCTTGTGCTTTTATTTTCAACATCTTTCAGGACTGTTCTTTTATTGATGTGCTCTGTTGCTAGTATGTTTGCTTGCCTTTTCTCTTTACTTCCTGCAGCCATGGTGACTGTCAGTGATTAGTTTGCCAGACTTACAGTCAGTGGGTTGCATGTTTGAACCTTTACAGACCAGCACAGCTTAGCTGCAATGGTGTGTCTCAAGGCAGGATTTTACTCTGTTTGCCTTAACATTAAATATTCTTTGATTTAAACATCCATTCTTCAATCAATCAATCAATCTTTTCCTCCCTTTCTTTTTTATGTATACATTTTTTTATGTATACATTTTAGGTTCTGTTCAGTCTTGAGGCATAGATAATTGGAGAAAAAAAAATAAGCTGGGTTATTTTTCCATAATGGTTAAATAACTTGCTGCATGTGCTGGCACTTAATTTACTAAAATTGATTTATGCAAATGATTGTTTTTCCTGACAAAATTGACTTTAGTTTTACCTTTGTCTTTCTAATACAAGAGTCTAACAGAGTTGTCTAGTAACATGAACATCTGTTATGTCTTTCTAATACAAGAGTCTAATAGAGTTGTCTAGTAACATGATTGTCTAGTAACATGAACGTCTAGTATGTCTTTCTAATACAAGAGTCTAACAGTTGTCTAGTAACATGAACATCTATTATGTCTTTCTAATACAAGAGTCTAACAGAGTTGTCTAGTAACATGATTGTCTAGTAACATGAACGTCTAGTATGTCTTTCTATTACAAGAGTCTAACAGAGTTGTCTAGTAACATGAACATCTATAATGTGCAATAGTCAATTGGAGAAATGGTCAAAGACTGAATTGCTTTATTAAGGGCAGAAGAACTTGTTTTAGTCAATATACAAAGACTAATGTAATACCTTTCTCCAAAGTTGTTTTATACATTAGTATTAACCAGCAGGCTGCATCCAACTCAAATGGATTATTTTACATAAGACTGTTTTATGCTGGAAATCTGTGTAAATGGAAAGATTCCATTAATATGCCAATAACAAGTCTTAAATCAATATTGATTAATTACTAAAGATGAACCATGCATTAGAACATTTTACCATACATACCAACTTCAGAGTTCGGTCATTCCAGTAATCATAAATACTGATATATGCTGATATATAATTATAAAGAAAGTGAGAGCAGGATCTCTACAGTTTCCATAATTACAGTTTAGTCCAGTTAATCTGACTTCCAATTATCCAGTAATTTCTTAATATAATATCATATGGGAACCATTTTTTTGAGTCATTCAAATCACAATACCTACTTATCCATCCGTCAAGGTTATCCAGCAATTTTAACTGCAATGGCTGGCATAAAATAAATGAGATTGTACTGTAAATGTCATTGATTAATATTAATCACACTTTTAGATAATGTTTATGCACAGTGTACTCTTGGTTGGACCGTATAAACTATACCTGTAAGATTATTATGTTCATAAGGTATGTCATGGCTTCCTGTAATTGACAACCATTACAATTTCCCTGTAATAATCAATTATTGATTGGAACGGCTAATTGAATGATTTACTTCCTTTAGTTTCTCGTTGTATGGCTTAATTACACACAAACACACACAGATTCACCCATTCATCTATCATGGATTATTAATTCTTCCATCCATCAATCATCCATTATTCAAGCCCTCTTCCATCTGTGTATATTCATCCATCCATCTTATAGTCCTTACTTTATTAAAATATATTTATCAACACCAGGTGTTCTGATTTTGGAGGATAATTTTGCTGTTTTAAAAAGCCATGGTATATGATGTTCTTCATTAGGATTTTTTAATTACTGTAAACTATGTCATGGCTTCATGTGCATTCAATATACAGTTACCGGTAGTTATCATCAGTTATTGATTGGACATGGCTCATGGGATTTTTTTGTTGAATTACATTCCATAAGAGATAAATTTAAAATATTTGTTTTTTTAAATATCAAACAAGTCAGGCCCCTGGGTGTTTTATATGAATTAAAATGCCATTTATGAATATTTCAGCTGAGAAGTGCACCCAGATGCAAAAAGTGTTCACCCAGTTCTGCTATCACTTAAAGAACTGACCTTTTATATTTTTGAGAGGGTGGAGGCTTGGGATTGTCGAGAAAAAAAAATTCCGTCCTCAAACAGCTTGACAAAAAATATTCTTGCTCAGATTGGTAGAAAAAAGAACTAATTAGTTGAAAAAAAGTAATTATCTTGAGATAAAAAAAACAATATTTATCTGAGTTCGAAAAAAAATCACAGGCCCCCTCCCCGAAAATTAAATGGTCAGTCCCTAATGTGCTCTTAGATCAGGGGTCTGTCTTGTTTGTTTACTTTACAGACACTATAGGTCCCATATTTACCAAAATCCACCTTGGAAATACTTCAGTGGAGCATAAAAGGGGGAAATGGCCAGAAAATGTCAGAGGACTCGGCTACATGCCAAAGTACTTTAGACAAAATAAAACCTTGTCAAAAGCCTTAATGGAGGACTCAGCCACATGCCAAAGTACTTTAGACAAAATAAAACCTTGTCAAAAGCCTTAATGGAGGACTCAGCCACATGCCAAAGTACTTTAGACAAAATAAAACCTTGTCAAAAGCCTTAATGGAGGACTCAGCCACATGCCAAAGTACTTTAGACAAAATAAAACCTTGTCAAAAGCCTTAATGGAGGACTCAGCCACATGCCAAAGTACTTTAGACAAAATAAAACCTTGTCAAAAGCATTAATGGAGGACTCAGCCACATGCCAAAGTACTTTAGACAAAATAAAACCTTGTCAAAAGCCTTAATGGAGGACTCAGCCACATGCCAAAGTACTTTAGACAAAATAAAATGTTGTGAAAAACCTTAATGGAGGACTCAGCCACATGCCAAAGTACTTTAGACAAAATAAAACCTTGTCAAAAGCCTTAATGGAGGACTCAGCCACATGCCAAAGTACTTTAGACAAAATAAAACCTTGTCAAAAGCCTTAATGGAGGACTCAGCCACATGCCAAAGTACTTTAAACAAAATAAAACCTTGTCAAAAGCCTTAATGGAGGACTCAGCCACATGCCAAAGTACTTTAGACAAAATAAAACCTTTTCAAAAGCCTTAATTATACTTTTATGGAATTATTATTTTAGTACAAGGAAGTTTTGTATTAGTTCATACTTGAAAAAAGAAACTACAGCCAAGAATAAATCATCCTAATTGATACGTTACTGTAATGAATGCTGTGATGGTGGGTTATGTGCACATGACATCATTTGGTAAACAAGGTACATATATGTGCAGTGGTGGTTACCGGAATATTTTCTTGGTGTTTTTCCGATCATTGGCGGAAAGGCCTTATCATGTTCAAATGACATGGACTCTGATGTGCCAGCACATTATGCAATTGGAGATAGACTGGGTCTTTACTGTTTACATTTGAGCACATGTTATGCATGAGTAAATTACATCAAGTATACCAAAGTAAGAATTGATTATCAATGTTTTAACTGTTTATGCCCTGATGTTATGCCTGTTGTGACATGTAGACCATTCCCTGATCATTCCTTGCCTATATTACGTAGGTTAATCCATACCTTTCTGACAAGGTAATCAAATAACACTTCTCAGGTTACATCTTCAATTTCTCTGTCACAGCACATTAATGTATTGATGCTTTAGAGTTGCAAATGTTACAGGTAGATGAATGCTTGAAGATGTGTCCAGGTTATATCCTCATTTATTGCCTATATGAAGTGTCCAGGTTATGTCCACTTTTATTGCCCATATGAAGTTATCTTGATTATTGTTTCAGTGAGTGAGTTAGTTTTGACACTATATATCAAAAGCTTTACAGTGGCTTAGAAAAGATATCAATTTAATTAATTTTAAATAATATAAAGTGGTCCCACATTGTAGCAAATAATCTTGTACTGGTATGTATGTATGTATGTGTGTGTGTGTGTGTGTATGTATGTATGTATGTATGTATGTATGTATGTATGTATGTATGTATGTATGTATGTATGTATGTATGTATGTATGTATGTATGTATGTATGTATGTATGTATGTATGTATGTATGTATGTATGTATGTATGTATGTATGTATGTATAGTGTTTAAAAGCTCCTGGACATACAGTGCTGATTAAAAGCTATGCAGTAAAAATAGTAAAGGCAAAAAATATGAAAGCAAAATCTGTAGGAAGATCAAATCTGTAGAAAGAAAAACTTTAATGACTTAAGTAAAAACATACACTACTCAAAGACAGAAAAACTTTTTTGACTTAAGTAAAAACTTACACTGCTCAAAGACAGAAGACACAAAGTTAAAATGATCCAAAAACTCTCAGGAAGATATAAAATAAAAAAAAGGATAAAAACAATATATCCCCCAAAAAGGGTAAAAACTTCTTATATAAATATAGATAAATGCTTCAGTGACCTCCTGCATTTAAAGATCAGCCCTGTGTAAAGGTCAACTTTAGTAAGTCCCCTCAGTACTGAATTTATATTGTTTCAACAAAACCTGTCTTGAGACACCACCCCATCTGCCAACAAAAAATGGTCTCAAGATACATTGTAAGTGGTCCATTAAAATTGGTCATTGTGCATTAAGAATGTGGTCACTCAAGACAGATGGTCTTCCATAGTAGTGGTCTTTCAAGTCATGTTCTACTACCCAGCATGTGAAATCCACCTGTTAAAATGACCACTTTTAACAGGTTCCCTTACTGGTTGTTACACATGGGTTTGACTTTACAAGTAAATGATCCATCCAGTTTAATTAGCATGTTTGTCCCATGGTTAAATGTGGATTGTTCAGTGAAACTGGTTTACTTCTTATTGGATTCATGTGATTAGACTATATGGAATTTTTACACCTGTGGATCAAAGGAGTGTCCCCTGTACCTATATACTGCTAAGCAATTTGTACCTTATGTTATTATTGTTGTTTATAATAAAAAGCCCATATATTATGCATTAAGGTGCGTTGCCAATCCCAAATTGTAAATTTGTATCTTTTCAGAAGTCATGTCTTTTGTAAATATAATCCAGTTTCAAAATGCATTGAGATTATTTTGCTAAGGTCCATGTAGTCTATTTTCCCTGTTACCTCTTTTAGATTAAACGCTGTCCAAATACTTTTCTGTACATGTTTTTCAGTGTAAACTAGTTTTATTTTTAAACTGATAGAAAAGTGCCAGAGATATGGTTTGTTCTTCTCAAAACTTACTGAAAAGGTCCAATCATGATAGAACATTAACTTAACATTTCAGATCAGATAACAGTTTTGTACATTTCGATACTTTTGTAGAAAACTTACCACGCCCAATACCTGTGTAGTTTTGAATAAATTAATATAAATTTCTCATAATTAGCCTTCGCACTCATCTGCATGGCTATATTAACTAGTCAATATTCATGATCTATTAGAGCTATCAAGGGAGTTCATTCATTTTGAACTGTCATAGTTTTTAGCATGCTAACTCTTTTTCCTAACAGTAGTTACATTATTCACAATTGTGAACATCATGATGAGAAGAAAAACTGTTTGGGCTTTGTAATGTTTTTTTTAATGAATTTTTATTTCTCTAACAGGGCCCAGCTCATCAGAAATAGTAAATGAACACGAAAACCCCCCACATGATATTCAAAGCTGCATTTCATGTTTTCTTTGTTATGGTAATGTTCTCATATGTTATCTTTTCACAAGTAATGATAATGTTCTCATGTAATCTTATCACAAGTAATGATAATGTTCTCACATGTAATCTTACCACAAGTAATGATAATGTTCTCACATGTAATCTTACCACAAGTAATGATAATGTTCTCACATGTAATCTTATCACAAGTAATGATAATGTTCTCATGTAATCTTTTCACAAGTAATGATTATGTTCTCATATGTAATCTTACCACAAGTAATGATAATGTTATCACATGTAATCTTATCACAAGTCATGATAATGTTCTCATGTAATCTTATCAAAAGTCATGATAATGTTCTGACATGTAATCTTGTGACAAGTTATAATCATGTTCTCACATCTCACATGTAATCTTATGACAAGTCATGATAATGCCCTCATATGTGATCTTATCACTAGTAATTCAATACAGAAAGATGCTTTATATTAATTTATTGTACATGATATTGGGAATGGTTTACACAATTAGTTTTTTTTTTATGAAAATGTCAAAATATGCAAAATTTGTACCTGATCAGTGCCACAAATTTATGTTCTATTAAGATGAGACCTTTTTGAGAAGTTGGGAGTTGTTGTCCTGAACAAACATTGTCAAATGGACTTTTCTATCAGGATGCCAATAAGGAAGTTACCACTGAAAAACATGCAAAAACATGTATTCAGGACAAAATTCAATTGAGTTTAATAAACACTCTTTTTTTTAAAAGTCATGTTTTTAATTTAAATACAACTTTGCATATCTCATGTCTCCCATGATACTTTACTGGGGTTATTTTTACATGCAGATGTAATATGGCAAATGTTGTCAGAGATGCCGTAACTGAAGAGCTGATTTTGGAATCGAAGCTTGTTGACCTCCAAGTATCAAGTCATGGGTCTATAAGAAAACCATATTGCAGTTGAATTCTTTTATGGGGCACACCTAACTTCCTAAACAATTTATACCTATTTACACCAGGTGTTAAATGACCACCTTTTGGATGAGTCACATCATGGAATGGCCAAAATCCTAAATAATATCATAAATTGGGAAATTTCTATGTCATAAAATTCATGCTAATAAAAGTAATAGTAAGAGAAACTTTAATGATTTTCCATTGCAAAAATATTTTCGCCTCACCTACATCAGTGTGGTGAGACATAGGTATTTCTTATAGTGTTATGCAATGACAGTGGAAAGTGGTAACAGTGGCATCAACAATGCTAAAGTTATGCCGACTGGGGCTAGAATAATTTTCAAAAAGCATGGTCACTTTTCAGACAATTAAACTGAAAAATTTGGTTGCCCTGAAAAGTCAATTGGCTGTCTGTTAAAAAATTATGATATAAATCCAATTAAAAGTAAAATGATTAATCAATTATTTAAAATTTTGTACTGGATTTCTTGCAAATTATGTGAAAATGAATGCCAAAATATGCTGGCAGCCCATTTTGTAGATTTGCATTATTGCAAACATCTGAAATAATTGCCATCAAAAGATGGTTGCCCAGCTGACCTTTGACTTTAAGCCACTTGGTAGACCAGCTTTGATTTTTAGTATTCCAGTGCTACCTGGCAATGGATTTTTCTACCCCAGCATTTTTGCTTTACAGACGAAGTATAGTATTAACTATAGGTTGTCATGTGTGTTCATTTTCTGTAAGACTTTGGAACAGTTTTGTTATATATCTGCTGTTTATACAAAGCTGCAAATGCCTTAAAAAGTCTTTCTGTATAAAAAAGTATATCCTATAGAATTTGATTGAAAAGTCACCCAATTCAAACTTCAAGACAGAGGTAGGCCTTACCTATCAAGAACCATTTTCAGGTGTATTAAGTCATCAGGTGACGTGTACCAGAATCATCACTCACATATTCCTGCTGTTTTAAATATAAAATAAAAAACTACTATTTTGCTTCTTTAATCTCTTACTCTCTCTAACTCTCATTACTGCCTTACAATAAATATCAATAGAAATCACACTCTGATGGTACATGTATTAGGTATATATGTTTCTGACCGTAGAAATCACACTCTGATGGTACATGTATTAGGTATATATGTTTCTATCAGTAGAAATCACACTCTGATGGTACATGTATTAGGTATATATGTTTCTATCTGTAGAAATCACACTCTGATGGTACATGTATTAGGTATATATGTTTCTATCCGTAGAAATCACACTCTGATGGTACATGTATTAGGTATACATCTTTCTATCCATAGAAATCACACTCTGATGGTACATGTATTAGGTATACATCTTTCTATCCGTAGAAATCACACTCTGATGGTACATGTATTAGGTATACATCTTTCTATCCGTAGAAATCACACTCTGATGTTACATGTATTAGGTATATATGTTTCTATTACAGTTTCCTTTTTTCCAAAGTTTTTTTAAAAACATATTCAAAACAAAGTTTTGTTTCCTTGAATTTTTAAATTACTTTGTTAGTGAATTTAAGGTTTATAAAGGTTTCAGAACGTTTCAAATTATTGACATTTAAAGGCCTTTTACAGGCTTCAGATGGAAGAGATGTTCAAACACTCATATAATAACAGTAATATTGAAGGTCATTTTTAAGAATTAAAAAATGACTTCTGGTACTGAGTTATATCTTATAAAGTTATTCCCAATACTAAGTTGTATATCTTGGGAAGTTACTCCTAATACTAAGTTGTATATCTTAGGAAGTTACTCCCAGTACTAAGGTGTATCTTAGGAAGTTACTCCCAATGCTAAGTTGTATCTTAGGTAGTTACTCCCAGTACTAAGTTGTAATTTAGGAAGTTACTCCCAGTACTAAGTTGTATCTTAGGAAGTTACTCCCAGCACTAAGTTGTATCTTAGAAAGTTACTCCCAGTACTAAGTTGTATCTTAGGAAGTTACTCCCAGTACTAAGTTGTATCTTAGGAAGTTACTCCCAGTACTAAGTTGTATCTTAGGAAGTTACTCCCAGTACTAAGTTGTATCTTAGGAAGTTACTCCCACTACTAAGTTGTATCTTAGGAAGTTACTCCCAGTACTAAACTGTATCTTAGGAAGTTACTCCCAGTACTAAGTTGTATCATAGGATGTTACTCCCAGTACTAAACTGTATCTTAGGAAGTTACTCCCAGTACTAAGTTGTATCTTAGGAAGTTACTCCCAGTACTAAGTTGTATCTTAGAAAGTTACTCCCAGTACTAAGCTGTATCTTAGGAAGTTACGGAAGTTTCAAATAACTGAAGATATTTTAATGAAACTTAACCCAAGTTTGTATCATGCCTAGATGGTGTTGCATACCATAGCTACACACCTTGTCTCACGGTCAAGGTAATGGCAAAGGAAAATGTAATTATGTGACTTGTACCATTGTCCAGAGTATAACTTTTTAACTGCTGAAGATATTTTAATAAAAAGTCAATTATATATCACATATAGATGGTGTTTCACATATCATAACCACATACCCTACCTCAAGATCAAGATCACAGCAAGCAAAAAAATGTAATTCTCATTTTGGAAGGGTTTATCTTCCTAATGTTTTTTTGTGTGCAATTCTACATTCGTACATATTTAGAACTTTATTTTTAATTGGCATCATATAGCCATTATTGTGCTGAGGTACAACGTTAAATACTGATACATGTACAGTAATTGTTGGCTGAGGTACCGTTAAATACTGATACATGTACAGTAATTGTTGGCTGAGGTACCGTTAAATACTGATACATGTACAGTAATTGTTGGCTGAGGTACAACGTTAAATACTGATACATTTACAGTAATTGTTGGCTGAGGTACAATGTTAAATACTGATACATGTACAGTAATTGTTGGCTGAGGTACAACATTAAATACTGATACATGTACAGTAATTGTTGGCTGAGGTACCGTTAAATACTGATACATGTACAGTAATTGTTGGCTGAGGTACCGTTAAATACTGATACATGTACAGTAATTGTTGGCTGAGGTACCGTTAAATACTGATACATGTACAGTAATTGTTGGCTGAGGTACAACATTAAATACTGATACATGTACAGTAATTGTTGGCTGAGGTACCGTTAAATACTGATACATGTACAGTAATTGTTGGCTGAGGTACCGTTAAATACTGATACATGTACAGTAATTGTTGGCTGAGGTACAACGTTAAATACTGATACATGTACAGTAATTGTTGGCTGAGGTACAACGTTAAATACTGATACATGTACAGTAATTGTTGGCTGAGGTACCGTTAAATACTGATACATGTACAGTAATTGTTGGCTGAGGTACAACATTAAATACTGATACATGTACAGTAATTGTTGTTTGGAAGTTAGGTCTTCACTAAGGTAATACCTAGGTAGTCACAGTTCTCGGCTCTTAAAAGTGTCTTGTTGTTTAAGTGATAGGTTTTTGCTTTTTTTTTTTTTTGTAGAACATAGGGTTGGTTTTGCCAATGTGGAGATTTATTGTTTGTTGGCATCTAATCGGTCATAGACATTAATAAGCTCAGACTCAAGAACTGATCATGCTATATCAATATTTGTTGTGTGTCAGCTTGCTATCCAAAAATGTCACTGTTTTTAAAATATTGGTACACTTGATCTTAGACTTTCTCCCAGGGACTCCTGGAAGGAGTCCAAAAATAAACCCTTCTTTCATATGATTACCACATACACAATTAAAATATGAATCATGGTTAAATTCCGCCCATCATTAGTAGACAGATGGATGTACTATATTGATTAAAGGTATTATAATAATCCTCATGCTGAAGTGTGAGGGTATAAATAATGGAACAAAAAGCTATTGATATATTAATTAGATTGACTAAATGACATTGTTGTCACTTTTCTACTGGTGAAGGCAGCATCAACATTGTCTACAATAAAGCTTTGTGTTAAAGTTTTTATAAGTCAAATACATGTACATACATTATTCCCTGAATATAAGATACGTCAGTATAAAGTGCATCCCTTATGTAAGACATGGTCATGGATTCTATTTCATTATTTCATAGTAATATTATGTATAAATTACCTCAGTATAAAGTGCATCCCTTATGTAAGACATGGTCATGGATTCTATTTCATTATTTCATAGTAATATTATGTATAAATTACCTCAGTATAAAGAGCATCCCTTATGTAAGACATGGTCATGGATTCTATTTCATTATTTCATAGTAATATTATGTATAAATTACCTCAGTATAAAGTGCACCCCTTTTTTAAGACATATGGTCATGGATCCTATTTCATTATTTCATAGTAATATTATGTATAAATTACCTCAGTATAATATATCTCAGTATAAGACAGGTATAGTTATGGATCCTATTTCATTATTTCATTGTAATATTATGTATAAATGACACCAGTATAAATTGATCACACCAGTAAGTAAGACCCCTTTTTTTGGCTTCTATGAATGGTATTATAGTGCAGGAGTACTGGACATCAGTTAATGGATATCAAAGGCCTTTTAAACTATCACTATAGTAAGAAAATGTCAGAATATCGGAGAAAAAAAAACAAAGAAGAAATCATATATATATATATATATATATATATATATATATATATATATATATATATATATATATATATATATATAATACTTATATATCTGTATGGGATTTTTTTCTGTTTTCTCCAATACTCGGACATTTTCTTACTACAGTGAAGAGTTTCAAAGGCCTGTCATCTAGGTGAGACACTATGTTCTGCAGAACACTTGTTTAACATGGATGATTGATTGAAAGATTGTAAACCAGTCCTCATTTGTTTAACATTGATTATTGATTGAAAGATTGTAAACCAGTCCTCACTTGTTTAACATTGATTATTGATTGAAAGATTGTAAACCAGTCCTCACTTGTTTAACATGGATGATTGATTGAAAGATTGTAAACCAGTCCTCACTTGTTTAACATGGATGATTGATTGAAAGATTGTAAACCAGTCCTCATTTGTTTAACATGGATGATTGATTGAAAGATGTAAACCAGTCCTCACTTGTTTAACATGGATGATTGGTTGAAAGATTGTAAACCAGTCCTCACTTGTTTAACATGGATGATTGGTTGAAAGATTGTAAACCAGTCCTCACTTGTTTAACATGGATGATTGATTGAAAGATTGTAAACCAGTCCTCACTTGTTTAACATGGATGATTGATTGAAAGATTGTAAACCAGTCCTCACTTTCATAGAACATCTGGAGTAGTTATATGTATATCTGTGAGTAATAAACTGATTTATGTACGAAATTTGAAATGTGCAATTTTTTAGCAGATGAATTTTGTTCAGTATGAAAACTTATAGTTATGTCATGAAAATGTAATAAACATTATATCATACCAATGATTTACAAATCCACTTGCCAATTGCCTTGGACAAGCTCAAATTTGGATCAGGCAATATCCGGTTGGCAAGGTACTTGCCAGTGGGCAAGTTTACAAAATTGAGAGAGTGAGAGGTCATGTTCAGTTCATAATATTTTATGTTTTTGCCACAGTACACACATCAGCACCTTTATTTCACATTGATGTGTACTGCATTCTTCAAATACATAACAGCCCTCAGTTCTTGTCATCCATCAATTCTTTATTCACATGATGTACTGTCAAATTTCATGATTTCCATCTTGTAGTTGATGTCAAGGTGAGTCTCACATTTTCTTGTGCAGACATGATAAGGTGAATATACTATTTAAAGCAAGTTTTGACAAATAGGAAATAAATATTTTTATTTTAACTTATCAGTTATATTTTAATTGTAAAATTTGTACATGTATGGGATTTGCCAACTTTCAAGTCCTAACCTGGCCATGGGCAGTTTGTGCACTCCAAATGTGCCAAGATTGGAGACTCTGTTTTGATGCATGTCACCGATTTCAAAGGTTACTAGGTGATAATGGTTGATAATATAACTCGTGAGATTTCTTTGACAGGTGTGTTTGGAATAAAAGGCACTCATCTCCAACAATTAGCCACCAGGAAATCAAGTACCCAAAAGTGGTATTTATCATCTGTTTACATGATTATTACAGAAGACCAATTCATACTTACTGTTTGGCAAGTAACTAATTAGATTAAAATAAGTGTTCTCAAATCATTCTCAGAAGTTGGCCAGTCAGTGATTGTTTAGATGTGTGTAGTCAATTTCAAGGTGAAAGTTGGATGATTTGGAAGTGGAAGCAGACGTGAGTAGACACAATGCTCCCCAGTAGAAAAGCAAAGAGTGAATTCATTGATATTGGAATATTTCAGTAAGGGAATCGGCTTTACCTTGTGTTTGTACTGGATTTTATACTTAACTCTGCATGATCAATTGAAATTTAAGTGGAAACATAAAAGAAAAATGGTATGATATATTAAAACATGATTAAAATTAGGTTAACACAGTTCTGGTTTTGGCTGTTTAATTTCTCAGTTTAAGGTCTTTTAGCTAAATCTCTCTCTCTCTCTCTCTCTCTTTCTCTCATAAAAATCTAGCCATTTCCAAAACCCTTATCTACCTGTCCATTTATCTGTCTATTTGATACATGTATTTGTCTGTCTTTGCTCATCTAACGATATCAGCATTCTAACACTTCCTTTTTTTTTACCCCATCTGTATATCAGTGTACTATGTATTGTTTACCTATATCTTTTCTGATAACTTTAATTATCAGCATATTGTTTCAAGGTACAAACAAAGATAAAAAGAAAACAAAAGTTCTATATTTGTAAAATAAATATAATGCGATTTCCTTAAAATATCATATTCTTTATTTTACCATATGTTTTTACTTTAGTTGTGATATTTTGTTGTCACATTTTTTTGCAAGCTCAAATCCCCCCAAGGGCAAGCTCAATTTTCCAATCAGCTTGCCTTGACTTTTATCAGATTTATGAAGGCCTGCATTCAGTGGAGGAATATTGTGGTTCGAGTGTGTAGTCAAGTGGAGGAGTTTTGTGAATACAGAACCTGGTCATAAGTGCCAGGTGATCTCCAAAATATAAAAGTTCGTCCAGTCAGTTTGAATGTAGAATGCTTATATAAGCACTCTGCTTCTAACAATCACATACATGACAGTTCCATGGGCTAGATCACTATTATATGTATAGTCATTTTAAGGTATTGACTGTTTGACTATTTTGAAATGTTACTAATTGCCAAATAAGTTTACATTTCTGTATAATTTGTGACCTTGTCATTCACTTTGGGTGAAGAACAAACATTTTGTATTTTTGCCAAAGAGATTTTCTTTATTTAGCCAACATCTCTCCAAAATATACCAAAACTATGAAGCTTGATGATTACTATTAACTTTGCAGTGAGGCATGGTCAAAATCAGGAATTATTGGGCTTAAATAATGTGAAAATGTCTATTTTAGGCACAATGTTTTTTGTATACTTTTAATAAATACCATTCAGGTGTGTTGATTATTTAATAATTTAAAAGGTACCTTGTTACACATTCTCATAGTCTTCCACTCTATCTGTGTCAAGGTCTTCTTGATACTGTAGCAATCAGAAGGTCATTTTTGGAATTCACCTTTTCAGAACTTTCTTTTCAGATCTAAATCTTAAGTGTGGTGCTTGCTAGGGGGCAAATTACTTCGGCACTTATCATGACTGAAGAAGGTTTAAATCTGGATTTATCTTGTCAAAATCAAAGAATAGTTATAGGTATATTGATTGTTGAAGTTCCTCCTTATCTTTTACCTTAAATTTTATGATCTGGTAGATAATAAGCTTTTGTTGTCATTAGTTTTTTTTCACACAATGGTTTGCCAGTAGATGATCTAGGTTTTTGAAAAGGTTTCTGTTATTTAATTTCTCAAGATTTTAGAAAAATGCCAGGTGATTCTATTGAAAGAAGTTTTTTTTCTTTTTTCTGCTATGCTTGGAAAATATTTTTCTTTTTGACAATATTTGATACAAAGGGTAGAAATTTTTAAAGTTCCTTATTATATCTGATTAGACATGAAATTCAAGAGTGATGCCTGTAAAGTAGTGTTTGTTTTGTTGCCAATAAAATTGTTATATTTGTAAGAATACAATTTATTAACATGTACAGTATTTCTGCAAAAAATATGTTTATATCATAAGAATTTGAAATAATGAAATGATCCTATTCAGTGGAAAGTATTTGTTCATTATAAATACTGCAGTAAATGGATACGAAGCATGTTAATTGCATTTGTGCCATCAACAGTTTTATTGTAGAGTCCACATTAGCAATAAATTTTCCAATGGTGGCAGTAATAGTGGCATTGTTGTTATCATCATTTGGTCAAATTGTTGTCATTTCTATATATTTCTTAAACCCCTTGATAGATTATCATTATTCTTGGCGGTAATCATTATGAAGTTAAGACAATTTATTCTGTGACATGTTTGGTCAAATTGTTGTCATTTCTATATATTTCTTAAACCCCTTGATAGATTATCAGTATTCTTGGCAGTAATCATTATGAAGTTAAGACAATTTATTCTGTGACATGTTTGCTCACCCCTAAGACTATAAATGAAATGGGCACTTGGGGTCAAGGTCACATTCTGAGAAAATTTGCATCAAGGTTTTGGTTAAAATTGTTTAATTTAATTATATTTCCTAAACCCCTTGATGGATTTTGTTCATATTTGGAATGAATCATTATGAAGCAAAGAAAATTTATTTGGTGACATGCCCCTTTGAGCTTGATGTTAAAGTCACAGTCATAGAAAATTTGTTTGTTAGGGTTTTGCTTAAAGTCTTTTCATTTGCTTATATTTCCAAAACCCTATAATGGATTTTCTTCATACTTGGGCTGAATTATTATGAAGCTAAGACAATTTATTAAGCAACACATTCTCTTACCCCTTTGAACTTAGGGTAGGTATTGGATTAAGCTCTTTCAGATTCTGTATTGAACAACAATTCTTTTAATAACAACCTACCAGTTATCTAAATTATTGAACCTTTGTACTGACGAATTGTAAGTATACAATATTTTAACTATGCTTAGTTTTGACATGCAGTTCAATTATGGGCAAGTCAAATAAAAGTCATGCTTGAAGTACTTATCTGGTTGTTTTGTCAACACTGACGCAAGTATACTATTGTTGGAGGGTAGTATAATATCTGGATAATGACAACTTTGTTTGAGTTTTCAATATGATACTTATTTGTGTATAGGTCCTGTTGTACTTGTGAAACACACCTTATAGATTTATTTTACATTCCATAAAATAGACTGTAACCTAGCGATTGTTAAGTTCAAATACTACAATATATCTGTTATGTCCACTTGTCGATAGTTCTTTGTCAAGGAGCACCAATGGCTCTTTATTTAGTCTGTCTGACTCGTGACCAAAAGAGTGTTGGTTTGAATCCTACTGACGGATCAACCCGGGTCATACCATGGTGTGTCCTTGGACAAGGCAATTTACTCCAATTGGCTATCCACTAAATAACCTACATTGTGTAGCTGTGCTGCAAAACATGAAACCAAACCAAACCAAAATTCTTCGACACTTAACTTTATCAAATACCATAATATCCTTGCATTGATGGAAATGTAATATTTGGACTATATGAATATTGATGAAATTATTTATTGAACAAACTTTGTTGCTGTCAGTTTTATCCAGCATGTGAAAACCTTCTGTTCAGTTTCACCTCCAGATTGGAATCAGCAAATGTCACATGAATGACAGCAAGCATACACCTTACATACATGTACCGTATATACTCGCCTATAATACGATACCAACTGCAAACTGCATAGACCAGATCTGCCATTGCATAATGTGCCTGCAGATCTGGGTCTATGCAGTTTGTAAGGACTAATCAATAGAACAAACAACATAGACCCTGATCTGCCGGCACATTATGTGATGGCAGATCAGGGTCTATGTTGTTTGCATTTGGACCCGGCTTATACACGAGTTTATATGTTAAATAATGCTTTAAAAAAAAACCAAATCAAACCTGCAATGAGGAGTCAACTCAATTAAACAATCAACAGCAATTAAAGAGCCATATTTTCAAGATCCCTAACACCAAATTTCCCATGTACATGTATTGTAGAAACATACCTGTATTAAGCAGCCACCTATCTCAAGAAGACATTTTTGCATTCATTACCCATAGGTAACTGCTTATGACATGCTTAACTGTGTTTTCATTTTTATTTTGAAATAATTTTGTTTAAACTTCTTCTTAAAATGAGTCTGTATCGATTAATAATGTTTACTTAGATCCATTTTCAAGACGGTTGATGGGATATGGTTGTTAGAAGTAACTGCAGACTATGGTTTATTTTTTTAATATTTATTGATATTATCCATATTTTGTAGACAAAGACCTGGGCATACATGTCTGTCAGTCTTTTACTGTCTATCATTAATTGTGTTTTGAAGCATGTTTTTGAGCTGGGTTAATGAGGTTTAATACTGGATTTTTCCCATGATAAGCCCCTTGGGGCTGATAATGTATAAAGGAAAAGTTGTTAATGAGCTATTTTGTGCCAGCAGATAAGGGTCTATGTTTTTTTGCATTTGGACCTGGCCTATACGCGAGTATATATGGTATATATTCCTAACTGCACTAAATGTGCCTCCTGATAAAAGTATTCAAAAGGTACGAAGTTTGTGTAATCATTTAGTGATCTATATAATGACCTGACAAGGAATACAATTTATTATCCAACCCACTCAAGCAACCTGTCCTGAATGTGGTCCTCTTTTCATTATTTCTTAAAATATAACTTTTATAAAGTAATGAATTATACTGTCTTGTCAGGAATATATAGAATCAGAAATGGCACAGTTAATCTCTCGACACCATATATTTTAATTTCTTCTTTTACTTTGCATGAATGTTTAACTGTTTGTGAATCAAAACTGAAATTAAAAGCCAGAATCCACTGTTGGACCATCCCAAAATAATTAATTCACTGAATTTGTTGTATGAATCTTATTACCATATATACTTGCTTATAAGTTGGGTCATAATGTGCTGGCAGATCATGGTCTGTGTCATTTGCTCTACTGCTTACTCCTAACAACTTGTACGCAAGTATATATATGGTATGTTGATGAATGAATGTTGGTACGTGACGATATTTTGTTTTCAGTGGTATGTAATATATTTTGTCAGTGGCATGAAATTGGAACTGAAACAGTTTGAAAAGTTTCAATAGCTTAATAAACATTTTTGACATCGTTTAATTTTCCCCCAGAAAGAGTTGATGGTTTTTTCATTGCTAATCCTATATTACATGCAGATATTGAATGCTTCAGTAATGATTGAAATGGGCAAATGCGTCAGTAAATTTTGCAGATCATTATAACCTAAAAATATTTTTTCATTGCAAGGATTAAATGTCTTTTTTTATGAATATTTATTTATTTACTGCAGTTCAGGTGTGTCAGACAAATTGCTGGTTTTATACAAATTGGAAAGGGGTTAATAGTTAAAGAGATTTTACGTGCCTTTTTAACCTGGAAATCTGTATTGATCAGACCATTTTAACAAGAAAGTCTGTATTATGTTGAAAATAAATTTAAATGCATACTAGATATTTATGAATAAGCATTTTCTTTTTCTTCTTTTTTCAGTAATCTTAGATTTTCTGCAAATATAATAACTGAAACTGAACTTGTTGAGAAAACTTAGTTGCTTTTAAAAAAAAACTCTCTCAGACTTTGCATATGTACATATTCATGTAACAGTCCATATATAATTTTTCCACTCCTCAATTCAGGGCTTCTGTTTATGCCATAAATGGCAGTTTACAGGCCACCTGACCCTCTGTATACAATTCTCCATCAATCTGACATAACACTTTTTTATTTTGATCCACTGTTGAAATTTTCATTTTTTATCGCTGTCTGGGGTTGATTAAGGTACCACATCTGTCAGTAAATGATAATTATAATTAGTTGATAATTGGCTTTCTAGTAGACTACCTGTATTAATTAAATACACTGTTCATCTTCGACATGGTTTTGGATGACACATTTTAATTGGCTTAAGTAAAGGCAGTTCAGCATTGATTTGTTGCCGAAATTTAACACCACTTTGGTCTCAAGGCACTATCCTGATGACACAATGTGAAAATCAATGAAGGAATATTATGAAGATTTGTAATACAGGTCATGCATCTTAACTGCAAATTAAACTACTGTATATACTCAGGTATAAGTCAGGTCCAAATGCAAACAACATAGACCCTGATCTGCCATTGCATAATGGGCAGGCAGATCAGGGTCTGTGTTGTTTTTTTCTACTGATTAGTCCTTACAATGTGCATAGACCCAGAGTTTTTTACAATACTGTTGTGTGCAAACACATAATCCCAAATTGATGACCTTTTAATCAAGATTAAAATTATATACCATATATGCTTGTGTATTAACTGGGCCAAAATGCAAACAACATAGACCCTGATCTGCCATCGCATAATGTGCCAGCAGATCATGGTCTGTGTTGTTTGTTCTACTGCTTAATCCTTACAAACTGCATAGACCCAGATCTTCCGGCGCATTATGTGATGGCAGATCTAGGTCTATGCAGTTTGCAGTTGGTATTAGCTTATACGCGAGTATATACAGTATGTAAGGAGAGGGAAGGAAACTTATGCACTTGCATGTTAATTTGAATAGCTCTTAATTTTAGTACATATCAGAGAGAGGCCAATGGTCTGTTGGTGTAAATAATGGTGAAATTGCCAAAAAGGATCAAATTTTTGGATGGCATTTTCATTAAAAACAACAAATTGTTGATCAAAAAATTTCCAGTATTCTTCTGTTGGCAGCATATTCTGACATTAACTCAGAGGAAAGTCACTGATGACTAGCATAATATATTTTTGTGTTCATGTTGATGATGTAATGGACTCATTGTCTTGAGAATACGCACAAATACATGATTTAGTATTAAAGAAAATATTTGGTACAGTGTATGTGTTATTTTTTAAATTATTAAAGAAAACAGTAGATGATGGGTATAACACTAAACTTAAATGAGAACAAAATTAAGATCTTTAAAAACATATATCTTTTCTAGTACAACAAATTATTACATATATAACACAAAATAATGCAGAATACATGTCCAGGCACTGACTGACTTCCCGTCCAACATAAATGACCGATTTCTTTCCTTCTTTGAGTCTCTAACTTTCTGACCCTTTGAAACAAAAGCTGGGGATTACACTGACCCTCTGGACAAATATCCTAATGGAAGCCTTGCTAATTCATATATAAGAGCTACTACAGGGATTATTAGTCTAAGTTATGAACATTTATTATGATTGTCCATATAAGACCATATGCCTGACCATTTTCATGTCTGATCCAGTAAAGAGTATCATGGTGTGTTTTTTTATTGAGAAGTCGATGCAGAATATATGTCAATGGTCATTTTTTAAAGGGAAATATTACTGACATATACAACCAAAAATGTGGTAATATGTACAGTATTTTAGGGCACTTCGAGCTGATGAATGAAATCAGTGTTAGTGCTCATCAGAAGCAATCTGTTGAGTTCACATTTAGGAAGGGTGAAACCAATTAATAGTTTATATTCTAAATAATTGCACAAATGGAAGAACTTTGACAAAATCTAACATGGCATTGGCATTATATACATTGAAATTTTAGCAAAAATTAGATGAGAAATTTTGAAGTTGATTGTAAATGTTATATAGTGGCTAGTAATAATCCTGAAGGTGTCAGAGCTGATTTTTGTCAAGCTAGGTGAGAAGCTTTCAGCCTGGCTGTGATTACATAAAACTCACACCAAGCCAGTGATAGTAGTGGCCAGCAGGTAATGAGGGATTGTAGCCAGTGTTCTTCCAATAGGTGGAGCCACAGAAAAATCCGGTCCCAATATTTGGTACCTTCTCAGCTTTTATCGTTTGCCAGAACAAATTTTAGATCTTGTATTATCCCTAAGAATGCATGATTCATAACACATGTATCAATGAAAGCAAATAATGTATTGTTTTATTTTGAGGTGAATCAAAAGATATACCGTATATACTCGCGTATAAGCTAGGTCCAAATGCAAACAACATAGACCCTGATCTGCCATCACATAATGTGCTGGCAGATCAGGGTCTATGTTGTTTGTTCTACTGATTGGTCCTTACAAACTGCATAGACCAAGATCTGCCAGTGCATTATGCGACAGCAGATCTGGGTCTATGCAGTTTGCAGTTGGTATTAGATTATACGTGAGTAAAGACGGTACAATGTTAGCACTAGAAGACACTAAAATTGCCATTTGGCTTCTTTGTTTTTAGTTAATAAAAACAGTATATCTTAATAATTTTGGACTCTTCTGTTCAAACTTTAGCGTCAACCTAGTATGTATAATAATTTAATGGTATTAACTTCATCTTCTTATCCACAATTTTTATTATAGAAAAGTTCCAGATTCCTCCTTATCCTCTCTATGGGAAACTGTTCTATAAAAGCCTGGAATGTGTTGAAGGGCTGTTAACGCAAATCAAAATAAAATTCAGTAAGAGCATACATGTACGGGTTTAATATCAAATCAATAAACCTTAAATAAGACGACATAGTCTTCATAACAAAGATAATAACATTCTGATAGTCACAACTCAAAATTATTTTCAAAATCTCAATAAAAATTGTGCCTTCTGTAAAAGTATACAAATTCAATAATCAATTAGTAAAAAAAATCTCTGTATAAAGTAGATATCTTTTTTATTATTTAAAGTCTTGATGAAATTACTCATTCTTATGTCAAATGTTTTTAAATACTGTTTGTTTATCTCATCATGAAATAACTTATATTTGAACAGGAAACAAAAACATTTATTGGATCTGAAATACAAATTAAAAGTCCCAATATCAGATCTGACAGTGCACAAATTTTATTTATTCTGAATATTTATAGCATTTTAAAAAAATAATCTCTACAATAAAACTAACCATTCATTATAGTTTTGCAGTTGGTCTAGTAGTAAAAAACAAAATGTGAATGTATGTCTTTTTACATAAAGTATATTTAAGCAATCACAACTTCTTCATTTGAATATGTAGTAAATAGCAAACTATCACTCTATAACTTTTATCAATATTTGATACATTATGTTTGATATATTAGAGACAAAGAAACTGTAAAAAAAGAAGAAAAAAAACATTTAATTTAAAATGAATAGTTTCATGAAAATTAAGGCATGTTTAAAGACTAAATTACCCCACCAACTAAATATCTAAAGAATTCTTGACAACAAATCATTGAATGGTACATGAATTATATAATTTTAGGGAAATGCATCTGTTAAAAAAAAATTATAGAAAAAAATCACGAAGGTAATTGTGTGAAAATAGCATGTTTTCCATTTTTATGAAGATATGAGAATATGTGATTTTCCATTTTCAACAACGATTATGCTTAATATTTGCTTACCAATCGATTAACTCCTTCTTTCACCCAGATAACTTAGCTCCCCATTTTTTTATGATGTCAGAACTTTCTGTTGAATTTTGAAGATGGAAAATCCAGAGATATGTTTCTCTACAAATTCTTGCATGGGTTCAGTATATGGATTAGCAGCTATACTAAACTTCATCTTAACATGTTTATGCAAATTTTTTGGTGATAACTTTTTTATTTTTAATCTGATGGAAAAGTGCCTTTCAGAGGCTCT
Organism: Margaritifera margaritifera; assembly: GCA_029931535.1. Classification (NCBI taxonomy): domain Eukaryota; kingdom Metazoa; phylum Mollusca; class Bivalvia; order Unionida; family Margaritiferidae; genus Margaritifera; species Margaritifera margaritifera. The sequence continues at coordinate 6,621,983 of JAQPZY010001689.1, read as the reverse complement.
GACAAAGTTTGTTCAGGATGACTACCGCCAACTTCTTAAAAAGGTCCCAATTTAATATACATGTATAATTATTCTGATATTATCATGATGATACAGGGGTCGACTTGACACAGGTTTTTTCCATTGGCAAGTAGGGCCAGCTCACATGGAAATCAACTGGCCCTGCAAAAAATCAACTCGCCCTCCCAATCAAATATAAAAATAATATTAAATTGCTGTATTCTGAAAACATGTTTGGCAAAACAATGGAGTGTAGTTGTCATCGGAAATATTGTCAGATGAAACTTTATGATATAATAGAACTTATTTAAAACTGACTTAGGAAAATTTGACTGCCTTTCGGGCCTGCAGCTGTCAGTATTTACTGGCCCTCCTCAAAACCCATAGGGCACAGGCCAGCAGCCAGCAGTGGCTAAATCGACCCCTGTGATATCATAAAAAGTGGCAATATTGCAAAACTACTTTAGGCACACAATAACATCTCTCTCTCTCTCTCTCTCTCTCTCTCTCTCTATATATATATATATATATATATATATATATATATATATATAACACATAAGTTTAAAGTCTACAATTGCTGATCAGATAAGAGTTTTTTACATTTTGACATTATCATTGACAAAATTTGTCTACTTATACCATGCCCAATACCTACCTACTAGTATTGAATAAATTAATACAAATTAGAAACATTGTACCTACCTACTAGTATTGAATAAATTAATACAAATTAGAAACATTGTACCTACCTACTAGTATTGAATAAATTAATACAAATTAGAAACATTGTGTCTACCTGCTAGTATTGAATAAATTAATACAAATTAGAAACATTGTACCTACCTACTAGTATTGAATAAATTAATACAAATTAGAAACATTGTACCTACCTACTAGTATTGAATAAATTAATACAAATTAGAAACATTGTACCTACCTACTAGTATTGAATAAATTAATACAAATTAGAAACATTGTACCTACCTACTAGTATTGAATAAATTAATACAAATTAGAAACATTGTGCATAAACGTATTTGGACAGAGTTTAGCTGTAGACCATATCATAAAAACTACAAGTTCAGAAACAGAGGTCCATTGCAATGATCTGCACTAAATAGAGCCCTGATTGGTCTTAATTAACTAACTTTGCAATTAGATATACATGTATGGAATTGCACATACTGTTGACAGCTAGTCAGGAAATTTTGTTCTCTACCGCTTGTTAATTACATATAGATAGTTTTGATTTGTATACCTCATTTTCTTTTCATAAACATTTGCTGAAAGGCAACACCTTTTCAAATAGTTTCTGAACGGATACTGAAAAACTTATTCAATGTTTTTAAATCCCTTCCAATGCAGTCAGCAGGACACATGGTAATCGTGATATTTGCCTGTTATGGTTGACTTAATTAATTTTGACCTTTGGAAAATCTTGAAAAGTTTTCATTTAAACTGAGTTTCAAAAGACTCACACAAGCAACATATTATCTGATTATGTATAAATGGTTTCTTTTGGGTTGATTGAACTTGGTACACTGACAGATTTGCTGTGTAAGGTTTAGATACAAAAAATATCAAGAACGAAAATGTTGCCACATTCAGTCCTTAAGGTTAACCACCAGCATTAAGTTGTATATTGAGATATGTTCTTCTTGTATAAAAATTTACCCTAAAAAGTCCATTTGTTGAAAAATTGTATGTCTTAGAGAAATGTTCAGGGAAAGTAAGTGTACAGGTAAGTTAGGTGATAACAAGCATGGATTCCAGGATTAAACGGAACACTCTGAATTACAAGATTGCTTCTTAAGTTGTTTTATGCAGTACATATTCACTGGGATTAAAAATCAAGAACCATTCTGTTTCTAGTCCAGAGTTTTATATGTAATGATATTTTCACAACCTACAATATACAGTTAGACACAGTAATTAGGATCAAGTATACAATGAATTCACAGTTAGTACAAAGTATGCAGTTAGACACAGTTATAAGGATCAAGTATGCAATGAATTTACAGTTAGTACAAAGTATGCAGTTAGACAGAGTTATTAGGATCAAGTATACAATGAATTCACAGTTAGTACAAAGTATGCAGTTAGACACAGTTATTAGGATCAAATATACAATTAATTTACAGTTAGTACAAAGTAAATTTGCTTACCAGATGAAGCATAATATATTCATTGTAATAGGGATGAACAGAATTATGGATATCACAAAGTAATTTGAGAGCTTTTGAGAAGTATGTCATAAACTTGCTTTACTGTATTCAGTGGACATTTGATTTTGAAAGAGACAATTTCCACACTGTAGCTTAGTTTTTACTGAGTTGATTCTAGTTATAATGAAGGATTCAGTCACAGTCATATATCCAACAAAAGTTATCGAGTTGAGTCAGGAAGAATATAAAGTAAAAACTTTGAATTTATAAATTGATTGATTGACAGAAAATATACCATAGTCTGCTAATTTCTCTTTATTCAGACCATTGACATTAAAATGTAAGATAGCATTGATGGATGGATAAATGCACGTGACTTTGTTTTTATGTAAAGCAGCTTTAAATAAAAAAATAGATAGAGGTGTAATTGGTGTGATGGATATAATTTTTGCACACTACAAAAATGCAGAGTACAATTTTGTGTTTAAAACTTAAGTTGGTTATAATTATACGGAGTACATGTGTGTAAAACTTAAGATGGGTATAATTATACAGAGTACAATGTGTGTATAACTTAAGATGGGTATAATTATACAGAGTACATGTGTGTAAAACTTAAGATGGGTATAATTATACAGAGTACAATGTGTGTAAAATTTAAGATGGGTATAAATATACAGAGTACAATCTGTGTAAAACTTAAGATGGGTATAAATAATTATACAGATTACAATGTGTGTAAAACTTAAGATGCATATAATCATACAGTACAATGTGTGTAAAAGTTAAGATGGGTATAATTATACAGAGTACAATGTGTGTAAAACTTAAGATGGGTATAATTATACAGAGTACAATGTGTGTAAAACTTAAGATGGATATAATTATACATCTCATTATGAGGCTTATTATTCTCTGCAAAGGCATGGAGGAAGAAGCTGAATTTATTTGCAAAGTAATTTGCAATAAGATTGCCACCCCGACCAATTCACCCAAATGGCTATTCTCTTAGCCCCCTGAGGGCTTGGGGATGTTGTAAGCGGAGCCTAAAGGAGACAGGAGCCATGATGGTGGAGCGGTTAGTGGTCTGGAGTTATGACTGAAATTGTACGGGTTCAGATCCTATCATAGAATCAGCCTGGGTCAGCTACTGTGGTACATCCTTTCAATCACTTGATGATTTTTGTAAAAAGCAATAGCTGGAGGAATTTTTAAATAAAAAACAAGTCTAACTATATAATTTTAATCCTGATTAAAATGGCATCAATTTGGGATTATGTGTTTGCACACAACAGTATTGTAAAAAAAACTCTGTATGTTAATGTGAATAGTAAATGCAAGCATAATTTCATAACAATTTTATTAGAATTCATTGATATTTGTCTAACATTATGATGTCAGAGCTTTATGTTGAATTTTGAAGATGGAAGTCCAGAGTTCGGTTTTTGCACATTCCTCATCAATAACTTTTTTGTTTGTAATCTGGTGGACAGAAATACGATCTGAAAAGGGATACGTTACTGCCAACTTCTCAGAAGGGTCCCATCTTAATAGAACATAAACTTACATTGCTGATCAGATAACAATTGTGCACATTTTGACATTTTTACAGAAAAACTTAGTCCATAAACCATCCCCAGTACCTACCTAGTATTGAATAACTTATTACAAATATCAGACATGTACAGAAACATATTTGGACAGAGTTTAACTGTAGACCCTTTTTAAAAACTTGATGTTCAGGACTAGAAATAGAGGCCTATTACAAGGAGCCTCGTTGAACAGAGCCCTGATTGTTCTTAATTAACTTACTTTGAGTTAGAGTTATTTTTTTACGTGTATGGAAATGCACACACTGTTGACAGCCAGTCATGAAATTTAACTCTCAGTTGCTTGTAAATTACATACAGATATTCAAGAATTTTACATTCAGTTTCATTTTTATAAACATTAGCTAAAACTGGGCAGCACATTTTCAAATCATTTCCAAACAGATATTTGAAAAATGTATTCAGTGGTGTTTCTAAATCCATTCCAATGCAGTCGGCAGGGTACATGGCGATTGTCATTTGCCTATTATAGTTGACTTAATTGATTTTGACCTTTGGAAAATCTTGAAAAAAATCAGGAGGAAGATATTACCTTATTACATACAAAATGGTTTGGTTCAGGTTGATCGCTCATGTTTGAACTTGGTACATTGACAGATTTGCTATGGTCTTAGGTTTGGATACGTAGAATATCTAGAAAGAAAATCTCCACATTCAGTCTTAAGGATAACCACCAGCATTTCAGATGTACTTTATATTAAAAAAATCTTCTTCTGGTATAAAAATGACCTAGAAAATGTGTGTTGTTTTTAAAAATTGCATCTCAAGTAAAATATTGAGGGAAAGTAAGGGTAAGTTTGGGGATAACAATCATAGATTCCAGGATTAACAAAGAATTACAAGTTTGGTCTTATATAAGAAGGGATCAGTTTATGATTGGGCTCAAGGAATTATAAATGTCTACTTAAGGGTGACAAAGAAAACCCTAAGCCATCTCCATAAAATACATATAAGTGCCCAGTAATTACAATAATTTGACCAAATTAAGTACTCTAGCATGTGGTCTGAGATAGATTTTGACTGGTGTTATTCAGATATTGTAGGTGACTATGTACTATGTATAGTCCATTTATTGAATCATCATGTAGATTTTCATAGATCTTGGTTGTAAATGGAGAAACCCTGAGTGCTATCTGGCACACATCATTTATAGAAGACATGTACATACTGTGTGTAAATGTATACACAACAATAAGGTATACAGAAAAAAACCCACATAGGGTCCATATGGACTTGAAGCCTTGACTGCTGGATACAGACCTAAATCATTTAAACCCTATTAAGGGTATGTGTTGCTACTATACTCATGGTATGATACATATCATGATACAAATGACTGGATAAAATATGTACTACTTACTGTACATGACCTGATACAATATGTATCATGATACATACCCTTCTGTTGGCTGTTTAACAACTACATGTCTTTAAAATCAGTTTCATCCAGGTTGTATAATTTCATTTTCTTGAAATTTTAAGAGAAACTAAAATGGTCTTGGTTTGGTGTCACATGTTAATATTAACTCGTGTTGTACGAGTAGGAGTGACTGTACAGATTCACTTTCATGGTGAATGTAGATACATCTGGAATATGTACTTCATAAACTACCATGTATACTCACGTAGAATCTGATACCAACTGCAAACTGCATAGACCCAGATCTGCCATCACATAATGCACCGGCATATCTGGGTCTATGCAGTTTGTAAGGACTATTCAGTAAAACACACAGCATAGACCCTGATCTGCCAGCACATTATGTGATGGCAGATCAGGGTCTATGTTTGCATTTGGACCCAGTTTATATGCGAGCATATATAGTATACCTTTAATGATGGAACATAATTCGAGGTTTCGTTCCATATCATGAGCATGTTGACATGAAGGTTGCATTATATGATATATCACCAGGAAAATGTCACTATATCCAATACATATTGATGTATCACAACATCCCTTGACCCTATGACTACTGCCACTTACTCTTCATAGACGAGAAATTCATACACTATTCCCTCATTATATTGCTGTCCATGGAAACCATAGACTATACCGCCTTATAGTGAGACTGCCTTATAATATATTATGCATATAATTTTTTTCTTCCACGTGAGTGCTGTACTGTTAATACGGTTGGCGTGCAGCAGAGAGAGGTGTGCTGTTTATTCCTGTTCATTACGATGATACCATAGAAGTTTTTGACAACAAGCTCCAGAATTTAATTCTCTCATCTTTGTAACACCCTCAATAATCATATCATTTTGTATTAACTTTTTATGTTATCCAGTTATTTTGTTTGCACAGAAACACACCTGTCATATCTGCCATATCATGGCATGTCACTTAAAAACATGATTTTTGTCTCTCAAACCCTGACATGGTCATGTTTATAAAACATGCTTTTGATTAAATCTTTCAAAATAAAAGAGAGATCTTACTTGACACTGCATTATATGCCTGTAACCTCTAGCCAGTTTGAATGGTAAACAGTTGTGATTTGCATAGCTTCAAGCTTATTACTTATGGAAAAATATCTCCAGTGGTCAGCTTCTATAGTTAATTGCCATAGAGGCTATTACAATGTAAAGCAACCACCATTGCACATATTACATAATTGACTGACAATAGCTAGTGTGATTTTGTGTTGCCCATAAGGTTAATTTACATTGGTCAAGTACACAAAGTGGAAGAACTCAATTCATTCAGGATCTCTGTTGAAGAAAGAAAAATTACACTTCATTGCCTTGAATGAGAATATTTAAGTCAACTTTATTAAAAATGAATGGCTAGTTCATGATAAGTGGTAACATCTTTTAAGTCAGATTTTACTCCATACATACAAATCAAACATGGTTATTTGGTAGTTGGCATGGTAAAGTTAGGAGCATTGTAAAATTGTGATTTATTTTTGAAGTAAAACTGTTGAAACACAGCTGTGATTCAAGGAAGGATGAGCCATCTGCAAAGCAATCGAAGCCCAGCAAAAGTAAATTTCAGAACTCCTGGTTGGTGGAGTCTGACTTTGTAAATCACAGCAGCAAGGGGAGCATTTTATACTGTGCTCATACTGCAAACATCATTTCAACATTAGTCTTTCTGCCACTCAGTACACAGCATCTGTGAACATAGCATGACCACACTGCATTGGGACAAAGCACAACTGCGAAGCTTAATCCCACAAGTAACTAACATGTTTAAACAATCATGGTCGGACCAAATAACAAGAACTGAAGTGTTTTTTTTCTGGTCTCTAATGAGTGCACACATGAACACTAATGACACTTGCATCATCTTCAAACTTACCAATTAACTGTTGAAAGCAGCAAAGTTTGCAACTACAAGTTAACAGTGTCTTTCACTGTTCAGTGGATTTTAAAGACAGAAGCTTTGTGTACCTTTTTTATTTAATGTCTGTGTGGTTGTGATTATGTCAGTGTATGCACATATGTGTATGTATGTGTGTGTTGTGATGATACATGACAATGGTAAGTCTACCAGCTATTTTTTGTTTGGAAGTGTATTAAATGCTTCAGAGAAAACATCTATTTTTATTTTCTTTTATTTAGATTTGAATTTCCAGTCATTTTCTGCAGGCTTATATATTTGTGTATGGTGACTTATTCTCAGTTGTACAATGTCGTTTATTTTGGTCACATGCAGTGATGCCCCTTGGAACCACAAAACACATTTACGAGTCTCAAAACAAGCCCCAACACTGTTTGGGAGTTTGGCAGATATGACAGAGGCACAGAGACAGGAGTGGTTACAGAACCTCTTTTGCCAAAGTGCTTGCCCAAGGGTAATTATTGCTGACAGAAAGTACCAGTATTACAAATACTTTAACTTTATTAAGTGTTTGTTTGTTGGGGTATTTTTAAACTTTTATCCTATTGACCCTATTTTGGATCAAATTGATAAAAGGGAGAAGTTTAAGGGTATGATTATATAATTGGATATGATTGTTTTCTGGATGAATATTTATCTCAAACTCTTACAGATATTATTATCTCAGCAAACATTTATGTACCGTATTATATGTAATACTCTAGCTGTACACGTAACAAACTTAGTATTTGAGTAAATTTCATGAGCTTAAAACTCATCATAATGAGGATACTGTCAACAGTGTTTTCGTCACATATAGTTTACATACTAGAAGAGTTACCTCCCTTTTGTCTCTGTTGGGAACTCTTTACACTGGAGTTAAATTTTTGTTCTTCTTTTATGGTTACACCCAATAAAACACATGTAAGATATTTTGTTGATACTTTTTTAACCAGCAAAGTTAAGTGGTAATAATTCACCAGGAAGGCATGTTGGTAGGTTTTGAGAATATTGCGAGTCTCTAGATCGATATTAGCAGCCACAGTTCCATCCTACAAGGTATATTCCGATTTAGACACAGGTACCGTATATACTTGCGTATAAACTGGGTCCAAATGCAAACAACATAGACCCTGATCTGCTGGCGCATTATGCGACAGCAGATCTGGGTCTATGCAGTTTGCAGTTGGTATTGGCTTATATGTGAAATTATACGGTACTTTGAAGTTGCTATTTGTGTGCAAGTTCTGATCAAAGATGAAATGGAGTGTGCTTATCAAGGCATGGGCAGTTATTGCATAAAACACGGTAATGATCAGAATCAAGGGATCATAGAGTGGAATTGTTTAATAATAGTGTAAGGGCCCATGAGGTTACTCTTTGATAAGGACAAGCTGCAAACTTAGTATTCTATGCATGCTTTCAGTAGCTCTTAAGGTAAAAAAAAAATTAAAATAAGCTGACAGATATGCCTACATGTTTTACATATTGTTTAAGAGAGAGTGTATTTCATCTGAAACATTTAGCCAGATTTATTTTGTATATCCAGTTTCAAGTATACATATCTTCTTTGTACACTTTATTCATTTACATTCTTACTTCAAAAAAGGAAAGTTGTGAACAATGAAAAAAAAAAAGTTACATTTGCTTGTTATTACATGCATATTTTTGCATCTTTTTTTCTGCAATCCCCAATATATAGCATTTTGGAATATGTCATCAGCAGCACATGGTAATGTCATAAACATCCTTGCTTGAAACCCAACCCTCCATGTAAAATCTGCCCACCAATATATACAAATTCTAGGTGCAGCACGAGGTTGTTTAGACCAATAAATATGTCCCCATAACCATTTTTATACATGTATTTGTTAACGACCATCAGAATATAAAAATCGTTATGGGGACAGATTTGTCAGTCTAGAGGTTGTTGTACCAAGCTATCATGGGTATTTGTAGATTTCAGATGGGATGAGGGCTAGATAGTCATGGAGACAAGAATATATGAGTGCAGACAAATTTTCTATGGATTGTTTCACCTTGAAAAAAAAACAAAAGCCAATAAAATATTGATTGATATTAAGGTATAAGACGTAAGACATTTTATTTAATGTTGAATATTACAACAAATAACATTAGCTCTGAAAAGCTATTACTCTGACAAACAATCACCTAGATTCATACATACATACATACATACATACATACATACATACATACATACATACATACATACATACATACATACATACATACATACATACATACATACATACATGCAGATATGTAAATACATTGATACATAGATTCATACTGTACATACATATATGCATACATACATACATACATACATACATACATACATACATACATACATACATACATACATACATACATACATACATACATACATACATACATATATACATACATAGATATGTACATACATGTGTACATACTGTACATACATGCATACTGTACATACATGCATACATACATGCATACATACATACATACATACATACATACATACATACATACATACATACATACATACATACATACATACATACATACATACATACATACATACATACATACATACATACATACATACATACATACATACATACATACATTTGCATGAAATAGGGATAATGATAATATTTAATGTTGAGCTGACAATATTTAGCATTCCAGATGGTGATTCAATCCAGGTATACCTAATTCCAGACTATTGAGTGTCTTCTCTCTGATGTTGCTATAGTTACCTTTGCGTCATATATATAATACAATATATATCAGTTCAATTATTGATCACATATGAAGTGATAAATAATGCTACCTAGATAATCTGAACAGTTTTACAAAGTTTTTTGTTATCTAAATCTAAGGCTTGATATATATATATATATATATATATATATATATATATATATATATATATATATATATATATATATATATATATATATATATATAAAATGTGTGTGTTTGCTTCAGAAACTTAAATTGAATAATTTTTTTTTTTTTGCAAGCCTTGGCTAGCAGGGCATTTTTTAAAACTATACCCCCCCCCATATATATATATATATATAATTTATTTAAAGAAGAAGTTCATTTGGTCATTAAACCAGTCTTCCATGATGTGCAGTTTTTACAAGTTGGGGTGTTCTGGGGCAACAACACAAGTTCACTACGGTACTAATCTTCATATGAATCCTGTATGTACTCATCTGTAATGCCTTGTACATATTTTATAGTATCAGTAGATCAATTATCTAGTTTTTAATAGCATTGTTGTCTAAAGACACCTCGACTTGTAAAAATTGTACAACATATACATGTAATTATAGAAGGCCTCATGGAAGATTGGTCAGTTGACCAAATGAACTTCGTCTTTAAATAAAATCATTATTATTATTATTATTATTATTATTATTATTATTATTAAACCCAGTACAGTCTGATCTATCAGAGTCAATGCTCCCAGGTCATTCCTGGGATACTTTACCACTGCTTTTTTAGATACTTGTTCCTCTGCCTACAAAGTCCAAAAGTCCACCATGTTGCCCTCCTTCCCACCCCCAATTATCTAAATATTGTCCCATAAGTTGGTTGATTAGTTTTTAAGAGTGCATCAACACATGAAAGGATATATTGTGATGAGGCAATCAGAGTAAAGTGTCTTGACCAGAGACATACATGTACCACAGTGGCCAACCCAGCATGGTCTGGACATGATTTGAACCTACACCCTTTACATCACAAGTGTGGCACCTACTCTAACCAATGAGCCACCACCGCTCTTACATCCAATTAGAACAATAGTAAGATAAATGGCTAGCTAACAAAATGTCAAAGGAATAAGCTGAGAGCACTGTCTCATATATACCGGTTCATGTAGCTCAGATGGTAGAGCACCTGTCTGAAGTTAGGGAGATACCAGATTTAAGTACCAGTTTGGCCACACATTTTTCTCCCCTGTGACATAATAACCATCCATGAAATTGGATGTCATAAAAGTAAACGGTTTATGAAATTCACAAGTAAACCAGTTAATCAGAAAATTGGTTTACCATTGTTTTCTTATGGTAAAAGTTTTGTAAAACAAATAAGAGCATTTTTATGTTTCCGTACATCTTCTTATGCAAACCTGTGTAAACATTTTCATATTGATTTTTTTCCCAGGACTTTAACACAAAAGTCACAGCAAAGATTGGTTGCAAATCAAATGCAGATTAGTATGATGTGCTTGGTCAGTGTTGGTTAAAACATTTGTTTGAAGGTAATATCCAAGACCGTAACTTTTATTGGATCATGAAACTTAAGCTGTTTCAGATTGAAAATTCAGTTTTTTTAATACTGAAATGTTACTGTGATCTGTTAAATAATGAATTAGACTTAAGAAACTTGAAACTTGCTGGGTATATTCTAAAGGGTATAATGTATTACAGGAGAATGAAAAATTCATGATCAAGAGTATCATGCATTACAGGAGAATGAAGAATTCATGATCAAGAGTATCATGCATTACAGGAGAATGAAAAATTCATGATCAAGAGTATCATGCATTACAGGAGAATGAAGAATTCATCATTAAGTAGAAACCAGTGGCCAGTGTTTTCCATGCAAATGTACTTGAGACACTAAGGTTGTCTGTACTTTTCAATCAATGGAAGACCAAAGTTCTGGACTTTTTAATTATTTTGGACTCCCTAATTATTTTGGGCAACATTTTTCTTGACTTGGTAGTCACCTAAAACATCTTTTCTGGGCTTGGTAATCATTTGAGACTGGCTTTCTGGATATTTTGATCATTTAGGATACCAGTTCTGTGTTTTTATATTTCTATCTTTCAGGACTTCAATATTTAATTTTTTGAAAAAATCTGTTGAGACACAAAATTTCGGTGCTTTTCAATGATTGCTGCACTGACTGTTTTGCTTCTCAGATTCACTGTTGACTCCAATATCTGAACTTTTTAGTCATTTGGGATACCATTTCCAGGACTTTTCACAATTATTTGCAGCACCATGTTTTTTTTTCTTCAAACTTTTCATTGATTTTGAATACCAGTTTTCTGGACTTTTCAATAATACAAAACACATATTAGAACTTTTACACTATTGTGAGCATGATTTTCTGAACTGTTCAATTATTGGGGACTCTTAATTATATGGAGGTTTTAGTCTTTTGGATTAATGTACTACCCCATAATATCATTCATAGTTATCAACAAGGCTAAACATCTCAAATAATTGTATGTTTGCCAGTTGGAAATTTATTACATGACAATTAAAATTTATTACATGACAATGGAAATTTATCTACATGACAATGGAAATTTATCTACATGACAATGGAAATTTATTACATGACAATGGAAATTTATTACATGACAATGGAAATTTATCTACATGACAAGATGCATACAGAAGATAATAAAGTTTTTTTTAAAAAAAATCTTATTGACTTGTCTGTCTTTTTTTCCACATCGAGATCATTGCTGGTCTCTTAGGAACTAATGCAAAACAAATGTTATTGTAACTTAAAACTGTATTTAACAAAAGTGTCATTTAAAATCATTGAATATACACACAGTGTTAAGCTTGCATAGTTTAATGTTTCAATTCTTTTCAGGTGTGTTGGTCAATCAGAATAAATTCATTGATTGGAAAATCAGGAAGTACAATTTTGTATGTGTAATTTTAGTGCGTCTAAGATAATGAAGATTGTTTTGGTCTGTTTTTTTTAATGGCACTCTGAACACATTATTGGCTATTATCATGCTGAGGAAATGGGAGCTAAGTGTATATCCCAAGGACACACTGAAGCAGCCGGCCCAGGCAGGTATCAAACCTGTGAGTCATGGATTATGAATCTGACACTCGAACAACAGAGCTACTAAAATACCCCAAGATAATAAAGAGTTATGATCATTTACATAATACTGAAAAAAGATTAAAAAGGAGAGTTCATTATTTTTTACTTAAACTTACAGTGCCAGTTTTTTAAGAGTGAAAATATAATGCAAAAAGCAGTAAATTTTATTATTTTTTTCCATTTCTTAGACTCCAGTTATAGTGACTATTGTTATTTGTTAAATTTCACGAATTTATTGACTGATGTCAGAATGATTAGGAACATGCAATATATCATATTTTGTACAATAAACAAAAAAATAACCCATGTACAATGTATATGGTGTTGCATAATTTCAGAGATTTCTGTTTAATCAGAAGATCTAATAATCCCATCTAAAATTTTTAGTTTCCCAACAGAAATTCATCTGTTTAAAGCCTTGCTGAGCCAAATGCTGAGAGTGAGACCGTTTGTGATACACCCATTGCTACCAGCTCTTGGTTTGATATGACATCCAAAACCTTCCTTTATTATATGTACCTGTAACTTCTTTGTAATGAAAACGTGTCTACCATCTTATATGTCATTATTGCATGAGAATTTGTTTTTATATGACAAGTGCAGGTAGATTCTGAGTTGCTGATTTATTTCAAAAATAGCATAATGATAAAAAAAATATAATAAAAAATATATGAAAAATACATTGTTTTCTGAAGCTTAGTTTTAAAATATGTCAACAAAAATTAATTTTCTTGGCTGCTTTGCAGGGCTGATCCAAAGATAGATGGTAGACACCCATTTCCAGAGAGATAATTTGATTGGACCTGAATTCTGTACTGGCTACATATTAGCAAACAGGAAATATTTGTAGGTGAAAATCACTATTTTTCTTTTACAGCTGTAACTCTGGGGTGAGGAATCCTTGTGCTGCAGGAACATCTAACTCCAACACAAATGCAAGTTCAAACACCAGTTGTTCAGCATGTGGCTCGACAGAAATTAGTGGCAGTGGTTCGGCTGCATGTGTCTCTTGTCCTGCTGGCTATTCATGTACAAAGCCCAACAGCCAGACTGCATGTACCACAGGAATGTACTCCCTTTCAGGGGAGATGAGCTGCAATTCATGTCCCACAGGAAAAATATGTCCGACCACAACAAATGCTCCTTCGGTAAGTTTAGCCACCAACCATTTAACAGAAGTGGATGGGTGGAGAGGATTCTTGATAAAGCTGTAAATGCTTTGTTTATTTCTTACCAAGGTCATTGATTTTTATTACCTGACAATGAAACATATGAAAGATACAGAAAGACAGGAGTAGATCAAAGAAAATATATATTTTTCCAGCAAAGGAAGGGGTGGGGGGGGAGCTACAAATTTATGAACAAAATATCAAAAAATACTTCCTCCCCCTGATTAAATGAACAACAGTCTGGTAAGTTTACTAGGAAATTAATGGTTTTGGGAGGAGTTTTAAACCATATTTAGCTGATATTACCTCCTCCCTTCATTTTCACACAATATTGGCAAATATGTACTTTGGCTATCTTTGATAAAAAGCCCACCCCTTAGAACTTTTTGTAAAATTTATTAGGCAGGCCTCCCTGGTCTTGTGGAGAAATACTGTACATTATGCATGTATATAGGGTATGATTGCATAATCTCATTTGAAAGAAATTTAAATCTGTACAATTTTGCATGTAGTAAATTGGACATCATCATTTTCCAACACTTGTACTTTAATAATTTTTTTCTTGGACTTATTATGATCTGTCCAATTTTCTCTGAGACTAATTGATTGCTTTAAGAATAATTTATTTTCAAATTACATTTCCTAATCAAATGTTTCAGGCATAGTTGCCATTTGGAAATTTTTCCTATCATCTCTTCCCAAGAAGTTCACTGGATGAATCATGAATTTTTATCGTAAAATATCTTTAAAGAATATTTACATTATGGTTGTACTTAGATTAGAATTAGCCCACCATGATGAAATGATAGCCACCAGATTTTTTTTTTCATTTGACCTGAAGTACAGCTTGCTGGACAAACTTCAGCTGTCCCTTACTATTGTAATACTTCACTCACTGAGAAAAATGTGTACAGTCTAGTATTGTTAATCATGCACAAACTATACCCATAGAGAATAATTTGTACAGACCAGTATTGTTAATCATGCACAAACTGTACCCATAGAGAATAATTTGTACAATCCAGTATTGTTAATCACGCATGAACTGTACCCATAGAAAATAATTTGTACAGACCGGTATTGTTAATCACACACAAACTGTACCCATAGAGAATAATTTGTACAGTTCAGTATTGTTAATCATGCACAAACTGCACCCATAGAGAATAATTTGTACAGTATAGTGTTGTTAGTTGTGCAAAAACAGTAACCATAGAGAATAATTCAGTACAGTACAGTATTGTTAATCATGCACAAACTGTTCCCATAGAGAATAATTTGTACAGTCCAGTATTATTAATTGTGAATAAACTGTTCCCATAGAGAATAATTTGTACAGTCCAGTATTGTTAATTGTGCATAAATTGTACCCATAGAGAATAATTTGTACAGTCCAGTATTGTTAATTGTGAATAAACTGTTCCCATAGAGAATAATTTGTACAGTCCAGTATTGTTAATTGTGCATAAATTGTACCCATAGAGAATAATTTGTACAGTCCAGTATTGTTAATTGTGCATAAATTGTACCCATAGAGAATAATTTGTACAGTCCAGTATTAGTAATTATGCATAAATTGTACCCATAGAGAATAATTTGTACAGTCCAGTATTAGTAATTATGCATAAATTGTACCCATATAGAATAATTTGTACAGTCCAGTATTGTTAATTGTGAATAAACTGTTCCCATTGAGAATAATTTGTACAGTCCAGTATTGTTAATTGTGCATAAACTGTTCCCATAGAGAATAATTTGTACAGTCCAGTATTGTTAATTGTGGATAAATTGTACCCAAAGAGAATAATTTGTACAGTCCAGTATTGTTAATTGTGCATAATTTGTACCCAAAGAGAATAATTTGTACAGTCCAGTATTGTTAATTGTGCATAAATTGTACCCATATAGAATAATTTGTACAGTCCAGTATTGTTAATTGTGCATAAATTGTACCCATATAGAATAATTTGTATGGTCTGGTGTTATTAATTGTGCGCAAACTATATCCATGAAAAATATGGTTAACCTGACCATAGGATAAACAGGTTTAACTTTAAATGATCACAATAAATTATTTTATTCCTTGTGTTTTATCATGGGGCTCATACAGTATTTGCTATGGTTAATGTTTTTTGGAACATAGCGGAAAACTTTTTAATCCAGAGGCAAAGCCTGAGGGTTGAAGTTCATTATGAAGTATTCTGGAAAATGTTGAACTTAGAAAATCATGTGTGATCCTTATTTTTGCCTAATTGGTCACCAAGTAAATAAATTAATTTCAAATTATTTATAAAAAATTTTTTTTTTCTTTTTTTTTTTAAATGGACACATGCAATCTGATACATTTATTTTAAAACATCTTTTTGCACAAAATTGTAGTCATCAAACCAGCTCGAATTGGCCTAATTATGTTAGAATAAGGCAGTAGTCAGATAAGGAAGTGAGATTCATGAGATTAGACTGAATATAGGAACAGAAAAAGATCAATTATTCACAACAGTTGGGAGACATGGATTTTGCTTGAATTACATGTATTGGCTGACCAGAAAAGTGACAAGTCTGTACAGAATACATTGTGTAGAGAGACATTCTATCAATATGATCAAAAGTATCCCAAATCAAGCTCTTTGTCAGGGGAAGAAACAAAAGTGTCAGAAAACCTGAACTATTTCCATGTATGAATGGCAAGGGAAATCTAGAGAAAAATAGTTAAGTAATTACCCACCCACCCTATAAAAATTGCTGTTATCAAGTTTTGTGTCTAACATGTATATACTGTTTTTCAGGATTGCGATGCTGGGCAGGTCCCAAATTCTGGTCAGACGTCCTGTCAAAACTGTTCAGCAGGAACGTACAGAGGAGGTTCAGATGTATCATGTCAGACATGTCCTGCAGGTGGAACACAATTTTTTTGGGGAACTTTTTTCAAATTTATTTTATAAAGCTATACAGATGATTGAATATCTTCATGAAAACAAACAATCAAACAGAATGCAACTTCTGCTTTTACTTGAATACCATAGAATCTTGAGACTGTTTTATTTTGAAAAATAACTTTTGAAATCAGGGCAGAACGTTGTAGCTTGGTTTAGTAATGGTATGCATATTAATGTGCAGAAATAGTACTTCCACAAAATTTACCCAGTAAGATTTAGTTCAAAAGAAAGAATCTCAAATTAATTTTTTAAAAACTGGAATTTTAAAACTTAATTTCAAAGTCTAAGGCCATCAGTAAACACTCTGTATTTGAAAGCTCTCTGGCACTTGATTTGAAATAATGTTTTTGGTAGTCTAATTTTTGCCTTTTTCTGTTGTATGAATGTAACCAGAAACATTTAAATTGCAAAATATTTCTTCCTTCTGAAACTCTGACTCATTCTACTTTATGCATGCAAATGAAATAGGTTTTGAAATCACTTGAAGCTGAGTGACTCATTCAAGCTCACAGTGACATTTTGCATACATCTTTACTTGTGTTATATTGTTGGTGTCTTTTTCGACTTGGATAAAGCTTATGACATCACATGAAAGTACAGCATAATGAATGACATATTCAACCTTGGTCTACTTTATTTCCAATTTTTTGAAAGACAGAAACTTCAGAGTTAAGGTAGGCAGCACCCTTTCTGAAAGCTATCCTCAGGAGATGGGTGTACTTCAGGGCAGCATATTGTCAGTCACCCAAAATCATCATCAAAATTAACAGCATAGTGAAATGCCTTAATCCAGGAACTGACTGCTCATTATACGTTGAATAATTTTAAATCCGTTATAGATCAAAGAGTATGCATACTATTGAACGTCAACTACAGATAAGCTTAAACAGAGTTCATAAATGGGCAGAAGAAAATGAGTTCCAATTTTCAAAACCTAAAACTGTTTGTATGCACTTCTGCCAATTACATCGTTTTCATGATGACCCAAAACTCTATCTTAATGGTTGTCTTATTCCAGATTGTGAAGGAGACCAAATTTTTAGGGCTTATTTTTGACCTTAAACTAACTTTCCTTCCACATAGTAGATACTTCAGGGACAAATATAAAAAAGCCCTGGATTTACTATGACTCATGGCAAACACAGATTGGGGAGCAGATCTTAAGGTGTTGCTCCAGTTGTACAGGTCATTAGTAAGATCTAAACTTGACTATGAGTGAGTTGTGTATCAATCACCTTGTAAATCTTACCTGCAGATGCTTGATCTGACACAAAATCAGGGACTTAGACTCTGTGTAGGTGCATTTAGAACTTCCGCATCAGAAAGCCATTATGTTGAGGCAAATGAACCATCACTTTATCTCAGATAAATGAAATTGGCTCTTCATTATGCTACCAAACTATCATCTAATCCATGTAATACTGTATATGATGTAGTCTTTAGATCAAAATACCAAACTGTCATCTAACCCATTTAATACTGTATATGATGTAGTCTTTAGATCCAAATACCAAACTGTCATCTAACCCATGTAATACTGTATATGATGTAGTCTTTAGATCCAAATACCAAACTGTCATCTAACCCATGTAATACTGTATATGATGTAGTCTTTAGATCCAAATACCAAATTATCATCTAACCCATGTAATACTGTATATGATGTAGTCTTTAGGTCCAAATACCAAACTGTCCTCTAACCCATGTAATACTGTATATGATGTAGTCTTTAGATCCAAATACCAAACTTTGTATGCTCAGAAACCAAACTTAATCCCACCTTCTGGCATATAAATTTGACCTCACTTAGAAACAGCAAAAATCAGTGTTGGAAATGCTGCAAAATTCTGTGTTCCAAAATCACCACCTTGGTTATCAACACCCCAAAAATATATATTTCATCTTTGCAAATTCAAAAAGTCAGCAACAAATCCTCTCCTTTTTCAGAGCAAATTTAATGAAATCAGATCCTCCTATCATGGCCATACATCCCTTTATACAGACTGTTTTGAAAGATCATGGAGACACAGTTGGAGCTGCCATTGCAACACCCCTTGGCACCAAGATGGTTACTGAATAAAGTCTGAATGTTTACTACAGGAATTACAGCTGTACTAAAAGCTTTGAAATACATTAAAACCTCAAAAAACAAATTTCATCATATTTTTGGATTATGTTTCTACATTGAAAGCCTTGCAAATCCTTAAATCTGACAACCCATTAATTTCCCAGATACTACAGAAACATATATGCTCATACAATCTGGGGAAAGTATTATGTACTGTTGGCCTCCTAGTCATGTTGGTATTAAGGGTATTGAAAGGGCAGATAAAGGAGCCAAAGCTTTCCTGTAGTCACTTGTTTCTGATGGGAAGGTTCCATGACTTTAAAATATTGTATAAATCAGTATGTTTGTGATACTTGGCAAAATATGTGGAATGAAAACTCCACAAACAGACTTAAGAGCATTAAATCGACTACTGGTGAGTGGCATTACTCGTATAGAACAAATCACAGAGATGAGGTGATATTGTGCTAGTTGTGTATCAGACATGTGTATCTTATACCTGCCAACCTCTCAGACAGTGTTAGGTTGTTTTTGAGACTCAAAAAGTGTGTTTTGATGTGCCAAGGGTGTGTGTGTGTGTGTGTGTGTGTGTCAAAATGTAATGTCATACAATTGAGATAAAGTTATCTACTCATATAAGTTTATAGAAAATGATTGGAAATTGAAATTTGAATAATATAAAATAAAATTTTTTTCATTGAAGCATTTAATACACTTACAAACAAAAAATAGTTGGTAGACTTAGGATTGTCAAATATCATTACCACAAATACACTTTTCTATGTGTAACAGGATGAAGCCGGGTTGGGATTGGATCTAGCAAAGACACTGAAAGCAATTTCATGAATGAGATGTTTATTTATAATGTAATTGAACAATGAATGAATCTGACACCATACTTGTGCGCATAAAGTCCAACAATGGATTTAATTGAATTATGCGCACAAAGTTCAACAATGGCAATAAGAAAATGATATCGTTCCTAAATGAAACTAATCAGAGCATGTAACTTCAGTGAGTATTCAAACGAGAATCAACATATGGAACTCACAAACAAATATGATTGATATATGGATCTATCACCATAAATGATCAATATATAGCATTTATAGACAAATATGATTGATATATGGATCTGTGGATGATCAATGTGTAGAATATATAAACAATTATGATTGATATATGAATCTATCACTGGATAATCAGTGGATAGAATTTATAAACAAATATGAGCAATGTATGGTTCATCAATAAGTAAGATGTATGTATAATTGATTTTTGCTCATATAGCAATATTGAATAATATTGATTCAAAAATGGAACATGTGATATGTATCTCGTGGCGTCTAGTAGACAATCACAATGTATTTCCATTCCAAAGCTCTCATCAGATGGTCAAGGAGCAACCATGCATGACCCGCTCTTCCCAGTCTGCTGAAGGATCCCTCAAGGAATTTATTAATCCGTGCAGACCCATTGGTTTAGAACCTTTGACCCCTCACTGCAAGTAAACCAATACTGTTTTCTGAGCCAACGTCACCATTGACCGCAACATCCAGGTTACATGAACTCACACAGATTTCTACAACTCCCTGTGAAAGAGCTAAAAATACAATAACTGAGCTGTGTAATACATGAGACACAGTTAAGTATGAAACTTGAAACAGACTACATTCTATCCAATAAAACAGATGGCAAGAAGGAATACATGTTTATATTTCACATACCTCTACAGCTGAAGATTGCGTCTGAAAAGTGGACAGCTTCCTGACAAAACTCATCTGCTTTGTGATAATACAGGGAGAATTTACGCTATAAGTGCCCTGGTTATGGTCAAATCTATGGCCAGGGAACTTGAGGTAATCAGATTTCTCACTGCAGGCACTTTGCATCTGCAGCAGTGGGTGAACCGAACTCAGCATTTTGAAATAACCATTGCTAAAAACAACCACCATCCTCAGGTAATGGTGTATGTGGCAATGAAACCTGAGTACCTTTTTGTTCATATATAATGCATTGACATTAAGTACACACAATTCAGTGACAGTATGCCCACACTCACATAATCACAACCACACAGACATTAAATTAAAAAAAATATGCCTAGCTTGTCTTTAAAATCCATTGGACAGTGGAATATACCATATATATTCGCGTATAAGCCAATACCAACTGCAAACTGCATAGACCCAGATCTGCCGTCACATAATGCACTGGCAGATCTGGGTCTATGCAGTTTGTAAGGACTACTCAGTAGAACAAACAACATAGACCCTGATCTACCAGTGCATTATGCAACAGCAGATCAGGGTCTATGTTGTTTGCATTTTGACTTGGATTATATGTGAGTATATATGGTAGTGTTAATTAGATGCAGACTTTGCTGCTGTCAGTGGTTCAATAGGGGGTTGAAGGTAATGCAAGTGTCATACATGTTCATCTTTGCACTCATTTGAGACTGTATGGTATTGTTGTTCAAGCTCTCCCAAAGATCTTGTTAAATTTTTCTCAGAATAGAAAATGATCTTTCTGCATCTGTATTGCTCTGAAGAAGTGTCAAATATGCACATGTAAAAAATGATCTGCATCTGCAAGCAGTAGATTGTGCTCTGCAACAAAAGTGCAGAAAAGTACTACAGCCCTTTGGACATGGTCTGTTAGTGATAGTTTAAATATGCTACTTACTTTTGGGATTGAGTTCTGCATTGGTGTATTGTCCTGATGTTGGGTGGTGTTGCTATGTTGATGGATGTTGTACACTCCAGAATGACTGGTGTCAATATGGTATTTGCAGTATGTGCAAGGAATAACATGTTTCCATTTGTAGCTGTACTTCACAAAGTCAAAACAAGGCAGAGAGTGTAATGTCAGAGCATCCATCCGTACATCCATCTGTACATGACCTGTAATCTTTTATGTATCTGCACAATAACTTTAGTTTTACACCATCTATATTTTCCAAAGTTTGTGGATGGCTTGCACTTGGGGTAAGGAAGAAGGCTATTGATTTTGGGGTCAAAAGGTCCAAAAGTCAGTCACTGGTTGAAAGAAGAAAATAGTTCCTGCAAAATAAAATTAATTCTACATCACAGACTGGGACCAAACATTGTGGATGGTTTATACATAGGATAAGGAAAAAGCCTGTTTGGGGTCAAAAGGTCAAAGTCAAAGTCACTGTGACTGAAAGAAGAAAAATGGATTCTGCACAATAACTTTAGTCCTACCTCATAGACCTGGACTAGACTCTGGATGGCATGCACTTAGAGCAGGGAAGAAGCCTATAGATTTGGGTGGTCAAAAGATTAAATGGCAAGGTCACTTTGATTGAAAAATGATAAATGGTTTCTTCAAAAAGACTTAAGTTCTCAATCATGTACTTTCACTAATGTTTGTGGATGGCTTACTCTTTGGCTAAGAAAAAAGCCTATTGATTTTGGCTCAAAAAGTCATAGGTCAAGGTCATTATAACTGAAAGAAGAAAAATGGTTTTCACATTATAATTTTAGTTGTGAACCACATACATTAACCAAATTTTGTGGAGGGTTTGCACTTAAGGTAAGGAAGAGGTCAATTAATTTAGGACCAAAAGGTCAGATGTTAGGTAATTGTGACTCAAGGAAATTTGTTCTAAAGTAAGTTTCTTGACCAATGTAAGAAAGAAACCTATAGATTTGGGGATCTAAATGCCAAAAGTCAAGGTCATGGTAAGTCTAAGTCTAATAAGACTAATAAGAAATTAATGTTTTCTGCACAGTAAGTTTAGTTCAAGACTGCATACCTTGTCTAAAGGGTCAAAGTCATTGAGACCCACTGACCAATAATCTCCAGTCAACCATGTCCTACAAGTGTCTACACAGAGGATTAAACAGTTGGTGGGCATATAATATATCATTCATAGTATTCTTGTCTGTTAATTTTTTTCTACAGTACAGATGGTTTCCACACTGAATGTGGCATAGCTAGGAAAAGGCCAAAGTTGATGAGAATAGGGTGTACAGCTCATTACACAGCACATCAAGATGATTAACAGATGATGCTAACAAAATTTCCTTTGTACTATATGATTTACCTTTGTATTATATGATTTACTTTTGTACAATATGATTTACCTTTGGTGACTTACATTTTCTTTTGAAGAAACAACATTCCAAGTTTCTAAGCCACTGCACAGTTTCTAAGTCATTATAGACCCTACAAAAGCAATATGCCTGATTATTTGCCAGTCCTGGACAAATTACATCAGATCAGTGAAATTTGAAAAACTTGAAATAGGAACAGATTTTACATTTATTTGTTATCATCTTTCATTTAAAAGTATTGAAACATGAATATAAAAGTGATTTGTTTGATACCTTTTTCAGTACCAGCTGACTTAACATAGGATCAGTTCCTTTGTCCTAACCATTATTTAGTCTGACCAGAAGTATGATAACATATGCTTTCTGTCAGGTGCTTTGTACATGGAAAGTAAACATCCTCATGTGATAGCCAGTAATCAGTGTAGAACAAAAAGGAGTTTAGTTAATAATCCTTCGAATAAACCTGAGATAATTTGTTATCTAAGATATTTAACAGCTAGTATAGCAGTAGGAACTGTCAAGAAACATTGATTGTATTATTTTTGATTATAATTTGAACATGAACAGTAAGCTGATAGATGAATGGAAAACCCAAAATCTGTCAGTAAGTCTTTTTTATGACGTTGAGAACAAAGTTATGTATATAGACATGTTGTTATCTTAATATAAAAAAAATTTCACCTCATAAATGGTACTCATGGATCTCAGGAAGCTGAAACCTCTTAAGTTGATGCATACCTGTCAAGTTTCATGCATTGTGCATGAAACACAAAATATTTGTACAGAAATCACACTCATACACACATTATGAATTTTCTCATGCATTCTTAAAAACATGTTTGTCATATATTTTTAACCTAATGATTTTATGGTTTCCTCTCTTTTGTAAATTTCCATGTTTGCACAGCAAATCATGTTCAAAAACAAGCCATGACAAGTACTAAATTGTTCTCTGTTGTAACTATAATGTGTTGTCTTCAGGGAGGCCTCTCCCCCCAACCCCCACCAGGGCTTTGCTCCAGGTCCCTGACCAGGGAGCTGCTGCCCCCTGGAGATGATCTCACTCCTGACACTGAAGGAACCTTGACAGCTCTGGTTGGTGTCCCCAGAATTTTAAATCATGTAAAATTTAGTTCATACAAGCACTCCCAAATTTGAAATGGGCTGAAAATACGGCACTTTAATTAGAATTTTTATTGATAGATATTCTCTGCATAAGACAAAACTTAAAAATTGATGTAACTTCTTGTTCTTACTGCAAGACTGCATTTATTTAATGTTTAGTAAAAATAAGTCACAACTTGTATCTTTTATTTAGGTTCTCAGTGTCCAAATAGTGGGATGGCAGCACCTATTTCATGCAGTAGTGGTAAGTGTTACTTTTTCATGACAGATGTATTGTAGTCTAGTCAAGAGTACTGAGGTTCTCTTAGCATTCAATGTGTCACTTTTCTGAATTAGCAAATTAGACATAGCTATCATATGCAAAACAGCATGTATATTCCATCATTTGCATACTGTATAATTACAGATTTTAACCAAGCCTTTGTAACAAGTATTTTGATTGGTTCAAATCACATAAAATGATACAGAATATTAGACATTGTTAGTTCATAACAACAGAAAGGAACTACTTATGTGTTCATGTGCCCTTCTTGAATGCTTTGACAATTCTATAAACAATGGTTAAACATAGTTCCATTATTTGTTTCTTGAGATTCATTATCATTTCTTTTAATATTTGTAATTATAAGAATGGAACTTCAGATTGTTCAGGATTCATGAAGCTTAAAATTTGTTTACACACTATGAATGATCAGTGTGGAATAATGTGATCATATTTATATGTTTACAAATTTTTGGAGTTAAATGGTAGCTGAAATTCCTGGGCAAGTTTGTGCAGTAAGGACGGGTGGTAACTTTATAGAGATTTACTTTTAAGCTCATTTTGAATGCCTACACCGTATTGAGTGGGGGTAAACATATTGTGTTACCCATGTCTGTCCATCTGCATGTTTGTCAATATGTCCAGTTAAGTCCAAAATTTTGTCTCCATGCAAAAGATTGAAACCAAATTTGGTACACGGTTAGTATAAAAAATATTCCTGTAACTTTTTTTTTGTACCCATTTCCATCGGAATCTGACTGAGTTATAGCCCTTGTTTGACTTGGAAGCCTGCTGTCTTATAAGAAATTTTGTTTCTGATTGATTTGAGGATTTCATGATGAAATAAAGTCTAGCTTGGAGCTTATAAGTTATTATCACGATGACCTAAGTGAAGGTTTGATTCTAATATTTTTCCTTCAGAATTGTGGTGGCAGATTTTTGTTTGTATCTTGGTGAATTATAAGTTAACATAATGGCAGGGGCATCTATGTCCTTTTGACACATTTTATTCTTAAACTATATTCATAACCATATTGTTTAAAATTACAAACTGTGTTCAATGTCACAGTTTAACATCAAAATATAAAATCCTTGAGGAATAAAATTCCAGATTGATAGTGACCTTACCTGTAATCTTTCTGGGTGAATTCTATTTGAATATATATGGTAATATTTGTTTAAAACTACACTCTATTTTCAAAAATTGCATTCCTTAAGACAGTGTTTACCTTGGAACTATTCAAATGTATGGCAATAGATACAGTAAAGTGGTACTATTTTAGGGAATGGAACTGTTTTAAGTAGTAATGATAGTAGTTATCTCATTTTGGTTATAGAAAAACACCCATGGAGGTATGGTTACTTGGATAGATAAACCTAATTGAATTGCACCAATTAAAATTGACAGTATGGTAATAGCTTTTATAGGTATAGATAATTAACCCCATGGTCTCGAGATACCATTGTACCATAAAATAATTTCATGAAGTTAGGAGTCCTTTTTGCAGTCATAGAATAATGATAGTTTTGACACCTGTGTACTATATATACTTGCGTATAATTCATGTCCAAATGCAAACAACATAGACCCTGATCTGCCATCACATAATGTGCTGGCAGATCAGGGTCTATGTTGTTTGTTCTACTGATTAGTCCTTACAAACCGCATAGACCCAGATCTGCCGGTGCATTATGCAACGGCAAATCTGGGTCTATGCAGTTTGCAGTTGGTATTGGCTTATACGCGAGTATATATGGTAGTTTGGCTTGTAATCTAGTATTTCAGTAAATTTAAATTCTGTGATCAATATTTTTAGGCTTTCTTGTAAACAAATTTTTAAAGATTTAGTTGAAATTAAATAATTTTATAAATTCCTGGAGTTCTAGTAACACATAGGAAATATTGATTTATTAATATACTTCAGATCCTAGTTGCAGATATTTCTGATGAGAATGTAAAACAATTTTTTATATTCTTTTGCATTTAAACTCAGTGTAGATGTCCCAATTATAATCACAAGGCATCATAAATCATCATGTGTTAAATATTCAATAATTTCTTGTGATCATTTGTTTCAGCATTGGAATTCAATATGCCAAGTTTGATTTAAGGTTCAAATTCATGCTCTTGCTGAAAATAGAATGAAAACATAGTTAAGTTGACAGTGCTGAAAATGCTACATTAAACACATATTATATTTGGCTTTCTTGAAGGTCTGGAGCCGTATTAGGCCATCATTTAACAAATCTTAATTTGCTGCCTCAGATTGAATGATCAAATTAGCTCAGACTTTTATTTCTGCAATTCTGGCAACTTTTTTTTGCATAATTGCCAGTGTTAAATTAATGTTGAAATTGCTTAAAATCAATCATGCAGGAGCCAAATAAACTAATACCAGGTGACTGTAACCTACTTTGAGGGTCTTATTGGTTTGTAATTTATAAATGATCATGTTCTTTACATACCTTTTCACCATTGATACTGTTAATAACCTCAATTCAGCTGTTGGGCTCAAAGTGATTTCTTGACCTCTTGTCAAGGTATGAATCAATTTACTCATGTTTGTACAAGACATTCTTGTTTGTATTCTATTTCTCAGTTGTACAACTGGACCTATGCTTTGACAAAGAATCTTGCTGCAATTGTGGAATACCATGGAGTAGCATTTTGTCTTTGTATTTTACATAATTGAAAGGCACTATTCTTTACCATCTTCAAACATTTTATTGTACAGTCAAACCTGCTTTGGCATCCACCTGCATATGTAAAGGAGTACCTGTGTTAAAAGATTCAGCTCCAGAGGTCCTGCTTAGACATAAATCAGTGCATATTTACCTTTTCTTAAAGAGCACATACTGATGCAGACAATTTCTACATAGCACCAAGTGGTTATTATAAGCAGTTTGTACTGTACAGTTTTGAGTCATTTACACCTCTTGTTTTCTTTATAATATAATAAATTTTAGATAAATACATGTCTGAACCATTCAATCAGGGTATTTGTCTTTTTAGAAAATATTAAAAATATAGACTTTGTACATCCAGTATAATCATTGACTGCTTTATGCTATCATTAAAAATGTAACAGTAACATAATATTTGATATGTCAATCTAATGCAAGGTAAGAAATCATTGGATCTCTAATAACTCTGGACTAGTCTTCATTCAATCATGTTCGGCTCACCTGTCATTCTGTACATTTTTCTGCATGATTTTTTAAAAAAATTGTTGTGAATCCCTCCAATCTTGCATCCTGAAATAGATCCTGAAGGTTAGAATTAAAACAAACAAGGAAACCTTGAAAAAAGATCACATTGAAGATAATTAATTGTTAACAACTTTATTCAAGGAATCCACATGTTAAATTCATATGACTGAGACCAAATTTATTTTGCCTTTTGATATATATATATACAATCATTGGAAATGAAAACTCGTACATTTTATATTTTTTAAGTATATTGAACAGAGATTTTGCCAGGAAAAACAGGGTGTAATTTATGTTTATAATGTTTATCTTCTTTGAGCATTTAATGTTTCATTGATGAACTGTGACTTTTTGAACGTCTAACTGCTCGGGTCAAGATTTCTTTTCAACATCCTTCAATTATGGTGGTATCAATTGAAAATCTCTGCTGCCACATTAGAGCTGGCAGTGCATGATAAAAGTAATGATTGGCAACTTGGTTGGTGAGTTGGTGAAAGACAGGTTTCATGAGCTTCAATGAAACCAAAACTAAGGGTAGTGGATTTTCATGTCCTTTTCATGAATAATGAAGACATAATTTGAATTGCATTCAACTTTGTATCTTAGGCTATTACAGTAGTGCAGGAGCTACAGGTTGCTTAAAATGTCCAGCAGGGAAAAATTGCTCTGATCCGACTGTTAGCCCCACTGCGTGCCCAGCTGGAACATACAGCTTGGAAGGAAGTGCTGGATGTATGTCATGTGACAAAGGTTACTATAGCAACAGCAGTGCAGGAGATTGTATACCTTGCCCAGCTGGAAAAGATTGCTCTGACCCATCATCAACACCAGTTAATTGTGCAGCAGGCACATATAGCTCTGCAGGTGTGGCCAGCTGTTCAGCATGTCCAAGTGGTTACTATAGCAACATTGGTGCAGCAAATTGTACAATATGCCCAGCAGGAAAATATTGCTCAGTCCCATCATTAACACCAGCTGATTGTGCATCAGGAACATATAGCTTGGAAGGTTTTACAGGATGTGTCACATGTTCAGCAGGTATCCCAAAACAGTTCATATTGTGTTTGACTTTGCACTTGCTTGAGATGCAATTACCGTATAAACTCGTGTATAAGCTAGTTCCAGATGCAAACAATATAGACCCTGATCGCATAATATGCCGGTAGATCAGGGTCTGTGTTGTTTGTTCTACTGATTAGTCCTACAAACTGCATAGACCCAGATCTGCTGGCGTATTATGTGATGGCAGATCTGGGTCTATGCAGTTTGCAGTTGGTATTGGATTATATGCAAGTATATATGGTAATATTGTGATATTTTTAAAACTCACAATGGCATTTGTTTTGTATACCTCACCTGCATGTATCATTACTTTTCACCTCACCTGCATGTATCATTACTTTTCACCTCACCTGCATGTATCATAGTCAGAGTTTTCAAAGGTCAACTTGGTGTTGCAGTTAGTTGAGATGGGTTGTATGTGAATTGTGTTGTAACTCACAAGTATGTTGAATTTTCCTTCCTCATTTGCATGTATCAATAGTATTGGTTTTCATATCACATGCATAATTCTAGT
Organism: Margaritifera margaritifera; assembly: GCA_029931535.1. Lineage (NCBI taxonomy): Eukaryota > Metazoa > Mollusca > Bivalvia > Unionida > Margaritiferidae > Margaritifera > Margaritifera margaritifera. Next base: position 6,592,566 of record JAQPZY010001689.1, on the reverse strand, counting down.
GATAGCTAGTTTCACACGTAAATTTAAAAACAGTAAAACCTCACATTTCTAAACCTCATTATAGTAATTGTGACTTCATATAATATGTATCAAGTCTCTCAAACTTGTATAAAAATTGTCTGAATATCATAGACAAGGACCTGTTCTTATCACATTAAAAAATTAATTGTTCTTTGTGAGTTGTATTAGTCCATCAGGAAATGAAAAAATCCCATTCCATATTCATACATGTGGGTACACTTTTTTTTTCTTTTTCAAAGACACAATTGAATGTTGAAAATGATTGTTTGCATGCATGGTACATCCAAATTTTGATACTCTCATAGTTGATTTCTTCTCTATTCAAAATGTTCTTGTGCAAACTGAGAGGTTTAGATTAAATGAGGTTTTAATGTATTGTTTAATATGCATAGACTGATTCACCTCCCTAACCTAATTGTACAATTAGTGTCAATTTTTGTTTAGTGTCACTAATTGTTTAGTGTCAATTTTGTTTAGTGTCACTAATTGTTTAGTGTCAATTTTTGTTTAGTGTCAATTTTACATGTAAAAATGTAAATACAGGCCGGTCGCCTTAATCGGCTTAAAAACATTCCAATTTAAACAAAAAGATTAAGATTATTGTTGTATTAATATAGTTCATGTTAATTGTTCCCCATTAAATTTTTCTCTGTGTCTATTTTCATAATAAAAAGTTGATTGGGTAAACATAGGTAGTACAGTTGTCTCTGTATAACATGGTCCATTGGAGCCATTAGGGTATACAGCATTACAAGGGAGATAACCTTATACTGAGGTATACTAAAAGTAATGCAGGATTATAAATGGGTATTTTGTATACAGAAGTAAATTTAATTGAAATTATTAAGTAGAAATAATAGAACTAAGTTCAACTAATTTAATTACATACATGATCATATCCAGATTATGTGAGATCTGTGTTATACTGAGGAGTAGTATAGTAAGGGAGGACTGTAGTATAGAGATTGGGCTGTGTTTCATAAGGCACAACTGTAGTATAGAGATTGGGCTGTATTTCATAAGGGAGGACCGTAGTATAGAGATTGGGATGTATTTCATAAGGGAGGACTAATATAGAGATTGGGCTGTATTTCATAAGGGAGGACCGTAGTATAGAGATTGGGATGTATTTCATAAGGGAGGACTGTAGTATGGAGATTGGGCTGTATTTCATTTCAACCTTGAAAGTCTAACCACATTTATCATTTGCAGAATTTGAAGAGCTTTTTAATCTGTACAAAAAATTATATCAAAAATTGGATTTTTAAAATCAGCATTAGGGATGTTGATGATGTAAATCTGTTGTAAAAGTGTTTATGTCATACAAGAAAATATTGGTTTAATTCTGCAGAAAAGATAAGGTTGTGGCTTTTCAAGGATTCAGTTAAGTATTTATAAAGATTTGTTCATTGATGTAAATTAAGTGCATGGTTATATGGTTATGGTCTATATTTAATTGATGAAGCAGAAAGAGACCTTATCCCAGCCCCACCATGATAAGATCGCATACATGTTGTGTCTCCACCATTGTTTTTTGACCCATCTCAAGCACTCAGAATCATGCACACGAGATGAAATTTGTCAGCATTTTATCATTTGTAGTAAATAATAACATATAGCAGAGGGTATTCCAAATAACATAATGATAATTTGTGTTAACTTTTTGGTTTACAAATGGATGGGCCTGATGTCAGAAACATCTCTTGTCCTGTATAAGATATTTTCATTTCCTTATCTTGAAAATAAGCAATTAGTCCTTCCAATCACGAATCCTGAAATAGATCCTGAAGATTAGAAGTTAAACAAGAGAAAATTTACTACCTTCATCTGGGCTGTTGATAAAATGAATTTTTGTGAGATTTTAAAAAGAACAAATTGAAGATAATAAATTATTAATAACTTTATTCAAGGATTATACATGTTTAATTCATATGACCGAGACCAACTTTATTTTGCTTAACTCTTGCATTTATATTTTTTAATACATTGAACAGATTTTGCCAGGGGAACAGGATGTAATTTGTGTTTATAATGTTTGTCTTATTTGGGAATTTAATGTTTCATTAAAGAACAGTGTCTTTTTGAATATCTAACTGCTCAGGTCAATATTTCTTTTGAACATCTTTAATTATTGTGGCATCAATTGAACATCTCTGCTGCCAGACTAGAGCTGGTAGGGCATGATAAAAATAATGGTTGACAACTTGTATGGTGAGTTGGTGAGAGACAGGTTTCATGGGCTCCAATGAAATCAGAGCTAAGTGTAGTGAATTTTCATGTCCTTTTCATGAATAATGAAGACATAATTTGAATTGCATTCAACTTTGTATCTTAGGCTATTACAGTAGTGCAGGAGCTACAGGTTGCTTAAGATGTCCAGCAGGGAAAAATTGCTCTGATCCGACTGTTAGCCCCACTGCGTGCCCAGCTGGAACATACAGCTTGGAAGGAAGTGCTGGATGTATGTCATGTGACAAAGGTTACTATAGCAATAGCAGTGCAGGAAATTGTACACCTTGCCCAGCAGGAAAAGATTGCTCTGACCCATTGACACTAGTTGATTGTGTAGCAGGGAAATACAGTCCAGAAGGTGTGACACAGTGCTCTGCATGCTTGGATGGTTACTATAGTGACATTGGTGCTGGAAATTGTACACAGTGTCCTGCGGGTAAAAATTGCTTCAGCTCAGCCATATTGGGTATTCCACCTGAATGCCCAGCAGGATATTTTAGCCAGCTAGCAGATGCTGGTTGTACAGCATGTCGACCTGGAACCTACAGTGAAAAGGGAGCTTATAGCTGTACTAGTTGTCCTGCTGGAAAGGACTGTTCTAACAATTCTGGCACACCAGCCAACTGTTTTGCAGGATTCTACAGTCAACCTAACAACACTGGCTGTACAGCTTGCAAGACAGGGCATTACAGTCTGGAAGGGGCTTCAACATGTAGTAAATGCCCAGGGGGAAAAAATTGTTCAAGCTCTGCAGGTGAACCTCCTAACTGCCCTGCAGGGACATACAGCAATGAAGGAGATGATGGCTGTACCAGCTGTGATACAGGAAGCTACAGTCAGAATGGATCTGCCAGCTGTACTGTTTGTGCTGCAGGGAAAAACTGCCAGAATCCAACTAACATAGAAGACTGTCCAGCAGGAAAATACAGTCCTGCTGGGTTTGTATATTGTTACAGCTGTCAGTCAGGATATTATAGCAAGGCAGGAGCTGGTAACTGTACCATCTGTCCAGCAGGAAAAAGCTGCTCTGATCCAGCTGTATCTGATTCAGGACCACATGACTGTTTGCCAGGGACATACAGCAAGGAAGGATACTACAGCTGTACAAATTGTCCAGCAGGATATTACAGTGGTTCAGGGGCATCCAAATGCTCAGAATGTGCTGCTGGAAAAGACTGCACTGCTTTAAACCCTGTTGACTGTGTTGCAGGAACATATAGCCCTGCTGGAATTACAGATTGCTCAAAATGTCCAATTGGTTACTATAGCAAGGCAGGTGCAGCCAATTGTACAATATGTCCAGCAGGGAAGAACTGCTCCAATCCAGCTGTAACTAGTTCTGACCCAACAAATTGTACAACAGGAACATATAGCTTGGAAGGTTTTGCAGGATGTGTCACATGTTCCGAAGGTATCCCAAGACTGTTCATATTGTGTTTGACTTTGTGCTTGCTTGAGATGCAAATAATATTGTGATATTTTTTTTAAACTCACAATGGCATTTGTTTTGTATACCTCACCTGCATGTATCATAACTTTTCACCTCACCTGCATGTATCATAGTCATTTTTCACAGGTTAATTTGGTGTTGTAGTTGATTGAGATGGGTTATATGTGAATTGTGTTGTGACTCACAAGGATGTTGAATTTTTTGTCCTCACTTTCGCATGCATCAGTAGTATTGGTTTTCACATCATATTCATATATCCTCGTGATAGCTTGTTTCACATATAAATTTTCAAACAGTAAAACCTCACATTTCTAAATCTCATTGTAGTAATTGTAGCTTAATTTATTATTTATTAAATTATCTGAATATCATGGACATGAACCTAAGCAACCGTAAATCTCTTGCCTGCAAATTTCTTACCACATTAAAAATAGTTCACTATGAGGCTTTTTAGCCTGAAATAAAAAATACCATTCCATGTACATACATGTGGGTACAAATTTTGTCTTTTTCACTGACACAATTAAATGTACATGATTGTTTGCATGCATGGCACAATCAAATTTTGATATTCTCATAGTTGATTTCTTCTCTGTTTCACATGTTTTTCTTGTGTAAACTGAAAGGTGTAGATTAAATTAGGTTGTAGTGTATTGTTCAATATGCTGGTTCACCTGATTGTATAGCATCAATTGTACATGTAAAAATATTAATATAGACAGGTTACCTTCATGAGCTTAAAAACATTACCATTTACACCAAAAGATTAAAATTATTGTTTTGTTCACATATTTTGTGTTGATTGTCCCCCATTCCATTTTTTTCTGTGTCTTTTTTCATATTAAAAAGTTGATTGGGTAAATATAGGTTGTACACTTTGTATAATATGGTCCATTGGAGCCATTAAGGTGTACAGTATTAAAAGATGATCACTTTCAAATGTGGTATGCTAAAAGTAAGGCTGGATCATAAATGGGTACTTGGTATACAAAACTAAAATTAATTGAAATTAATAAGTAGAAATGATACAACTAAATTCAGCTAAATTCAATCAAGAATATATTGGTTTAATTCTGCAGAAAAGATAAGGTTGGGGCTCTTCAGGGATTCAGTTACGTATCTATACAGATTTGTTCTTAAATTGATTTTATATATATATATATTTGGCAGGTAAATTAGGTGCATGGTTTTAGTCTGTATTTAATTGCTGAAGCGTAAGAAGTCCTCATCCTAGTCTTACCCTGACAAGATCTCATACATGTTATCTCCTCAGCATTGTTAACCTTTTTTGGACCAGTCTCCAGCATTCAAAATCATGCACACGAGATGAAATTCGTCATCATTTTATAATTTGTAGTAAATAATAACTATAGGAGAGGGTATTCCAAATAACATAATGATAATTTGTTAACTTTTACAAATGGTTGGGCTTGATGTCAGAAACATCGTATGTCCTGTATTAGATATTTTACTTCCTTATCTTGAAATCTTTAAACACAATTGGCATTAATACCCACTTAAGGTGACCATTATTAGTTGACAATGTTTTAATGGGGAATGTCCAGCATTTTTTTTAAAAATCGGACTCTAGCATTTTTTGAAGTAATTACCAGCCATTTGTTTCTGAGGTTTTAACATGTATCTTACCCATGAAAGTAGGCTTGTTAATGAACCACATTGCTAGATCATAAATAAATTTCTCTAGAGTAAAGCAGATTTCAGTAACATAAAAAGAAAATAAAAATAATAATTTCATCAAGATCTATCCATTCTATATTTTATAAAATGTGTCATAAACAAATGTTGTGTTAATGTGTACATGGATGCACATGTAGCAGGCTTTCCTTGAGAATGACATTTTACTGCTTGTAAGTAATAGTTTTTAGCTATGTTGTGTTAATGTGTACATGGATGCACATGTAGCAGGCTTTCCTTGAGAATGACATTTTACTGCTTGTAAGTAATAGTTTTTAGCTATGTTGGTACCTAAATATAACAACAAAGTCTTTTTTATTCGTTGAACATAAGTCGACTGTACATTTTTCAGATGCTTTGTTTCAGCACAGTCACTGCTATTATTTTTGTCTGTGATGCATAAAACATATATTTTTGTTGCATGTCTAACACATTTATTCCTGTACAATTGTACCCAGCCAAAAACAGCATTGACTCAGATCTGCAAACACATATAACATCCTTGCAGATCTGGGTGTATCTTGTTCATTTTTCAGTAGCTTTGAAGCAAACAACATAGACCCAGTGATCTGCTATTGCATCAAGTGTCAACAGATCTTGATCATCTGTATGAGTCACAGTTGGGTGAATGATGCACATGGATAAAATTACAGCATACAATGTTTTCTCCAGGCTGCACCCGAATGTACCTTTTAGCACAGTACAATTTGCAATAGCACATGTAAATATTGGCAACGTGTCATAAAAGGCACACTTCCAAAATATTATCATCTGTATTGTTTCTGATTGTACATTTTCACATTGAATACTTAAGTCGTTAAAGGTGATAAAGACTGAATATTATCTGATACAAATGGAAACATCATTATTTAGGTGTCACAGGAAATGACTGAATTTAAATTATTGACAAAAGGCCTCAGCATCTGACACCAGTACTAGGAGTGATAGTTTGGTTAATCAAGCAAAAAGAATGCACAAGAAAATGGAAGCACACTGTTAATGGTCCCATGTTAAACAATGTTGATGTCAAAATGACCAAAATGAAAAATAAGATTTATTTGAAGTAATTTAAAAGAAAATAACCATGATTGAATTACCATGTATTCTCATTTATAAGTCAAGTCCAACTGCAAACTGCACAGAACCAGATCTGCCATCGCATAATGTGCTGGCAGATCTGGGTCTCTGCAGTTTGTTTGGAGTAATCAGTAGAAAAAACAATATGGAGCCTGATCTGCTGGTGCATTAGGCAATGGCAGATCAGGGTCTTTGTTTGTTTGCAGTTGGATTTGACTTGCACTATCTTCTTTCAATTCTTGTCACCTGAAGTTCCTGTATTAAGATCACATAAAAACAATTTTACAATAATTTAGAATCAAGAACAGCTAGAATTAAATTAATTCAGTAGTTTTAAGGAATGTAATGTAAATATTTATAATTATGGTGATGTAATAAGTAAGCAATAAGTTCATAGTAAATATTAAGCATGGCCCCGTTAGTGAAAAGAGCCCCATACATTCAACCCTGGAGTCCCTAAGAGCCATGTTTCTTGGAAAGCTGGAGAAAACACTGAACATATTGCATTAGTAATAAGTGTGTATATTTAAGTGAGTGCAAGTGACTTTAACATACATCTTCTCTTCCATTGCAGTAAGCAGAGTTAGTTTAATCTTTTGAGTTTTTGTGAGAGTGTGTTAAGAGTTGTTACTAATGTTGGTTTGGTATTATTTTGGTACAAGCAGCATTGGACTACACGATCATTTTATGAACATTAAAAGAAACTGATACCTTATAGGATAAATTTCCACTTTATTCAAATTTGCCTTATGTCTGATTTTGAAAAACTTAAATGTTGTAAATTTTTGTGATTTTGTACATTTTCAATTGATTTTATTCCAATCCCCAAAGCAAATTTTGTTGTGATGTGTGATGAGGCTAAAAACAGTTGCAAACAATTGAACCATGTGGAAATTTTCCTACAAGCCATATATTATCATGGGAAATTGGAATATGTTATTTGAATTATTTGTACAAAGGAGGTAGCAGCACTAACAATATGGAGTACTAACAGGAGTCTTAAAGTTCATTATGAGGTTTATAGCTTGAAATTTAGTGAGGTTTCTAAGTAGGTAATCATACAAATGAATTATCTTACAATGTAGGTTATTTAATTTTAATTTTGCATGTGAAAATTTGCAAAAATACTTCTCAGTTAAGTTTTCTTTTATGATATGTTTTATCTTGGAAGTAATTTATTTTCAGTTCTCTGTCTAATATTTGTAGCTTCTACATTTTGTATACACCATCAATTGATTAAAATCATAATTTGTTTGGTTCTTTAATTTTTAGTTCACTTTATTCCTTTACAGTCAGTTATTTTCAGTTCACTGTCTAATATTTTTAGCTTCTACATTTTTTATACACCATCAATTGATTAAAATCATAATTTGTTTGGTTCTTTAATTTTTAGTTCACTTTATTCCTTTAAAGTCAATCTAATGCAAGGTCAGAAATCAGTTTAATCTCTAATAAACTCTGGACTGGTCTTCATTCATTCATGTTTGGCTCACCTGGCATTCTATCAATTTTTCTGCATGATTTAAAAAAAAAAAGGTGTGAATCCCTCCAATCGTGTATCCTGAAATAGACCCTGAAGGTTAGAAGTAAAACATTTGAAAAAAGATAAAATTGAAGATAATTAATTGTTAACAACTTTATTCAAGGTATCCACATTTTAAATTCATATGACTGACCAACTTTATTTTGTCTTTTGATATATATATATATCTATATATATATAATTAGTAATGAAAACTCTTACATTTTATATTTTTAAAAATATATTGAACAGAGATTTTGCCAGGAAAAACAGCGTGCAATTTATGTTTATAATGTTTGCCTTCTTTGAGAATTTAATGTTTCATTGAAGAACTGTGACTTTTTGAACGTCTAACTGCTCAGGTCAAGATTTCTTTTCAACATCCTTCAATTATGGTGGTATCAATTGAAAATCTCTGCTGCCATATTAGAGCTGGCAGTGTATGATAAAAGTAATGATTGGCAACTTGGTTGGTGAGTTGGTGAAAGACAGGTTTCATGAGCTTCAATGAAACCAAAACTAAGGGTAGTGGATTTTCATGTCCTTTTCATGAATAATGAAGACATAATTTGAATTGCATTCAACTTTGTATCTTAGGCTACTACAGTAGTGCAGGAGCTACAGGTTGCTTAAGATGTCCAGCAGGGAAAAATTGCTCTGATCCGACTGTTAGCCCCACTGCGTGCCCAGCTGGAACATACAGCTTGGAAGGAAGTGCTGGATGTATGTCATGTCCAAGTGGTTACTATAGCAACAGCAGTGCAGGAAATTGTATACCTTGCCCAGCTGGAAAAGATTGCTCTGACCCATCATCAACACCAGTTAATTGTGCAGCAGGCACATATAGCTTTGCAGGTGTGGCCAGCTGTTCAGCATGTCCAAGTGGTTACTATAGCAACATTGGTGCAGCAAATTGTACAATATGCCCAGCAGGAAAATATTGCTCAGTCCCATCATTAACACCAGCTGATTGTGCACCAGGAACATATAGCTTGGATGGTTTTACAGGATGTGTCACATGTTCAGCAGGTACTGTATCCCAAAAAAGTTCATATTGTGTTTGACTTTGCACTTGCTTGAGATGCAATTACCGTATATACTCGTGTATAAGCTAGGTCCAAATGCAAACAATATAGACCCTGATCGCATAATGTGCCGGTAGATCAGGGTCTGTGTTGTTTGTTCTACTGATTAGTCCTTACAAACTGCATAGACCCAGATCTGCTGGCGTATTATGTGATGGCAGATCTGGGTCTCTGTGGTTTGCAGTTGGTATTGGATTATATGCGAGTATATATGGTAATATTGTGATATTTTTAAAACTCACAATGCATTTGTTTTGTATACCTCACCTGCATGTATCATTACTTTTCACCTCACCTGCATGTATCATTACTTTTCACCTCACCTGCATGTATCATTACTTTTCACCTCACCTGCATGTATCATTACTTTTCACCTCACCTGCATGTATCATTACTTTTCACCTCACCTGCATGTATCATTACTTTTCACCTCACCTGCATGTATCATTACTTTTCACCTGCATGTATCATAGTCAGAGTTTTCACAGGTCAACTTATTGTTGCAGTTAGTTGAGATGGGTTGTATGTGAATTGTGTTGTAACTCACAAGTATGTTGAATTTTCCTTCCTCATTTGCATGTATCAATAGTATTGGTTTTCATATCACATGCATAATTCTAGTGATAGCTAGTTTCACACGTAAATTTAAAAACAGTAAAACCTCACATTTCTAAACCTCATTATAGTAATTGTGACTTCATATAATATGTATCAAGTCTCTCAAACTTGTATAAAAATTGTCTGAATATCATAGACAAGGACCTGTTCTTATCACATTAAAAAATTAATTGTTCTTTGTGAGTTGTATTAGTCCATCAGGAAATGAAAAAATCCCATTCCATATTCATACATGTGGGTACACTTTTTTTTTCTTTTTCAAAGACACAATTGAATGTTGAAAATGATTGTTTGCATGCATGGTACATCCAAATTTTGATACTCTCATAGTTGATTTCTTCTCTATTCAAAATGTTCTTGTGCAAACTGAGAGGTTTAGATTAAATGAGGTTTTAATGTATCGTTTAATATGCATAGACTGATTCACCTCCCTAACCTAATTGTACAATTAGTGTCAATTTTTGTTTAGTGTCACTAATTGTTTAGTGTCAATTTTGTTTAGTGTCACTAATTGTTTAGTGTCAATTTTTGTTTAGTGTCAATTTTACATGTAAAAATGTAAATACAGGATGGTTGCCTTAATCGGCTTAAAAACATTCCAATTTAAACAAAAAGATTAAGATTATTGTTGTGTTAATATAGTTCATGTTAATTGTTCCCCATTAAATTTTTCTCTGTGTCTATTTTCATAATAAAAAGTTGATTGGGTAAACATGGGTAGTACAGTTGTCTCTGTATAACATGGTCCATTGGAGCCATTAGGGTATACAGCATTACAAGGGAGATAACCTTATGCTGAGGTATACTAAAAGTAATGCAGGATTATAAATGGGTATTTTGTATACAGAAGTAAATTTAATTGAAATTATTAAGCAGAAATAATAGAACTAAGTTCAACTAATTTAATTACATCCATGATCATATCCAGATTATGTGAGATCTGTGTTATACTGAGGAGTAGTATAGTAAGGGAGGACTGTAGTATAGAGATTGGGCTGTGTTTCATAAGGCACGACTGTAGTATAGAGATTGGGCTGTATTTCATAAGGGAGGACCGTAGTATAGAGATTGGGATGTATTTCATAAGGGAGGACTAATATAGAGATTGGGCTGTATTTCATAAGGGTGGACTGTAGTATAGAGATTGGGCTGTATTTCATTTCAACCTTGAAAGTCTAACCACATTTATCATTTGCAGAATTTGAAGAGCTTTTTAATCTGTACAATAAATTATATCAAAAATTGGATTTTTAAAATCAGCATTAGGGATGTTGATGATGTAAATCTGTTGTAAAAGTGTTTATGTCATACAGGAAAATATTGGTTTAATTCTGCAGAAAAGATAAGGTTGTGGCTTTTCAAGGATTCAGTTAAGTATTTATAAAGATTTGTTCATTGATGTAAATTAAGTGCATGGTTATATGGTTATGGTCTATATTTAATTGCTGAAGCAGAAAGAGACCTTATCCCAGCCCCACCATGATAAGATCGCATACATGTTGTGTCTCCACCATTGTTTTTTGACCCATCTCAAGCACTCAGAATCATGCACACGAGATGAAATTCGTCATCATTTCATCATTTGTAGTAAATAATAACTATAGGAGAGGGTATTCCAAATAACATAATGATAATTTTTGTTAACTTTTTGGTTTACAAATGGATGGGCCTGATGTCAGAAACATCTCTTGTCCTGTATAAGATATTTTCATTTCCTTATCTTGAAATCTTTAAACACAATTGGCATTAATACCCACTTAAGGTGACCATTATTAGTTGACAATGTTTTTTTGGGGAATCTCCAGCATTTTTGTTCGATCTCCAGCATTTTCAAATGTGATTGCCAGCCATTTGTTCCTGAGGTTATAACATGTATCTTACCCATGAAAGTAGGCTTGTTAATGGACCACATTGTTAGATCATAAATACATTTCTCAAGAGTAAAGCAGGTTTCGCTGACATAAAAACATAATTTATTAATTTCATCAAGATCTATTTATTCTATATTTAATAAAATGTGTCATAAACAAATGTGTACATTTATGTACATGTAGTAGGCTTTCCTTGAGCATGATATTTTACTGCTTGAATAGTTTTTAGCTATGTTTATACCTAAATATAATAACAAAGCATTTTTTATTCTTTGGACATAAGACGGTTTTAAAGTTTTTCAGATGCTTTGTTTTCAGCACTGTCACTGCTATTATTTATGTTTGTGATGCATAAAGCATCTCTTTTTTTGTTGCATGTCTACCACATTTATTCACGTAAACATATACCCAGCCACAAACAGAATTGGCTCAGATATGCAAACACATATACTGTCCTAAGATCTTGGTTTATGTTGTTCATTTTGCAGTAGCTTTGAAGCAAACAACCTAGATCCAGTGATCTGCTGGTGCATCAGGTGTCAGCAGATTAGCTGTATGATTCACAGTTGGCTGAATGATACACATGGATAAAATTACAGCATACAATGTTTTCTCCAGGCTGCCCCCTTGTACCTTTTAGCACAGTACAATTTGAAATGGCATGCGTAAATGTTGGCAATGTGTCAAAAAAGGCACACCCTCCAAAAATAGCCAGCTATATTGTTTCCCATCTTTTTCACACTGAATACTTAAGTCGTTGAAGGTGATAATGACTGATTAGGATCTGATACAAATGCAAACACCATTACTTAGATGTCACAGGAAATGACTGAATTGAAATTAATGATATTGACAAAACACTTCAGCATCTGATACCAGTACTAGGAGTGATAGTTTGGCCAATCAAGCATAAAGAATGCCCAAGAAAATGGAACACTGCTAACGATCCCATATACAAGGTTGACTTCAAAATGATCAAAATGAAAAATAAGATTTTATTTGTTTCAATTACAGTAATTTAAAAGAAAATGACCATGATTGAGTTACCGTATGTACTCGCTTATAAGTCCAGTCCAACTACAAGCTGAACAGACCTACATCTGCCATCGAATAATGCTCTGGCAGATCTGGGTCTATGCAGTTTGTTTGAAGTAATGAGTAGAACAAACAAAATGGAGCCTGATCTGCTGGTGCATTATGCAATGGCAGATCAGGGTCTATGTTGTTTGCAGTTGGACTCAACTTATAAGCGAGTATAGACGGTATGTGTAGGCACTGTTTTCAATTCTTGTAAACTGAAATTCCTATATTAAGAATAAGTAAAAACAATTTTACAATAATTTAGAATCAACGAGAACTGCTAGTATGAAATTAATTCAGTAATGTTTAGGAATTTAATGTAAATTTTCATAATTATGGTGATGGAATAAGTAAGTAATAAGTTTATAGTAAATGAGGAAATAATAGGCAGGCCTCCCCGTAAGTGAAAGAGCCCCATAAATTCAACCCAGGGTACCCTAAGGGCCCCATAAATTCAACCCAGGGTACCCTAAGGGCCCCATAAATTCAACCCAGGGTACCCTAAGGGCCCCATTTCTTGGAAGGCTGGAGAAAACACTGAACATATTGCATTGGCAATCTGGTGTGTATATATAAGCGAGCTCAAGTAAATTTAACATACAAGTGTCATCTTCTCTTCCATTGCAATAAATAGAGTTAGTTTAATCTTTTGAGTGTTTGTGACAGTGTGTTAAGAGTTGTTGCTAATATTGGTTTTGGAATTATTTGGTACAAGAAGCATTGCACTGCATGATCATTTGATGAACATTAAAAGAAACTGATACCTTATAGGGGAAATTTTCACATTGTTAAAATTTGCTTCGTGTCTAATTTTGAAAAACTTAAACGTTACATTTTTGTGATTTTGCAGATTTTCAATGGTTTAATTCCAATCAGCAATGCAAATTTTGTTGTGATTTGTGATGAAGTCACAACAATTGAACCACGTGGAAATATTCCTACAATCCATATGTTATCATGGGAAATTGGAATGTGTTATTTGAATTATTTGTACAGGAGTCTAGCTGTAACGAGTCGAGGCTACCCCATCAATGAAGGAAGTAACAGTACTAATAATAGTACTAACAGGAATCTTAAAGTTCATTATGAGGTGTATAACTTGAAATTTAGTGATGTTTCCAAGAGTAGGTAATCATTAAAATGAATTCTCTTACAAATACTGATCATTTAATTTTAACTTTGCATGGAAAAATTTGCCAAGATACTTCTCAGTTAATTTTTCTTTTATGATAAGTTTTATCTTGAACTAATTTACTTTCAGTTCACTGTTATTACATGTATCTAATATTTGTAGCTTATACATTTTGTATACACCATCAATTGATTAAAATCATAATATATTTTTGTCCATTAATATTTGCTTAACTTTATTCTTATAAAATTGTTGCAAGTTTTAGGTAATTAAGAAAATAATTATTTTTTTTTATCTATAATTACTGGTACAACACCTAAATAGTAAGTAAAATGTGTTTGAAAAATAACATGATACAGCAATGTCAGGGGTTGAAAAATAACATGATACAGCAATGTCAGGGCTTGAAAATTGACTTGCTCAACTAGAAATGGCAAGTGAAAATTTCCAGTTGTTGAGTGAATTTTCCAGTTAATCGCCTGATTGGGAGAGTACTGATTTAGTACTGACCAGTGCTTCTCTTTAATTAAAAGGATGTTATCAAGAATATTGCTGACTTTGTTCATTGAAAGTCCATACTTTCTACTGGAAGTTTGTTTTCTATTTGTTTTAATGAAGCTTGTACAAGTGCTTCGCTCTCACTCTTCAATACTTATAAATGTTTGCCAGATGGAGAGCAGACTAGTCTCAGTTTGTAATTACTTAGAACTAGTGTTAGAAGGGTCAAATAATATGTTCTGGATAACAACCTTTCACATGATCAAATTTAGGTTGTCAACATCGTCAACTTTTATATTTCTATAATAAAAAATTTATCCTGGGTGAGCCAACATTTATAGTACCTGACTGAGTGGGCAAGTGGAATTTTACAGATTTTTCAATCCCAGAACATTTTTGTTCTTACATATTACAATGGTGAACATAATACTAAATTTCATTCTAGTTTTCCAACCTTATTCATCTTTTTTTATTTTCATTGCCTACATCTCTGGAGATTCATTATGACTAAGGACTACTCCAAAAAATAGTTAAATAGACTCAACCCAAGTCTTTTTCCAGCATGTGCTCAATTTATAGTGTAGCAACATTAGATTAGGGAAACTTAAACTTTTAATTTGTCTGTCAGCAATTTTAGTTTCTCAGAAAAATGCACTTATCATTTGTGAATCAGTATTCTATTTAAAGAGAATGTTTCCTTGGATGGACTGTGACAAATGTTTTGTCTGTGTTTTTAGGTTATTACAGTTCATTAGGAGCCACAATCTGTACACAGTGCACAGCTGGTTACTATTGTACAGGCAGCACACAGACACAGTGTGGTGCATCCAAGTACAGCAATGCTGGAGCCACAAACTGTTCCACCTGTCCTGCTGGTTATGAATGTTCCTCATTAACAACTTCCACTCCTGTTCAGTGCTTAGCAGGAAATTATTCACCTGCTGGTTCCACCTCGTGTACTACTTGCCCAAAAGGTTATGAATGTCCTGTCGCAGGAATGAGCAGTCCCAGTGCTTGTACAAGTGGAACATACCAGTCCAGTACAGGACAGACATCATGTCTGGCATGTCCAGCAGGTATGTTTAGCTACCAGAGTGTAATACACCTCCAATATCCAAATGTAAATTTTTGTTCTTATCCCTGCTTTAGAATGAAACCAAGATTGCATTACTACAAGGTGTCACAGTGTAAAACTGAATGGCATGCAGCAGTGATGCCATGCAGGTGATCTGATCATTGAAGCAGCATGTAACATAACTGTACCAAATGTAATAATTTATTTGAAAAGAACAACATGGTTTTTCAGCAAGCTATTTCACTTTAGTTCTGATCATATGTTTTGAAGGTGATGTACTTTTTCATGATAATCTAGATAATTCAGTTCCAAATATGGTACCAATGATGAAAAATATTCAGAAGGAATACATGAAAACTTAAAGAAAAATTCCTTTTGAAGCTGCCAGGGTTTGTTTAATAAATTTTGCTTGGTGAGTAAGATCTTGTGTCCTTGTACATAATAGTATCTAGTTTTATTCCTTAGATTGAGATTTTTTCATTCATCTTACTTCTGATATATCAGTATCTTAATTCTGATATTTCTATATATATGTTACTGCTTGGTTGGCAACAATGAATTTTTCACTGAATATTTAGCAGACATCAAGAAATAAAACAGTCACAAAAGCTTGAAATCTCTGAAAAAGATTATTGTTTTATCTTTCAAGAAATTGTGAGGATTTTCTCAGATTCGAGGAAGTCCTCAACTCCTTTTCAGCTCCAGAAGAGCTTATGGGGTGGTTTGTTATCCGTCATATGTCGTCCATTTGTCCATTTGCACAAGTTTTTTATCACTACTCCTCCTAAACTACTTGGAGAATTGCCAAGAAACTTTACACATATATTTATGTCACGGTCTAGTTGGTCCTAAATGAAAATGGTGCCACTTGCATATCCAATATGACTGCCATAGTGGCCATCTTGAGAATCTTGTTATCACTACCCCTCCTGAATGAATGGTCATATCAGCATGGGGTTTTCAGTGGAAGATTTCTTATGATGTCTAGTTGGTCTTAAATGAAAATGGTGTCAGTCTAACCTCCAATATGTCAACCATAATGGCCATCTTGAAAATCTTGTTATCATTACTCTTTAAGTGGAAAGTCATTTTGACATGGGATTTTTGTTAGAAGAGTTCTTATGGTGTCTAGTTGGTCCGAAATGAAAATGATGCAAACTAAGTTTCAATATGGCCACCATGGTGGCCATCTTGAAAATATTATTTCTACTCCTCCCAAATGGATGGCTATATCAATATGGGGTTTTCACCAGTAAGATACCTTGTTGGTCCCAAATGAAATCCAATATGGCTGCCATGATGGCTGTCTTGAAAATATTGCGGTCACTACTCTTCCTGAATGGATGATCATATTGACGTGGGGTTTTTGCCAAAAGACTTCCAATGAGGTCTACAGGGTCCTAAATGAAAATGGGGCCAATCTCATATCTAGAATGTCTACCACAGCAGCTAGTTTGAAACTCTTGTTATTGCTGAAAGATGGTTTCAACACTCAGCAGTTAAAAGGAAGAATTGGTCTTATCTTTAATCCTTTAAATTCTTTTTGCCCAGTAGAGTGTCAGTCCCTTTGAGGGACTCTTGTTCATGAATTAAAGGACCCACAGTTGTACAGTTTTAAAAATATAAAGTTTTATTTTCATCCTTTCTGCTATTTCTAACAATGACAAAAATCCCCCTGTTGTAAGAAGTTTTGTAAGCAATGTAAGGTAAATCCTCAATTTGAGAAGAAATTTTAAGAATTTAGTGCAATCTGGGTCTGATTAGTTCTGAGCCATCTAGTCTTATATGTGAAGCTTTTTTTTATCTAATTGAAGAGGTCATAAATTCAAACCTTGGCCACAGCAATGTTTTCTCCTTTCTTGTTCCATATAATGTACTGTAATTAAATCATTTTTATGTTTTTATAGGCTACCAGTGTTATAACACCACATCTACAAAAGCTGCTTGTGTTCAGGGTGAGTACAGTCCTGAGGGTGTGACAGTGTGCCTACCCTGCCCCGATGGACAATACTCCAGCAGTACAGGGGCAGCTAACTGTACCAACTGCCCTGCAGGAAGTCAGTGCTCCAGCAAAACCATTGCAACACTATGCAGTGCTGGTGAATACAGGTAGGATATTCTGTTAATGAAGCACAATACAGTGAAATGTCAGTTATGTGGACACCAGCTGTCCATATGGATCAGTAGAGCGCAGTGTTTTCCGGAGGGACCCTTAATGTCCTCTGTTTCGAATCCATGGGGCTCTTCTCACTTAGTATCTGTATTACTGTCCATCACACTATCCCTTCTGCTGTATAAATGTAAAGTCATTTGAGATTAAAGGATTAAAATTGTTATACTCATACATAATCATCAGAAGTTTTGTCATGTACCACATTGGGGGTCCTGACTTCAAGGTCAGTTTCACAATATTTGAAGGATTTTTTGTCACTTTCCTTAAAGCTCTATAACTTTCAAGCCATTTGAAATGAAACTTAGTTTACTTACACATCATCATTGGAAGGTGTGTTGCATATCACATTGGGGCTGTTATTTTCAAGGTCAAGGTCACCACAGTTTTTTAAAATAACGTTTTCTGTCACACTTTCCATTCCACTCTAACTTCAGAGATGTTTGAGATTAAGGGATGAAACTTTGATATACCTACACACCACCATTAGAAGTTGTGTTATGTACCACATTGGGGATAATATATTCAAGGTCAAGGTCACATCTTAATATTATAAGTTTTCCATCACACTTGCCATTACAATCTTTGACTTCAGCGCTGTTAGAGATTATGGGATAAAACTTGTTATACCTATATATCATCATTAGAGGGTTTGTTATATACCAATTGGGAGTCCTATTTTCAAAGTCAAAGTCAGAGGTCAATATTTTATATTTTAAGTTTTTGCTCAGACAGTTTCCTTTCTGCTCTATAAACTTTAGAGCCCTTTCAGCTTTAGGGAAGAAATTTTGTATATATGTCATGTACTACATTGGGGGTACTATCTTTAAGGTCAAGATCACAGGCCAGTATTTTAGATGTCAGTAACATTTTTCCTTCAGCTCTATAACTTATAGGCTGTTGAAGATAAATGAATTAAATTTAGTATACTTGTATATTGTTACTAGATCTGTTGCATTCTGAATTCAGGCTTCTGTCTTCAAGATCAAAGATATGTATTTTCTTAGTTGCTTTTGTTTCTTTGTATCATAAAAGCTGTTTGAGATTCATGGATAAACCACAGTTCACTTAAATCTCTCTATTTGACGGCATCTTACATATCACAGTCGGCATTTTATCTTCAAGGTCAAGGTCATAAATCAATTTTTTCCCCTCATTTCTGCACATTTACTTTAATGCCTTTTGAAATAGAGGCATGAATCATGGTTACTTTCCAGTAATTCCAGTGTGCTTAGTAATTCTACAACTCGGTTGCAAGGGTTATAGTCAGATGTCATCATTGTGCACTTTTGATGACCTAACCACAGTAGACGGGACAAAACATCACCAAATTCACTTGTTTCCACAAATTTGACAGATTGACAATTCTTGAAGATGTTTGTTTGTTTCTTGGGCTTAAAATCATATAATTGATGGGTCAAAGATAGATCTGCCTCCTCATTAGCATAATGATTTATGTAAAAGTAAAAATCAAAATCTTCCATTAAAAGTACAATGAAATATCAGTATATACTGAAAATTTAATAAAATTGGATGATAAATTTTGAATTTATGACCTTTATATTTGTGTATGTTCTATCATGGTATTCATGAAGGTGTCGGAGCTGCTAACAAACCAGACAACAATCTTTAAGCCTGGTATTTATCATGTAACACTTAACATCTATCCAGCAGATAGCAGTGGTCAGTGGGCAATTGCCATGGTATTAATGTTTGACAAGTGAGTGGTGTTGGCAGTCCATCAATTAGAATGGCTAAATCCAAGTACAGAAGAGCATGTATCAGTGGAACATGTGTTGAGCATTACTTAGGATGTGAAAGCCTAATGGTACAACTTTTATCTTCCATTTCAGATGAGAAGGACAAACTTTCAGCAAGACAAGAACTATTGTTTTTCCTTCATCTCCATTTCTCATTCTACATTTATCTATCTGTCTGTATGTCTGTCTTTTGATCTATCTATCCACACCACCCATCTTTTTAATGATCTATTTATCCATTGACCTTTGAGTGATAGATATATATTATGAAGAAATATGAAGTTTTACCTGTGATTTCCATTGACTGTATGTGAACATATCTCTACTTCAGCACTGTTGGAAAGACCCATTGTACCACATGTCCATCAGGAACATATGCCTTGAGCTCAGGGTCATCCAGCTGTACATCCTGTCCAGCAGGATTTGAATGTACCACTACAACTAGTAAGTAATCACATGATTACACCACCAACATGTGTTCTCATACATGCAAGTACAAGTTGTTGCCTGTTGATGGTTGTTGGCTTCCTCAATCTGTCTTCTTTGGTTTCCTCTGCATTATAGACAATCTCACATCAACACTTGTTCTCACACATGCAAGTGCAAGTTGTTGCCTATTGATAGTTGGTAGCTTTCTCAATCTGGCTTCTTTGGTTTCCTTTTCTTTATAGACCATCTCACACCAGCACTTGTTCTCACACATGCAAGTGTAAGTGGTTGCCTGTTGATGGTTGGTGTCTTTCTCAATCTGGCTTCTTTGGTTTTCTTTGCTATATTGACCATCTCACACCAACTCTTGGTGATTTGGCACTTGAGGCCAGCTTTATGATATGACAATTTTGGCATCAGTTTTAACAGAATGAAAACTGTTGCAGTATTAAACGAAATTTTTTTTTAAAGTTTGGAACAATTTGAAACATGAGCATTACAATGATGAAAATGACTGGTTGTTAAATAAATTGATACTATGGAATAGACAATAAAGGTTGAAAATGGTAGGTTTCTAACTATGTTGCGGTCTTAACACTCAGAAGTAGGTAAAAATTTGTGTTTTAATACTGTTGTGCTTTTTATTTTGTTAAAATCTATGCAAAAACAAATTAAGGATTGACTCAAGTGGCAACTCAGCTGAAAATGTCTGTGTATTAGACCTTAGGTCTGAAGTTTTCACAAGCAGTAATACTATGAGGGACTTGTACAGCTGAGGTAACCTCAGCTAACTGAGTGTAGGTTGTGAGAACTTGCCATGCAGTGGACACATGTGAACACCTATTATGCAATTGAATGTTAAAATTTAAACTCTAATATCCACCCTATTGTACAATTGAATGTTAAAATTTAAACTCTAATATCCACCCTATTGTACAATTTAATGTTAAAATTTAAACTCTAATATCCACCCTATTGTACAATTTAATGTTAAAATTTAAACTCTAATATCCACCCTATTGTACAATTTAATGTTAAAATTTAAACTCTAATATCCACCCTATTGTACAATTTAATGTTAAAATTTAAACTCTAATATCCACCCTATTGTACAATTGAATGTTAAAATTTAAACTCTAATATCCACCCTATTGTACAATTTAATGTTAAAATTTAAACTCTAATATCCACCCTATTGTACAATTTAATGTTAAAATTTAAACTCCTATATCCACCCTTTAAGGTTGTACTATAGATTTGTTTAAAGGTATTTGTACAGTATATGCTAAAATAAAATACAAAAGACACATATAGCTGAATTAAATGGTTTCCTAATCTTTATTTGACTAGTTCCTTAGTTATTTGAAGTTGTTTTTTTTCCATATCAGTAGTGAAACCACTGAAAGAAGCTACTGTAAAACCTGTGAAGACCAAAACCAAACAGGACCAAGTAAAAGTTTTGGTTTTGAGGGGTTTTTGGTTTTACTGAGGTTCTCAAATTTCATCTTAAATGAGATGCAATCAGTGTGTTCCCTTAGTTGTAGCTTAATATGTATATTTATGAGTGGCTACTTGATGTTTTTTTTTATCAGTCTTGTTTCTATTGATATTTATAGTGTAAGTATTTACACTAATTTTTTTTCAACACGTGCATTTGTACTTTTATACAGATTTTCATTATTTAATAAATATTACTAGCCAGTAAATATGAGAGAATATTATTGCGAAATTGTTCTTTTGCTGGTCAGTGTTGGCAGTAATGTCAAAGATGAGGGCTGAACCTTATTTTAAGTTTAAAAGTCAGTTGATTGAGGATCATTTAGGTATATAGTATCCGACTAGTCAGATGATCAGCAAATAAACATAGTCTCCTTTGATTTACACAACCACTGGCACTATATTACAAGCAGTTAACTTTAAAAGATGTAACTTTATCCAGGTGTAAAGACTAGTGATTAGCCTGTTATTGACACTGGTCATAATCTGGGACATAGCATCTGCCAGGCTTTGTTTTACTTCATGCATGGCCCTAGGCTATTTACAGACTGTTAGCTGACCTCATAACTGGGATCTGGCATGTTTTGTGTAATTTTTTGTTTTATGGAGTTCATTTTAGTGTATAAATGAAATTGGTTTTCAAAGTAGAAGGGTTTCAGTTCATTTAATAATTTTTCGTAAATTAAGGAAAGAAAAATTCAGGACCAGAAAAAAAGGTTCAGTTTCAAGAGTTTTAATGAGGTTTTAGCTGTGAGAGGTTTTGCTGTATAACATTTTTTCCAATCTTTTCAGAAACTGCTTGTGCCAGTGGATACTACTCTTTAGGGAATGCCACTGCTTGTGTCCCCTGTCCTGGTGGTTATCAGTGTGCAAACAGTGCTATTTCACCAGTTCTCTGTCTTGCTGGAACATATGCCAGTAACACCAGCACCTCCTGTATAAGCTGTGAAAATGGGTACTACTGTCCAACAGCTGGTCTGAGTGGACATCTAGCATGTGCCACTGGATATTATCAGAATACTATAGGTGGTACCTCATGTACTCAGTGTCCACAAGGTAATACTGAGGAGATAATTTAAGTTTTCTCTCTCTCTCTCTCTCTCTCTCTTTCATCTTAGTGGCATTGTTTCATGTTACATGTAACATAACAAATTCTCAAACAAAATGTGAACAGAGTACACAAAAGAAGTCACTGGTGAGTGAGTGACATTTACAGCAGGGTATCACATGATTTTACATGTTTGATCGTCAGGTTGTATTGGCCTAGGGGTATGCTTAGGATCTATGCAACATGATGTGGGGCAATATGAGTTACTGAAGACCTGTAACATGGTCAATAAAAAAACACCCATTTAATGCCAATTGTATGCCCTTGTTGCAAATGTGGTAGGGCATTTTTAGTTCTGCATATCTGTATGTTCATATGACCATCTGTCATGGCTACCATGTTAGCACAATTATGCAAAAGATCACTTGACATAGACAAATACATTTTGGCAGACAAGTTTCTATTCATTGTACATGACCTAAATACATTTTGGCAGACAAGTTTCTATTCGTTGTATATGACCTAAATAAATTTTGGCAGACATGTTTCTATTCATTGTATATGACCTAAATAAATTTTGGCAGACAAGTTTCTATTCATTGTATATGACCTAAATAAATTTTGGCAGACAAGTTTCTATTTATTGTATATGACCTAAATAAATTTTGGCAGACAAGTTTCTATTCATTGTATATGACCTAAATTAGCTTTTTACACCATTTAAGTGATTTTTGTACTTTTTACAAGCTTTTAAAACTGTTTGGACTTCGACCATTTCAGTAAAATCTAGTAAGCATAGTTATACAGAAACCTCTTAACCTTGGAAAATGAAAAAATGGTAAGTTTAGCTTGTTAGGAAAGTTATCTGTGAAACTGGGGGAATGTTTTCATTAAAAATGATGTGTGTAAATCTAAGACAATCAGGAGAGGGTCAGGCAAGAGTGAAGGAGGAAGAGAAGATATGCTTGAGAGAAGTTGAGGCTATAGTTCTGAAGATGACTGTTGGCTTGATCGTGTGCGAAGACACCAAGTGAAATAAATTAAGTGAACAACTATTCATTGGTTTTACATTGGATTTTGTTGAAAGAGAATCCTGGTTGGTAATATGTAACAGATGACTGGAGCCCAGATGGCATGGTTGGATTCTAAGGTGCCTAAAGGGAAGTAACTGGCACAGTTTTTTTTTATTGACAATGAGTATTTTGCCAGAGGTGAACAGGCATGCCATTGTAGAGTTTGTTATGATACTCACAGTGAGTTTTGATCAATTCCAAACAAGCAATTGAGGCTTGTCAACCCCATTTTTATCAGAAGCTCAGCTAAAAAGTGAACAAAGACTACATGATCAAATATTGGACTGGATTACTTCAAAACTGATCAAGGAAAATGATCATAATCTAATTGCGCATGTTGCCATTAGAAAGTCATCAAAAGTCAAATGGAGGAATGGTACATATCGGAAAGTTGTACAGAATAATTTTAAGCATCTGTATGATGGATTTTATGCTACTTCCAACCTAAAATGATGTGGTTAAAAGATTCATTAACTGCATTTAGAAAAGAAATTTAAATTTTCATCAGCAGGATCCCAAGGGAGACTTTACCTATAGTGGTTAATCCCTAAGACTGAATACAGAAGCATTATAGTTGGGCTGGCAATTAGGTAATTTCTGGTGACCATATCAGAAAAATAAAGTGCATTATGTTACAAGAAGGTCAAGTGAAGTCAAGTGCAGAAGGCATTGTTGCAGAAGCTGCTCAATGACCCATGGTGATGCCGGACACTTTTTCTGGTAATGTCCTTGTCTTTGAATGGTCTGACTGGTTTCAAGACTGATGTGACCGATACTTAAGGACCAGGCTGCAAAGACATGTTTCAACTGTTAAAGGAAATGTTATGAGCAAGACTTGACAATACTTCTTGAGTGAAATATAATAAATCTGATTTTTTAGGCAGGAAGAAGAAAATGGAGGAGTCCACACTAGACTTTGGAAATGCCATAAGACATCTTGCAAGTAAGACCTTCCTGTTGGTAGGACATGATGCATACAATGAGCTAACTCAGGATCAATTTTTAAGATGTCTGCCAGACAATGATATGGTACTAAGGGTGTGCTAGGTAAACTGGTTCATTTAGACCAATCAGTAAACTTAGGCATGTTTGAGTATGAAGCCATCATGATGGACTTTAGGACTATTGCTATGTAGAATGGATAGGAATAGTTCAGTGAAAAAAGTAGCTGCAACAACTGATGTCAGTAAGGACCATATATATTGTGTTAATGTAGAATCAATGGAAATTGAAGGTGAAATGTAAGCAAGAATTGGACTGAATGATGCTGAGATAACACACTCTGTACAGGTAGTCAAGGATTTGTCACACCACTTCATTTTTGGGCATAGAGATGTTGCAGGAATTGGGTATTATGATTAACTTCAGAGTGAATGAAAATGTCTTAAGGTGTCAATAACAGGACAGTCAAACTACAGACAGAGTCTAAAAAAGAATTATAATCTGCAGGGTTGCTGTTGGGAAAACCATTAGTACTCCACCTGAACATGAAATCATAATTCCAGTGAAAGTGATGCAGAAAGGCAGGGGTATAATGGCTTCAGCTCCTTGAGAATTATTTGTGCCAGCTCCCAGATTCTCCGTAAAGGAAACTTTGCTGATTGCTAGAGTCCTTGCAACTCCTAGTGATGGAATTATTCCAGTAAGAGTAGTAAATTTGTCAAAGGAATCCATTATGTTTTGCAGGAATTGCAACATAGGGTCTTTTAGAGACCTGTGTAAATGTATGGCCTGAGGAAGTGGATAGTGGAATAGGTAGTACACCAGTTTTTGTTTTTGACATTCCTGAAAATGATACCTCACATAAAGATAAGGTTAAGATATCTCAACTATGATATCAGAATTTGCAGATATATTCTCTACTGGTCCTGGCAAAATTGGTTACACATCTCTTGCTAAACACAAGATTATGCTTCGCCTATATGCCAAGGGTTAAGGCAAATTCCTCATTCACAGCAAAATGAAGTATGGGAACATGTAAAAACTAAGCTGGATAATGGTATTATCCAACCATTTTGTAGTTTGTGGGTATCATTGGTAGTTTTGGTACCAAAATAAAGATGAATTCTTTAGATTTTGTGTTGACCACAGGCAATTAAACAGCATTACAAAGAAGAATGCATATCCACTGTTTCATACTGACCACACTCTTTCAGTCTCAGCAGGATCAAAGCTATTTTCTGTCTTTGATTTTAGAAAGTGGATACTGGAAGCTTGAGCTGAACCCTGTCAATAAATAGAAGTCTGCTTTTGTGACCCTGCAAGGGCTATATGGGAATTCTGTGTGATACCCCTGCAAGGGCTATATGGGAATTCTGTGTGATACCCCTTGATATGTGCAGAGCACCATAGTACATACCAACACTTGATGGAGACTGTCCAGGTTGGTCTTCAGTGGGAGGTCTGCTTAACCTATCTTGATGACATAATTGTTTTTGGTAGTGGTTCCAGTGATGAACATGTGTCACAGTTGAGGTTGGCTCTTCTAAAGTTGAGAGAAACTGAGCTTAAATTGTATTCATCTAAATAGCACTTCTTGAAAAATCAAGTTGCCTGTTATGGGCATATTGTATGTGCTGTGGAAGGTATATCAACAGACCCTAGCAAAACTGAAGTAGTGGCTAATTGGTTTCATCAAAGAATTGTGTTAATTTATGCCAGTTGTTAGGGTCAGCACTTTATTATATGCATGTTTGAACCCAATTTAGCTAACACTGCAGCAGCCCTCAGTACAGTGGGTAGTAAGAAATGAGAAGTTTGCTTGGACACAAGAATGTGAGAATGCCTTTAAACAACTGAATAGAATACTCATATCCATACCACCATTTATTCTCGATGTTGATGTAAGTGATGTCAGCATAGGTGCAATTCTCAGACAGAGATTTATGGCAAAAGAGCATGTTATAGCATGTAGTGGTCAGAAATCATAAAAAAACACTTGCATGACTAGAAAATAACTTCTGGCAATAGTGCATTTTGTGAAAAACTTAAAGCTTTACTTGTATGGGTACAAGTTTTTGGTGCAGTTAGATCATATGGCATTTTAAATTGGTTGAATTCAATGAAGGAACTTGACTGTTGGTTGACAGTGTTGCATGAGTATGACTTTATCAGAGAGCACAGACCAGGATAAAGGCATAAAAATGTAGATACATGTTAAGAATCTTTGGATCCATTATGAGTAGTTGTTGCTGACAACAGGACAGCTTTATCTAACTTGGGAAACCAGTGATGGGGTACCTCACCACCTTTTAATTTTTCTGACAACTTCTATTAAGCAAGTTTTGTCCCAGTTTCATAGTGCAATGTCTGGTGACCATCTTGGTGTGACAAAACATACAAGACAACCAGCCATGGGTTTACTGGCTAAAATTAAGAAAGAATGGTTGGGCAGCAGGTAGCAGTGACATCAAAAAGTGAACAAAATGGTTGAGCAGCAGGTAGCAGCAACATCAAGAAGAGAGCAAAATGGTTGAACAGTAAGTAGCAGCTACATCACAGAGAACAAAATGGTTAAGCAGCAGGTAGCAGTGATATCAGTGAGAGGACAAAATGGTTGAGCAGTGACATCAATAAGAGGACAAAGTGGTTGAGTATTAGGTAGCAGTAACATCAAGGAGAGAACACAGTGTTTGAACAGCAGGTTGCAGCAACATCAAGGAGAGAAAAAAATGATTGAGCAGCAGCTTGCATTGACTTCAAGCAGAGAACAAAATGATTGAACAGCAGGATGTAGCTCACAGTTTAAAAAGTGGAGCCTCTAATCAAGAATCAATGACTGAGAAGGCCACCAAACAGCTATTTGGTGGACATGTAATTGTGAATGAAATGAGAAGGAGAAATTCTGCCTGTTAAGTGCAGAAGTGAACAAAGGAATAGACAGAGTCATAGACATGATGAAAACCTGTTTGGTGGCAGGACTATGCAGATTTATAAAGCTGTTGATAGTGATAAATGTTAAAGTTAAGGAGTTAATAGAGGAAGGACATTTATTATCTATTAAATAATTATTTACTACCAGCAAGCAGTATTATGCTACAGTTTAATTATAAGTTGTTTTTCTTAGATCCATTTCTATTTGTTTTTGTCATTAGAAAATTGAATGTATCTGTGAATTTTTGTTTGACATGCAATGTGTCCTGGAAGAGGGATTTGATGTAGGACTGCTAGTTAGGAAAGTTCTCTGTGACACCTTGGGAACTGTTTCGATAAAAAAGCTGTTTGTGAGTCGAGGACAACTGCGAGAGGGTTGGATGAGATTGGAGGAGAGGGAGAACATGTACTTGAGAGAAGCTGAATGTTGGCTTGATCATGTGTGAAGACACCAAGTGAAATAAATGAAGTGAACAAATTCATGGGTCTTACATAAGCATGGTTGTAAAAAGGTGTTTATGACCTGTTTAGATTTTGATGCCATTTAATTAATTTTTGTGCACTAGATTTTTGGGGGTGTGAAAACTTTGGTAGAATGTGTACTAAGAAACTACTTGACCTATGCAAGTGCCTTTTATATGCATATATACATGACCTTATTAGACTATATAGATATACACATTTCCAGATGAGATTTTTTTGCTATTGAAATAAATTTTACAAGTTCTAGGTGGTGGTGAGCTACATCTTGGATATAGACATTTTATGAACTGCTGTTAGAGCCTATTTGTTTTACAAGAATAATTCTAATTTTAATCAACTTTATTATCCCCTCACCAGCAAAGTTGGGAGGGGATAAAGCTTTTTGGCCATTTGTTTGTGTGTTTCTTTGTTCATTTGTTATGCCTACAGTATCTCAGTATCTTGGACCCTATTTCACCTATGCTCATGAACATTAGTAGTATGTGGCTGCATCTCAGGAAGAGTAACTCAGCCATACCAAAAACTAGATTACTGACCTAATTTTAGTGCATGGGTGACTTTTTTTCAGCATTTATTCTTTATGCACTCAATATCATGGACACTATTTCACCTGCACATGAAAATTGGTATGTGGATGCATATCAACAGGTATAACTCAGTCGTATCAAAACTAAGTCACTGTGACGTAACTTTTGTGCTCAAGTGACTTCTGTATTTTCAGCTATACATTCAAAATCTTTAACCATATTTCAGCTACACATGAAAATTTTAATGTGAATGCATCTCGACAAGAATAATTCAGCTTACTGACTGCTTTATGGCATTAAAATGTGCTGCGCTAAGCTTGCTAATGCATATGCAGACTTGTTTTTCTTTTATTATAAAGTTGTTCAGTTTAGCTTGTTACGTGCAAATTTATTAAATTCCAAGGGCCCTGGGTCCCACTTCAGAAATGTTAGGAAAATCCCTGCTTACTATAATGAAAAATTTATATTTGGATGCATCTCAGCATGAGTAATTCACCTTCAACAATAACTTTGTCATAGTGACCTAATTTTTATGTTTGAGTGATGTTTGTATTCAGCGATTTATTTGTGATATCCTTTGTATCCTGAACTCCATTACATCTAGACTAATCAGACTTTGTTCTGATCCTGCACTGATGGAACTTTTTTTGGTTGATGCATCAGTGAAAACTGTATTGCAGTGATATTTTCTTCCTCTGTATGGTGGCTCAGTCATTAGCTTAGACTCTTGACCAGTGGGAAATGGTTTTTAATCCTGACCTGTACAACCTGAATCAGCTGACATGATGTGTCTCTTTGGAATATACACCTATTGCTTCACCATTAATCATCCATTCTAGTCTGTATATTGTATATTACTCCAAATGTGCTCCTATTGGTGAGGGAATTTTCATGTTTAGAACTAAATACCTTGTTTAATGTTTCAATATTAGGGTCCTTATTTAATGTAAGCACTTAACTGAAGAATTGTTTAATTTGTAGAATACATTTAAAACAATCCACACTGTGCTAGGGATGTTAATGAAGTGGGCTTTATACAGGGTATTATATAGGGTATATGTAGATCAATCTGTTTTCCTATTTTACATTGTTTCTGTACAAAAGTCCTGTATAAAGCCAACTTTGCCATGGTATGGTATGGGCTATTTTTCATTTTTTATACTTAGTTATTATACTTGGAATCAACTCTTACTTTGTCAGTGCATGATGAGATGAGAGATCTTCATCTGCTGTGTGTATTTTAGTATCAATTATACACAAAGCTATATGGTACCAAAATTTTCTAGGAAACAAATGCACAAATAAGACAGATGCTCCTGCACCATGTCCTGCAGGGGAGTACCAGGATGGGAGAGGGATGGAGTCCTGTAAATCTGTGAGTAGATGATGTTGATGATAATGATGAAGGTGGTGGCAGCAGTGTTTATAATGATTATGATGATGATAATGATGAAGGTGGTGGCGGCAGTGTTTATGATGATTATGATCTTGATATTGGTTGCAATGTTGTTGATAATGATGATGATGATGATGATGTTGGTAGTGGTGTTAGTGGCAGTGTTGATGATGATGATCACTGCAATGATGAATGATGACAACAATACTGGTAGTGGTTGTGGTGGCAATGAGGACAGTGATCTGGAGGAGGAGGATGGTGATTTAAAGCAAAAACAATAATTATTTTGATACCAAGATTCACTGATGATGATGATGATAATGTTTTATTTTTAAATCAGTAAGCAATAAACTTAGATTACATAATAATAATAAATATATGGAAAACTTAATTGAGTAGATTGTGAATAAAACCACAAGCTAAAAAAGCTTCAGTAAGTAAAAACTTGATTATAAGAATAATTTACATACAATAATCACCAGTGTGCTGCAAGATTTTTGTCTGTGCTGATGCTTTAGGAGATTTCAGATATCTGTAGTGGACAAGGAGTATTTATTTGAAAAAATTGAAATATTATAAATGTAGAAGGTTTTTAGGTTGCATCTGATACTAGTTCCAAACACACTATGATCAAGTATTGTTTTCATTTAAGATAGTGGTATGAATAGATGCAAACACTTCTATTGTTAGATAGGTAAAATTTAAGGAATGATAGAGTGCAATAATCACTGAAATACATTAACCAAATAACATTGTAATAATTACATGTATTTAAAGAATACAGTATGTAAAACCTTTCTTTGGTTTTTAAAGCTTCTGTTTTATGACTTTCTTACAACAAAGGGATGATTTTTTTTGCAATTTTTTTTTTTTCATTCCATTCAGTGTGCATCTGGATACTATGCAACTGGAACAGGCAACATTTTGTGTACAAAATGCCCGGCAGGGTACCAATGCCCTGACCCCACATCATCACCTTTGGCTTGTGGAACAGGGGAGGTATGTACTCTCCAAAACTCAAATAAACAGTGTCAGTAGCTCATACACCCAAAGAACATAACAAAAATCAGTTCAAGGTTTTTGAAAATAGAATTTATGATATTTAATAATAAACATTCTATCAAGGGTATTTGAGCCAACTGGGTTCGATCCATTGAGATTCTGCTGTAATATTTAAAGACTTGGGGTTTTGCCCAGATGTTTTGTCAACCTGACATTTGAAATAGAAAATAACAAATGTTGACATATCATTTTAAATGAGGTTTACAAGTACCTAAATCAAGGAGCTAACATTATTCATCTCCATTGAAAAAAATAATGCCTTTGTAAATGATTGAAAATAGTCATTATAATTCTTACTTGTATGGATTCTATTAATGTTCATTATATAGTACCTTAATGAAGAGGTACACAGTCAGCCCCAGCAAAGGACACTTTTGGAACTCCCAATTTTATAGTAATGTGACTTCCCAATTTTATAGTAATGGGACTTCCCAGTTTTATAGTAATGGGACTTCCCAGTTTTATAGTAATGGGACTTCCCAGTTTTATAGTAAAGAAATGAAATTGGAATACGTGTTATTTTCATGTTGTACAAGTGAGTACATTGTGTCAGCTGTAAATGGATTAAAATATAAATGAAATATTAAGAGTCATACCAGATGAATATATCAAAGTATGTGATGAGGAACATCCTACAGTTAAGTTTACCTGCAGTTCAAACTATGTGCATAAATAAGACCCACCCATATTTATAGGTGTTCCTTACTGTCTAATATTCATTGCTGTGAAAGCTATCATGTGACTGATGAATGATTTTCATGATTCATGCAGGGAATCATGGGAAAATATTATTTCTTACATTCATAATACAATGAGCTAAGAAATTAAATGTAGATGTAGTATTTTTATTTTTATTTTCAGAGGAGTAATTAAATATCCATTTAATCATCATCGTACTAATTGACATTTGATTGAGATTGCTTTTCTTCACAGTATTCCAAAGCTGGGGCCACTGCCTGCAGTTCCTGTCCAGCTGGCACCACTTGCTCTGGGAGCACCGTAACCACCTGCAGTGTAAGCACTGTATTAACAGTATCTTATGGAAGTGGTCATTTCAAATTTCTTTTGAGATGATCAGTTATGTAAGATTCTGTTTTTCACATCATGAAAGTTAGTAATTTTATTCATTAAAATCCACAAAAATTAGTCTGATGAAATAACTCTTTCATAAATTGGTGTACCTCATACATTATGTCCATTCAGTCTATGACATTATGATGATATGACTTGGTATGTTTACACGTTACATAAAAAAAAAATGGGTTGAAGCTATGTCATATCTGTGACATTATGTCATAATTATTGATTACTGGGATGACAGGTTACAATTCAGTTCAAGGTCCCAAATAGTTTTAAAATACTCCATGTTATTATTTCTTTCAATCCTTGCTTCCTTTTGGAATAGTGTATAAGTACAAAATACCCACCTTTTTTAACACCAGCAGTATGAAGTCAGGCATATTATGTTATGGAGTTGTCCATGCAAGAATCCATTTTTTCATATGTCTGTCCATCCATAAATATCTGCTTGCCTGACCGATAACATTTTAACCTTTGGATTTTCATGAAACTTTGCCCAAGTGTATATCATAAATAGACAGTCTCCTTCCTCAGGGGCAAGGTCATCGGAAGGAAAATGGAATTCTTTGACTTTGTATCCTTGTCTGGAGTATAAGTTTTGAACCACTGAAGAAATTTAATGAAACTTTAGCCAATTATATATCTTGTATAGACATTGTGTTGCATACCATTGCCACGCCGCTGCCTCAAGGTCAAGGTCATGGAAAGGGAAAATGTAATTATGTGATTTGTATCCTTGTGTACAGTATAACGTGTTAAGCACTGAAGATATTTTAGTGAAACTTGTAAAATATCATGTATAGACAGTATGTTATATACTATAACATCAAGGTCATTGTTAGGGAAAAAATAAATCAGTGACCTCTATCCATCTACGCATATAATTTTAAAACCAATGAAGATATTTTAATGTTGACTTGACAGTGTTGCGCATATTCAGTCATTCACCTTTTCTCAAGATCAAGGTCACAACAATGGCTAATGAAAGTCATGGCCTGTTTCTTTATCCACACTGTCACTTTTTAACCCCTACAGATATTTTCATAAAACTTTACCAGGTCCACACCTTATCATACAGTATTCAAGTCCCTAGCTCAGAGGTCAAGGTCATTTGTTGGGAAAAGGTCACAAGATGGGCATATCATGTGCTGTTTGTAGTATTTTCGTTTTCACCTCTGCAGCCTGGTGTTGATCCCAAAAGTGGGTACAACAAGGATTGTTTTTTGACCATCTAAAATAGTTGGTTTCCTCTGGGCTGAGATTTTCTGTTTCACTAACATGTTTTGAATTTAAGTCTGTATATAGGAAATTTGGCTTGGTGATCATTACAACTCTTAATCTTCACTTTGAGCTTGAGATCTTGTTTCAGCCAATCACAAATGATGTTACTTTGAAAGCTTGTTTTTGATTGGCTAAAAGTGGAAGTCAATATCACACTCTAGCACTGAGTTTTATGATCTCCAGGACTGATTGATCAAATTTAAGTCAGACTTAAATCTCTTTCAATCAAACTGCTTGATTCTCTCCCTAGCTTTGAGTTTCAGAACAAGATTTTAATGTCAAAATTGGATATTTTTGGTATCAAAATGTTGCTATCCAACATTTCATTACAAAAAAGCCAGAGAAAATCAAAATTATTTTTTGCAATTAGTTCAAACTTGCCAACATTGTATAATTTAGGGAGAATATTTGGGTGGAGGGATTATCTGAGGATGTTAATGGAGTTTATTTATGTTGCAAATTGAGTTTGTATTGCAGACAGTAAAATTGATTTTTGAAAGTATTAAACTACTTTAATTATTTAAAAATCCTTAATTACATGATTTTAGCCCTGTTCTGTCACTGTATAGCTTTTTTACATTTCAAGGAGTGTCATGATGTCCAAATTACATCAGTTTTTCAAGTAATATATATATAATGTTAGTGTTCCAAATTTGTATGCATGGCAGAAGTATATGTGTTAGTATGAAGATCCATATATATATATACAATGTTACTGTTGCACATTTGTATGCATGGCAAAAGTATATGTGTTAGTATGAAGATCCATGTTTCTCTTTCAGAGTGGACAATACTCCAATGGTTCCTATTGTGTTACTTGCCCTGCTGGTTTCTACTGCCCCTCACACCTCTCAGGTCCCTTAAATTGTTCAAATGGGCAATACCAGAATGCCACTGGGCAGACGTCATGTCTTGATTGCCCTGCAGGGCAGAAATGTGTAACCAAGTCTGGAAACCCTGTCAACTGTGATGCTGGCTATTACAGTCGTCTAGGTGATGGAACTTGCACTGTAAGTATCATATCTTTTGAGGGAGCATACTGTTTTACTCATGTCCAACTGTCACATCACATCATGTCCATCACAAATTTCTTTTCTGTTGAATAACTTTTGAAATATATTTAACAAATATTTAGGACAGCTCCATTCTTAACATTTATTTTTTCCCCTGCCTTTTCATGAAAAGCAGGGTACAGAGTATTTGTGTTTCCATCCATCAGTCTGTTTGTCCATTCATCCAATTTAAATTTGTACTTTATATTTTTTCAATATGTTAGAGATTAAAGGATCAAATGTGGTATACTTGTGCATTAATATTTGAAGGTGTGTTGCATACCTAATTGGTCCTCCTATCTTGAAGGTCAAGATTGAGATTCAGTGTTGAAAGTTTTCATCATACTTTCCCTTCTGCTCTCCAACTTTCAAGCCATTTGAGATTAAGGGATGAAACTTGGTGTACTTGTACTTGTATACCATCATCATCAGGTGTGTCATTGTCCAGATTGGGGTCCTTTCTTCAAGGTGAAGGTCACAGTCTAATATTTTAAGTTTCCCATCACATTTTTTCTTCTCAAGAACTCAGAATCTGTTTGAGATTAAGGGATGAAACTCGGCATACTTATACATCTTGATTAAAGGTGTGTTGCAGACATTATCGAGGGTCCTAACTTCAAAGTCAGTGTCATGGCTGAGTGTTTTAAATTACCGCTTTTTGACTTTTCATTTTGTTCTATAACTTTAAAGCCATTTGAGATCGAGGAATGAACCTTGGTATACTCATGTATCATCATTAGAAGATGCATTATGAGGCATATTAGCAGTCATATTTACAAGGTCAAAGTCAGGGCTTGGTATTTTTTCTGTCACACTTTCCTTTCTGTTCAGTAACTTCAGAGCTGTTTTGGATTAAGGGATAAAACTTGGTATACTGTTATATAATCATTAGCAGGTGTATTACATACTGCATTGGGTGGTCTTCTCTTCAGGGTCTTTGTCAAGGGGTCAGTGTTTTCAGTTTTCCATTTTCTTTCCACCCTGTAAATTTATAACTTTAGAGCCACTTGAGATTAGGGAATAAAACTTGATATACTTTGGTATCACTACTAGAAAGTGTGTCGCACATTGTGGTTGGGGTGTCTCATCTTGAAGGTCAAGGTCAGTCCTATCTTGAAGATCAGTGTTACAACTCAATATTTTAAGTTTTCCATGACACTTTCCTTTCCACTCTAAACTTTATAGCTGTTTGAGATTAAGTGGGGAAACTAGGTATACTTACTTACTTATCACTGGAAGTGTGTCACAAACCATGTTGAAGTTCTTGTCAAGGTCAAGGTCATAGGTCAATATTTTAGGTTTTAGTCATATTTTTTCTTGCACTCTATAGTGTAAGAGCTGTTTAAAATAAATAATGAAATGTGGTCTACTTATATATTGTCAATAGAAGATGTGTTGCATCCCACATATGAGGATCCTTCAAGTTTAAGGTCACACATCAATATTTGAAGGTTTCTTTAGTTTTTAATTTATATCTTTACAGTTTTTGAGTTTCAGGGATCAAACTTTGTGCACTTATGTTTTGCAGTTTCATGGTATCTCATGTATCATAGTCAAGGTTTTATTTTCAGGGTCAATGTCACTGATAAATTTTTTCCTCTTTTCTGCACTTTTACTCTAATGCCGTTTGAGACAAAGGCATTAAACTTGGTTACTCTCCATGTCTGCCCAATAACTCTATAGCTTTGTCACAAAGGTCACAGTCAGATTTCATCATTGTACACTTTTGGCAGCCTCACCACAACAGATGGGGGACAACAATTCACTAAATTTGCTTCTTTTCTCTGTGGTTTTCATGTGGCAAAAATTACAACTGCAAATACATATTATGTAATTTTTAGGTAGAAATTAGTATTTTTAATACAAGCTAATATGGAATAAATTTTTGCAAAATTATTATTATCATAATGCCTTAGTATCTTCATGTTGTAGTTTGTACCAGAAAAGATTTACAGAATGAAAATGTAAAAATGTGGAAAAAATGGGGAGAGTTTCACTTACTTACAGTTAGAACCAATTAAAAGAAACCCAACAAATTAATGTTCTCCTTTTCAGGTCCAAGCAAAATATTTTATATAAGACCTTTCAGATGTATGTTCAGGAGGCAATAAATGGTCAGTTTGGACTTGCTTGTAGAACAGCAACATCACTTGATGCACTGTTAGCTATGTCACCATTAACTATGAAACAATATGCCACAATACTGATGTGTATCATGATATATCTCTTGCCTTTAAAAGTCTCAGAACTTAATATATTTTAGTCCATTATCTCATTGTAATGTAAATATACATTTTAAGTGCAAAAGATTATTTTAGAGTCAGGGAACCATACTAACTTTACAGGAGTATCTCAGATGCTTTAATCTGCTCATGTCTTTCATGCAAAGTGCCTGTATGATTAAGCTTTTGCTTTTACTGTATAGCATTATCTAGAAATGTCATTCAGCATATGAAACATTGAATGCAAAAGGGATAATCAGCCTCTTAAAAAGTTCAAACAGTCAGCTCAGAAGTATAAAATAATGTTCAGATGCTTGGAAAAAAAACAGGAGAGGTGGCAGTTACATTTATTGGACAACATATCATGTTGATTTGAGTATTGCTAATGGCAGTAGAGATGATTGCTGATACCATGTGAAATTAAAAAAACAACAGCAAAAAACCTCCAAAGGCTTCATGAAGTTGAAAGATCTAGCAAGGAGCTATTGACCTCCATGGGGTTTAAAAATGTGGTTTCTGAAACTGAAATGGAGGTCATCAACGTCCAAGTGCTTATTATGAACTTATGTTGAACATAATGTTGCATTTGCTGTATCAGATCACACTTTTGAACATTTAAAATGCATGTTTTCAAATTCAACAATAGCAGAATGTGATATTTTGTTACACCTCACAAAATATTGGTCTAACATATGGGAAAATATTGCCTGCCTTACTGAGAATGTCTTGTTAGGGTTGGCAGGTCTGTGTATATCATTTATGCTATCATGTAAGATATTTGTGTGCATTATTTTTCTCTGGAAGAAAGCATCTTTTGTACCGATTCACACATACTTGTATTGATAACCATATCACAGCTACAAACATATTTATAAATCAACATATTGATGAATGGTTTCACTCCTAGGAACTAGCAGTTGAGGACACTGTAGATTTCCATATTTGCAATTAAAATAGGTGCCTTTATTTGCAAGATGTTATCTCTGAATAGCAGTCCTAATTTTTGTTCGCCTGTAAAACATAGGCAAAAAATTGCTATAAATTTTCTGGTGGCACATTGTTGTTGTTGTTGTAATTGTTGTAGTTACTGTTAGAAAAGATTTTTGGACATAAATGACAAGTTTTTGCATTTGCCACCATATCTCTTAAACATTCACATGTAAATCATGCATTCATTCTAAGAGTACCAATAACCACAAGCACAATGATGTTATAGTGAGGAGAGTTTCATGCTCCAATTTATACATTCTAATTTTGTATTAGCTCCATTTCTCAGCATACTTATCTTATTTGTAACTATCCCTTTTTTCAGAAATGTCCAGATGGGTTCTACAGTCTTGGAACAGCCAGTTCCTGTTTACAGTGTCCAGCAGGGCAGTCTTGTTTTGATGGAAGTAGTTTCACCAGCCCTCAGATTTGCCCTGCTGGTAAATACAGTCCACTTGGACAAACCACTTGTACAGCATGTGCACAAGGTATGATACAGGGGCACACAGTATTCTAGCAGATGTTTTGAATTTCACTTAGCACCTACAGTTGTATTCCATGAATAATAAACTACCTATTTATTTAAGAAGAAACTCTCAAAAAACAAAGTTTTCTTGTAATTTTTGTGCCTTAAAAATGACGTATAAGTATTGCTGTGAATTAATTTATTTTTGTGGGTAAAAATTGTCATGGTTGTTGAAAAATGACATTTATGTGTGTATGTTAATTCATGAATCTGGAAAGGGATCCTATTGTTTCAACAGGAGGACCATTGTTCATTGGCCTGCAAAGGGATCCTATTGTTTCAACAGGAGGACCATTGTTCATTGGCTCTTTTAAGTTGTTGTTTGTAGCAGTAACCACAAACCTACAGGAACTGATACACCACCAAAAAATTGTGTATTCCCAGTATATTTAGGTTTTTGCATGGTTATGTCAGCATGGATGTAGACTGTTTTGGCTGTAGTAAAGGCAAATGTGTTTAACAAAAACAGCCTAGCTATCCTATATCAGTAAATTCACAGCAATGTCATTGTTCCATTTGGAGTGTTTTTGCATAATTAACACATGTTTGTGACTGCCTGGCACAAAATCTTTAGTCCTATGGGTCATTTGTGGTGTTCAATATCCTTAGTTGGCACAAAAATAGATTTCTAATGCATCATGTATTTTTTATAATCAATCGATAATATATTCAAGAAAGCTTCACTATTTGGAAAGTCCTGAGCTAAAATAAAGCCTTATCCAGAAGTTAAAACTTAGAGTTCCTTGCTTTGATAGGTCAGTATTCTTAGGAACTCTCTGTCATTATTTTGGTAGATTTACATTTGGGGGTACTTCTATTTTATGTAGCATCCAATACTTGTATTTTTGCCTGTCTTTACTATGCCAGCCAATAGATGGCCCACTTTTTGAAAGACTGTGGGTGGTAATACAGGATAGTAAAAGAAAGGACTGTGTCAGACACCTGTTTTATTTTTGAAAGACTGTAATGGACCTTAAAACAGCATGAAATACTATAAATATTTATGTTATGGGAATATTATAGAAAAAAACACAGAGCTCTCACTTTATAATGCTATTCATGGGAATATTGTAGAAAAAGACACAGAGCTCTCACTTTATAATGCTATCATGGGAATATTGTGGAAAGAGACACAGAGCTCTCACTTTATAATGCTATTCATAGGAATATTGTAGAAAAAGACACAGAGCTCTCACTTTATAATGCTATTGATGGGACTATTGTAGAAAAAGACACAGTGCTCTCACTTTATAATGCTATTCATGGGAACCACAAAGGTGATTTGCGTTATATTCCAACAAAGATATGTCATATTAGTGCATATAAACACCAAGCTGTCATATTAGTCCATATAAACAGCTGTCTCATATTGGTGTATATAAACACAGCTGTGTCATATTAGTGCATATAAACACAAAGCTGTGTCATATTAGTGCATATAAACACAAAGCTGTCATATTAGTGCATATAATCAAAGCTGTGTCATATTAGTGCATATAAACACAAAGCTATGTTCTATTAGTGCATAATAATAATAATAATAATAATAATAATAATAATAATAATAATAATAATGACTTTATTTAAAGAAGCTCATTTGGTAAACTGACCAATCTTCCATCAGACCTTCTAAAATTACATGTATATGTTGTACAATTTTTACAAGTTGTGGTGTTTTTAGACAACAATGCTATTAAAAACTAGATAATTGATCTACTGCTACTATAAAATATGTACAAG
This sequence comes from Margaritifera margaritifera, assembly GCA_029931535.1. Classification (NCBI taxonomy): domain Eukaryota; kingdom Metazoa; phylum Mollusca; class Bivalvia; order Unionida; family Margaritiferidae; genus Margaritifera; species Margaritifera margaritifera. The sequence goes on along the minus strand of JAQPZY010001689.1, from coordinate 6,553,004 downwards.
ACATTAAAGATGAGTACATACAGGATTCATATAAAGATTAGTAGTGAACCTGTGTAAAACATTACACGCAAGTACATAAAGAACATTGTTTTAAAGAAGAGTAGTACTGAATTACACAAAGTCATACAAATATAAGCACAAAACTCCATCATATTAGTTCATGTAAACACAAAACTATGTCATATTAGTGCATATAAACAAAGTTATATCATATTTGTGTATATAAACACAGTGCTATGTCATTATTAATGCATATAAACACAAAATTAAGGCATTTAATGATGTGAAATCTCATTATGATTGGTTCTCACTGCCCAGGAATTAATATTGGGTGAAATAAATAAAACAGCAATAAACCAAGAAAAGTTTACCAATATTATGGGATCCATGACCATAGTTGTATTATACAAGAGTGGGCAGTATAGAGGGGCTTTACAATGAGACACCAGTGTAAATTTCATTCTCAAACTGTCAGTAATTCCTATGCCAAGAACATACCCCCCCCCCACCTCTGCCTATTATCTCTTTATTCCATAGTTAAGAGTTCAGTTTTGTGCTGATAATGATAAAACTACATTTTTTCCATTTCCCAGGTTTGTACAGCATTGCTGGAGCCTCCAGCTGTTCCCTATGTCCAGCAGGCAAGTACTGTGTAGACCCCTCCAGTCCTCAAAGCTGTGCATCTGGATATTACAGCTTACAGGCACAGGTGAGATGCACTAGAAATTTCAAGAACTTGATTCACAATATACCATAACCATAATCACATGTACAGTGTGCCTCATTTATCCAGATTATATTTATCCAGATGTCTTGGTATATGAGTAGCATGGGAATTAAAGTGCTTCTTCTATTATTCTTGGAAGTGATTTGTTAATTTAGATTCCTCCTTCAACCGTATAAAAGAGGTGTTTATACACACAAAAATAGAACAAAGATATTTTAGCTATATGTTTATTTAGCTTAACTATTTTAAATAAAATCTATGTACAGTTTCATGCAACATTAATATACTAAATATACTTTAGGTGTCCTGGGGGCTACTCAGTAAGTATATGTACCTTTGGGGAATCCAGCAGGTATAGTTTAACGTTAATATCATATTACTTTTCGGACACCAAGTACCATATATACTCACATATAAACCGATACCAACTACAAACTGCATAGACCCAGATTTATAAGTGAGTATATATGGTTTGGTTTTGTTTTTTTGAAGCCCAAAATATTAAAGCATTGAAGTTGAAACATAAACTAGGGAATGTTTTACCTGTACTCAAAAACAGCCATTAGACCATGAAACCACTTTGATTGCCAATATAATCATGGGGATCAACTGAAGGTGTTGTCAATAGAAAGCAATAAAAATAGCTGACATGTTCCACAACTCCTGATTACTCAGTGTAATATACCCAAGAACTTGATGTAGACAATTCACATTCTCAGTAAAGTGGAGTAACTTGCCTGATATAAATTGTTTAAACATGTACACAGGTTATTGTCTTTTGTTTCCCCTTTTCCAGAAAGCTAAATTGGGTTGACATTTATTTGTCATAAAGTGATCAACATCTCTGACATGCGAGTTTAACAAGTTTTTGTCATCTCAGTTTTATTGTTAGATTTTCCCTTGATAATCTCATATAGGATGTAGTCAGTCTTCATACCTATAGTAGCATTACAAATAAGGGTATTCCATAATAAAAATTTTAAACCAGCCTAAATGATTAGGGTAATTTACATATTTAAGGCAATTACCACTATTACTTATATCGTTTAGGGCCAGTACTGTTCACACTTATCTCCAACAGCAGACATATACATGATGAACAGATGGACATAGTTTTAAAAAACAAAAAGAAAAACAAACACCAGAAGCATTAAATTAAATTTCTTGATTTGTAAAAGAAAACACAGAAACATTACCATGAAAGTGTTTTTATTGGCAAGTAAGGATATAGACTGCTTCTGGCTAGCATTGAACTTGCCAAGCACATTGATACATAATCCTGACAATACAAATATTTATTTCCATCGAAGATATTAGGGGAAAATGATAATTTTTATTCCTACATGAATTATCTGAACTGAGAGAAAAGTAATTATTTTATAATATCCAGACATTTTGGTCAATGATATGTTTGTTTCAGAAAGGTCAAAGTGTTTTTTGTTAATGACTAGTTGCCCAAGGTCCAATAAGTAACTAGAATGAATTATCCAAATTATGCTTTTTGTAGAACTTGATATAGACAAATTTGATGATATTATGATAGCTGCCTTGCCAGACATCCACACCTACAAAATTACACAAAGTTAACTACCGTATATACTCGCGTATAATCCGCTACCAACTGCAAACTGCATTGACCCAGATCTGCCATCACATAATGTGCCAGCAGATCTGGGTCTAAGCAGTTTGTAAGGATTAAACAGTAGAACAAACAACATTGACCCTGATCTGCCAGTGCATTATGCGATGGCAGATCAGGGTCTGTGTTGTTTGCATTTGGACTGAGATTATATGCGAGTATATATGGTATGTTTTTTTGAATTACACAAAGTTAACTAGCTTCATTATACTTCTGTTTACTTACATTATATCCTGATCTTAGCTGGCATATTATCATAGTCTTAATTTAAAGGAAAACAAACTATTATTTTCATATATGTCTTGAATGAATATATTAAATGAATGGAAATATATACATAAATTTTATTACAATCCACTGAGCAGTTTGAATGATATTGCTGATTATTTTCAAACATTCATGTTAATAGTGTGGGCAAAGAAAGTCGCAATGATGGATATAATTGTGATGTCAAAAAATCACATCCACTCTATTGCTGATACTGTCGATTTGCTGTTATGATACAGTTCATATTGGAACTGTTAAATTTTTTTATAAAGAACAACAACTTTAAACTATACAGTAAGTAATGAAGATGAATTCAGATTATGGAGCTATACAAGGAGCCAGTTAAGAAGGCTGTCAGATTTGTGCAATCTAATGCTTTTCACTTAACTTTTGTTTCTAACTTCAGATTTGTATTTACAGTTATTTCTTTTTTATTTGATTAAGTTCTTTCATCTTTACAGACAATAAATTGCACCATTTGTCCTGCTGGGTACAACTGTCCCACAGCATTGTCAGCTCCAGTACTCTGCAGCACAGGCTACTACTCAAATGCTGGGGCAGTTTCCTGTACAGCCTGCCCAGCTGGCATGTCATGTTCAAACCCCTCATCACCTCCAACATCATGTGGCACTGGATACTACACCCCTGCAGTAAGTACCATCAGCAGAAATAAGAATTTCAGGCAGAATGTAGGACTCACTTGATTCATTTGGATAAGTTACATGGCAGGCAAAAGACAAATGACATTATTAGGGATATTTTGGGGGCATATACAGTTTTCTCGTGCATAATTCCATATAATTATGAACAGCATAGAAACAGATCTGCTGTTGCATAATGCATTGGTAGATCAGAGCCAGTATGATTTGTTCTTTCTGTGATTTTAAGGAAGCAGGTACAGTATATAGGAAGCATCATTTCCATCTAACCTTCTAACACAACTAGTTTCACAGCTTTTGATGGATTACCATGAAATTTGGTAAATAGTATGGTCATCATCTGAAATGGTCCCCTCATCCAAGCATTTGTGAAGGATGAGGGCACATAGCATGTTATTCTATCATTATATAAAATGGGTGCTCTTCAAAGAGAATGTAAATCTTTTACAATCACATGATGCATAATTTATAAACTGGAACCTGAACCATGTGTTTATTGGTTTAAAGCCAACAGTTTTGTTGTCAAGGTAATAAAGAGATGGCCCTGAGAACACCTTTGTGGTAAAACCTTAACTTTCAAGAAAGGAAAAGTAGGTGTGGACATCCTCAGTCTCTGGATTTACTCCTGTAATGCCCCTTATCCTTCACAAATGCTTGCATGAGGGGACCATTATTTTCCATTAAGACTTTGGCCTCACATGTGTACAGAGCATCTTTTAAAATAGATAACAAAACAGCAGTCAGTCATCAAAAAGGGAAATTATTCAGAGTTGCTGAACATTAATTAACTTGTAAATCAGAATCAGAACAAATAATACCATTACTTATGATTCATTACTTCACCATCATATACTCCTTTAAATGGCAAAGATAAACAAGTTATAAATTATTTATTGCAAGTAACAACTGTCTCTGCAAACCCCTTACTACTGTCATGAATATCCCTGAGATAAAACTTATTAAAATTCTTTGCTGATGTCCAGTCTGCTGTTTTCAATATATCCTGCATAGAACAGCCTTATGTGAAAGCGGCTAATGCTGCAGCACCTCTGTAAGAATGAGCTTTGAACTTAAATGTATCAATTCCTGATTGTTCTAAAACTGTTTTAACCTTCTGGCAATAGTACTAGTTGTCACAGCTCTATATGAACAATAAGACACAAAAACCTGTGTAGATTTCCTAATATTCTTTGTCCTGTCAAAATGTGCATTGCACATAGCTTCTCAACATTTATATTGAATCAGTTACAACTGGAAACTCATACCTTGCCTTGAAGTTTTCAACAAATTAGAGAATCTGAACACTGCTTTATCTGTTATACATGTCATATTACATAAATTCAAAGATGTTAAAGTCTGTGCTTAAGGAGCTGCAGATGAAGAAATGAGAGCAACTATTTTCATTGTTAACAACCTCAAAGATATGCTTTCCAGAGGAAAAAGAGTACACAGGTATTTCAAGAATGGACTTGCATCCCAAGTGCCAGTGTATTGTGGTGTAGGTATTTCAAGACTGGACTTGCATCCCAAGTGCCAGTGTATTGTGGTGTAGGTATTTCAAGACCGGACTTGCATCCCAAGTGCCAGTGTATTGTGGTGTAGGTGGATTCCTTTTGTACAACCTCTTTATGTATCTACTAATGAGCATAGGGTTGATGCACTAGTCATTACAAAACAATCTCAATGTTTGAAGCAACATTACCTTATGAGTATTGATGACATTATAAGACTTACCTTTATCTACCAAAAAATCTAAGTAAGAAATTGCTGTTACCTCAGAGACACAAAATGGATTTATTTCCTTGATCTTAATACCAAACGTGCCATTTTCTTCCATACCAGATTGTACTGTTTATTTGTTTCTTGCCTACATGATTGGTAATGAAATCAACAGTTGTTCCTGGAATTCCTTGGTTTTTGAGCAACTAAGGAGAGGGTTTGCCCTAGAGGATGAAATGGACTGTTATGTGAAAGTGTCAGTAGTTTTTTGTGCCTTGGAAGTCTAATTGGAAGAGAAATACAAAATGACAAAACTAGAGGAAACCAAGACTGTAGTGTCCATTGTGGAACAATTGAAAGTGCTTCACTAACATTATCAACAACTATTTTATTCAGTATTTTCCCAGTAAGATTAAAATGGAGAGAAATGTAAGAGATTGACTCATGACATGAGAAAGAAAAAGCATCATTTTTAAAAGCTTCTGGTTCTGGAAACCATGATACAAACTTCTTTAATTGATGGTTAATCTGGATGCACAGAGATCTATATCAGGGATACAAAATCATGTACACAGTCTTTGAAAAATGTATCTCTTTAACATCCATTATGTGGAGTCTGAAAAGTTTCTGGAAAGAAAATCAGCCTGGATATTATGTTTACCAGCAGTATGGACTGCTGATATGAATATATCCCTTTCCTAACACCATTCCCACATCTGCATAGCTAACTTATAAAATGGAATAGATGTCATTCCACCCATATCATTTTACACATATGAGAAAGCACATATTCTATCAGATTGAATTCAAATACATTCATTCTTATGATCTGAATAAAAAGCTTGCAAGGCATACAAATTTAGTAACAACTCTAGGTAATTGATTGGAAAGTTAGCCTCACTCTTGTCCATCTACCAGAGATTGACCTTTTTGAACAAACCTCATAAGTTCCTCACCCAGAGAGTGATGCATTAGTTTGAACAGTACAAGCAATCTTTTCTTTTCTGATTAATTTACCATTCTTATCCATAAAATTTTGCTACCACTATTCCAGTTTCTGAATACTATGTTCAGACATTTGTATTTTATTATCAAAACTTTTGCTCTCACCAAGCCCCTTAATTTGATCATGTTTCAGACATCTGTAGTGCATTGGATCTTCCAGAACTGCATAAAACCATTTATGATCATACCAATAAAAGATGCCAATATAATTTTTATCAAACGTTTCTTGGCAAAATTATGAAATTTTACAACTTTCTCTTCAGTAAAAGAAACTTTAAACTGTACCGAGTCCAGCACAAAGCCAAAAAATGGATGGAATCAGCACCGATTTGTCCAAATTTATTGTGAAACCTAAAGATTTAAGTGCTTCAATCATAACCAATGCATTTTGTGAACAAATTTGATTGTTGCCATCCAAATTCGATGAGTTATCAATATAGTAGGAACACCTAATGCACTGTTGACTGAACCATGCATAAATGGGTTTAAGGACCTTAACACCCTGGGCAGAGGAGATCTCAAAGGGTAAACAGATGAATTTACAAATTTGCCCATTCCAAATAAACTTCAGAAACTTCTGATAATCTCTATGTATTGGAATACTAAAGTAAGCATCCATCAAATCAATAGAAGTGAAGAAATCATTTTCCTGGATGAGATCTAAAACTACTTTAAATGCTTCTTGCTTGAAATGTTCATAATGAACAAATTTATTGAGATGTTTCAGGTTGATAATTGGTCGGAATTTTCCACTTGGTTTGGGTACAATACAAATTTTGAAATAATGTGATCACTGTCCTATACAGATATAACTATAGCTCCTTTTGATAGCAGTTCATTACAAACAATGGTTCTCTGTTCATCAGAAAAAGGGATTTCTTTTGGAAAATGTAATTGGAAAGGCATGGATTCAAACACTTTTTGGACCCTGAGACAGTTTGTAAAATCCATGGATCGCTTGTGAAACTCTTCCATATAGTAATACATTGCTTAGCTTCCCCATAGGACTTATCTCCATGGATTTTAATTTTAGATCTTGTTTGGGGCACTGGTATCTGCAGCTTTCTTCCCACTATTAACATTCTAGTATTGGTAGCTGTAACAGCTTTGGGCATTGTAGGGTTGAGATCAGTATCTTGCTCTATGGTTGGAACCCTGACCTCTGATATGTCCACCCCCCACCCCACCCCCACCCCCAGCACCATGGCCTCAACTGAAGCCCCTGTAAACCTGACTGTAATTTGCTTTTTCTAGAGCAAAACCAGTGTCACATCTTTTAACTTTTGTAGCAACATCATCTCCAAAAAGCAAAGATGATACATGTATGGTGATATTTATATTACAAATATTAGACCATTTTTGTTTTAAGTGTGGATGTATTATGTACTTTCTTCTAAGAGATAAATGGTATTGCACCTGCCCTATAAGAGTAACAGCATCTGAAATCAAGCTTTTTGCCTCAACATTTGTGGCAATTTGTGACTTTAGTAAATCTGCTAATCTGTCAATAGGCATTATCCCTGCAGCCACAAGGTGCTATTTCTCCCTAAAGGTTTTGTCATAAGAATGAACTCTTCTACTTATATCATTCCATATTTCTTGATTGATAAGTGGGGAACCAAGGGATCTTGTACTTCTCTACAATCTCATCAGTTGCATACTGAGAAGTGCATTTCACATTTATCAACTCTGCCAAGGATTTTGAAATGGGCTCTCCTTTTTGGGGAGCTTTCAGTTTGGGCAACTGGCACATGCTATCAAGATTGCTTGTACAAGTAGTGTTGTTTTCTGGTCCTACACCTTTAAACAATGCCCCATTTATCTTGCCACCTAAAGAAATTTGCTTAAGTAGTCTACTTTTGATCAACTTTTGCAGGGATAATATCAATGTTGCTTATTGGCCCTTCATTTTCAACCACCACATGTAATTCTGATAGACTTTCAGAAAAATAAAAAATCTATTAGTATTCACCCACCCACCCGGCAGCATGTACCCCCCTACTGATTTTAAAAACAAAAAGCATCAAGGATATAAAAACTGCACAAAACGTAGTAATTTCATTCATCACTGTATAATTTCTAACCTGATTGTCACCAGGGGGCCTATAATACTGTCATCTCCTTCATGTTTCAATTCAAACAGGAGATTCTTCACCATATCTGCGTAGGTGAGACTAAATTTGTCAGACAACAGGAGTGATGTAGTTCATCGGCTTCGATATGCTCCAAATAATGACATAAATTTGGTAGTTGCATACCTTTTAATGCTTGCCCTTTTTTTTTTTTCTTCAGTTTTTTTTGAGAAAATATAAAAACTAAACATTGCAAATATTGGATGCAGATGACAGTTTCTTTTACGTTCTATGTATGTGTAGTTCAAGGAACCTCACCCACTCACCCCTTCACTGAAAATAGATTTTTCCAGGAACTGAAAAAGGACAGTGAACTGGCTGGGCTATTTTTAACACTGAAAACTCTGTTTGTATTTAAACGCAAACAAAATGACAATGTTGGAGACCCCCTGGCAATAATCTGGTTGGAAATTATAAATTGATGAATGATATAACTAAGTTTAGTGCATTTTTTATATTCTTAAAATTCGTAGGGTCCACAAGCTGCCTGGAGGGTAGGCGAATACAATAGCAAGTTCTTTTTTATTAGCCATATCAGGAGGCATTTCATGCAAGCACAATTTAAGCTTCAAAGCTTTGATGTCTGTTTCAGACAGGTTGTTTAGGTCTCTGAGACTTGACTTCTTAGACTGTTTGACATTTTTGTCTTTTTTGGCTGCCATAGCATTTCATTTTACCAACTTTTTGAACTTTATTTACAATGGACTTCAATTTCATGCCTTTCTGTCTTTATTTTTTTCAAATTCTTAACTCTTCTGACCTTAGAGGAAGTTGCTGCTACCTTGCAAAAGCAGCTACATCTTCTGGACCAAATCTTGAGAATTCTGAGTCAGTCTCAGGGTTGGTAATTGAGAGGACTTTGTCCTCGTCAGTAGCCAGTGCAAAGGAACAAAAAGAAAATACTGCCGTACTACGGCGAGTAACTGTAGCTTGGACTTCATCATAAGCTGGCTACACCAACACCACAGTACCAAATCAAGTGCCTAACAATTAAATATCTTACCACTCTGTTGCAATGCCAGAATAACTATGAAACACATGGTTCAGGTGTCCAGTTTATATATGATGCATCATGTGATTTGTAAAAAAATGTACCTTCTGTTTGAAGAATGCCTGTTTCCTCCAATGACAGAATAATGTGTTATGTATACATGGGAGGCTGAAGGCTTTATGGAAAATAATAATAATAATAATAATAATTCTTTATTTAAAATAATGAGTATATCAACAGATCAGTTTGTTTCTGCAGTTTTGATGAGTTATTGGCCTTTCATTTGCAGTTGAATGCAGTGTATGACAAACTCTTGTGAATGCAACTAGTCTGACTCACATTTTTTAATTGATTGTCATTAAACTTCATAAACATTATGGTCATCATCTGGAGATGTGCATTTTGACAAATCACTTTTCTCCTGCAATATTTTTATTAGAGTTAGTCTTTTTTTTATCTTGCGGTGTATGACAGAATCTCGTGAATGCAACTAGTCTCAGAGTTTTTAATGGGTTGCTGTGAAACTTGGTACATATTATGGTCATCATCTATATAATGAGCATATTGACAAATCCTGTGATTTTTGTTTGAGTTATTGCTCTTTTTAACTCCAAATCTTATGTAGTGTATGACAGAATCTTCTAAATGCAACTAGTCTCACAGTTTTCAGTGGATAGCCATAAAACTTTGTACATTTTATCATTTGAAGATGTGCATATCAGCAAATTACTGTCTTCCCACAATTTTGGTTACAGTTGCTGTCCTTTTTGGCTTGTAGCTTAATGCACTGTAATAAACAATCTAGTTAGTGCAGCTAGTCCTGCAGTTTTTGCCATGAAACCTGGTAAATGTTATGTCTTGGCCTTTTTAATGACTTTTTGCCATGAAACCTGGTAAATGTTATGTCTTGGCCTTTTTAATGACAAGTCGTATACCTACCTGCATCATGCCACAGGATCTACTCATCCTTATATCTGACTATCTGCAATCCATTTCTTTTACTTGGCTCCTCTTGGAAGTTGGTGATGACCTCTGTGGTAGTGATTACTTTACAATATACTTAAGAAGTAATACTCCCAAACCTCAATGGGCAGAGCAGAGATGGAAATCGAACAAGGCCGATTGGGAAATGTTTCAGTCCCCATGTGAATCAGATTTGACACTTGATTACTTTGAAGATGTAATGCATCTAATACCCTACTTTACAAAGCTACTATAGAATGATGCTGAGGATATAAAAACCAAAAACATCAACGATTCCTAAATGTGTCAACAAACCATGGTTTGATGATGCATGCAAAAATGCCATCAGTGAGCAGAAAAAGGTCCTTATAAATTTCAATGCCCTTTCTAACAACAAAAAATCTGAATAAATATCAAGCTAGGGCTTGTTGAAGTATTGTAGAGAGCAATAGTGAAACATTGAAATCCTATGTCTCTAGGTTGCACTCTAGCTTCTGTATTTAAATCAGTATGGAGTATGGTACAAAAGATCATTGTCAAAAATACAAATAGCTGTATGAAACACTTTAAGAAATCTGATGAAATACTCATGACCCTACCAGAAATATCAGATACATTGGCTAAAACGTTCTCAAAGAACTACTCAAGAGAATTATTCTGAAAACTTCCACCATGTCAAAAACCTGAAAGAAAAGGTTCCTTTAAATTTCAGATCTGTTAATGCTGATGATTACAATAAGCCTTTCACTGTCAGAGAATTACAAGACTCTTGATTGAACTTGTCATACATCAACAGGACCAGATGATATTCACTACCAATTTTTAAAACATTGACCTGATACAGCACTAAATACACTACTAAACATTTTCAATAAAATTTGGGAAACTGGTGACCTCCTGTCATCTTGGTGAGAACCAACAGTGATACTAGTACCAAAACTTACAAAGGACCAAACTGACCCTTCCAACTATCTTCCCATATCACTAACAAGCTGTATTTGCAAAACAGTGTAACAAATGATAAATGATAGACTCGTTTGGTATCTAGAGTCCAACAAACTACATATACTATCAGACATTCAGTGTGGATTCAGATGCCAGAGAGGTACTGTAGACCCTATAGTCAGACTTTAAGCATTTATTACAAAAGCATTCATAAAAAAGAGCCATGTAGTTATCAGCTTTTTTGACTGGGAGAAAGCTCATGACACCACATGGAAGTATGACATAATGAATGACCTATTCAACATTGGTCTAAGGGGCTGTGTACCTAACTGTATATTCAGTTTTTGAAAGCAGAGCTAATACAAAAAAAAATTTCATCCACTTGTCCAGGACTAGTTGTTGCAGAAAATTCACTTGTCCCACCTACATTTTCACTTGTCCCAAAATTTCAATAAATTGCATAGATTCTATGAGATGTATTCTCTTTAGTCCATACAAAGAACAAAAGAAATAACATACAACATATTTGTTTCCTCAAAGGGTTTAATTGTTCAGTTTTCGATTGTCAATGTATCTTATATACACTATTTCTTGCTCTGATACAGTAGCATCAGTACTTACATCAGCAAGAAGGGAAAGGAATTTACTGGAATTCAGACTTTCACTAACTTCTTCTCTCAAGACTTGATCAAATGACAGAATAAAAGTCTCGTGACCCAAGTATGTTCTTGTAATTAACACCAAGTTCAACACCGTTCTTCTGGAGTGCACACAGCATTTCCATATCAGACAGCCATTTTCCATAATGGGGTAGGGTGTAGGCTGTGATATCAGACAGCCATTTTCCATAATGGGGTAGGGTGTAGGCTGTGATATCAGACAGCCATTTTCCATCATGGGGTATGGTGTAGGCTGTGATATCAGACAGCCTTTTTCCATAATGGGGTAGGGTGTAAGCTGTGATATCAGACAGCCTTTTTCCATAATGGGGTAGGGTGTAGGCTGTGATATAGAGAGCCGTCATTTTTTTCAATTCATTCATATTTAGTTTTAAAATATCCTTTCCTAGTGGAGTGTCAGCAACTCTAACTTCAGGGATTTTCTGCACATGCTGGCTAGTGTCATGCATATACTGTGCTGCACAGGCCTTATAAGGTCCAGAGCTGTAATGAGACTTGATTGCTTCAATCCTGAATTTGTCAGTTCCATTGACAAACACACCGTTTGAATTTCCAACCTGTGCCAGTTTGGGATATTGTTTGCAATAACTGCAAAACATTTTTCTTCAATGATTCAAGCCATGGATAATTATTGCTTACCTGACTTGTTTTAAGATAGGAAATAAGCACTTGTCCCAGACTAGCGTCTTGCAAATTGTAGTTGTCTGACTTTGAAAATGAATAGTTCAGGATGTCAGGCTATGGGATTTGATCAGCCTTGGAAAGATGCCATTTCAGAGTTGAGGTAGGTAACACCCTTCTGAAAGCTATTCTTAGGATATGGGTGTACCTCAGGGCAGCATATTGTCAGTCACTCTATTCAACATTAAAATTCATAGCATAGTTAAATGCTAATCCAGGAACTGAATGTTCATTATATGCCAACAACTTTTTGATGTGCTTTAGATCAAAAAGTATGCATACCATTGAACATCAACTACAGCTAAGCTTAAATAAAGTTCAAAAGTGAGCAGAAGGAAGAGGATTCAAATTTTCAAAGTCTAAAACTGTTTCTATGCACTTCTGCTGATTACATTGAATTTATGATGAACCCAGAACTCTAACAGGACAATAATTATTTCTGCACAGTAACTTTAGATCAAGATCGCATACCTTGACCAAATGTCCAAGTCATTGAGACACATTGATCAATAATCTCCAGAGACCTACAAGTTCCCACATCGAGGACTATTAAACTTGTGGGAATATATACAGTGCTTCTCACTGTACTCTTGTAGAGTTATGGCTCTTGACAATAAACTTTATATCTTCACAAGGGATGTTGCTTGTAACCTGCATAGTTTTGAAACCCTTACACATAATTCAATGCCATTTGATAGGTAAATTGACTATTACATTTAGACGTATCTTTTAAAGGGTTTGTCATTTCAGGTCCAATTTTGATGGAGTTTGTTTTCCTTTTTCCATCAGTATTACATGTCCACTACAGCAGATCATTTAAACCTGTATTGTTCAGGAACCATTCAACAAATTCTGATGCAATTTGGTGTGTACATTGTCTCAAGAGTGGGATGTGTTTTTTTTAATGAGTTATGGCCCTTGACAAAATTAACTTGATATATTCAGATGGTACGCTGCTTATAACCAGCATAGCTCAAAAACATTGTCATAGACATACATGTGCCTTTTATGGGTTAAGTCTAGTTTAGAACAGTTATGACCACCTGATTGCTCGTGCTCCTGACTTTGATTTCTGCAAGATAACTTTACCAATGTTTGATGGATTCCAAACAAAATTTGGCATATGGCTTCAGATTATTGAAAGCCTGATTGAGTTTGATTTCCAGTATTTATGGACATCATTTACAAGAGTTATGGTCCTAATTGCCCATCCACCTTACCTTGGTTTCTGCATCATAACTTTACTAAGTTTCAACGAAATTTGGCATGCAGCTTAGTACAGAGGAGATCTTGAATGGTTTAATTTCATGGGTTCTACATTATCATTTAGAAAAGTTATGGCTCCTGATTGCCCTTCCTTGTAACTTTGCTCTCTGCATCATAACTTTACTAAGAAATACAGCATCTGAGCCAAAGGTAATATGCTTCTTAGTATTAATGAGGCCTTGAAAATGAGTTGGATTCCCAGCATTCCATGTCATCATTTAGAATAGTTATGGCCCCTGAATGCACATCTTCTTCCAACATTGGGTTTACAACAGAAGCTCTTCTGTGTAAGGCCATGGTTAGGAAATTGTGGAGAGCAGGGCTCTTTGTGATGCATTTATCACTACTAGCTTTAGTACAACTTAATATTTAGATTAATTTTTCATGGGTATTTTTGTCATCGGTAGATTCTTTTCTGATTTTCAGACTTCCTGTGAAATTTGCCCAGCTGGTTCTCAGTGTTCTGGATCCACAGCCACCCCCTGTGGAGTTGGATTTTACAGTCTAGAGGGTGTTGGAACCTGTACCATTTGCCCTGCAGGGAAACAGTGCCCTAATACAATCTTTGCGCCCATTGATTGCCCAGAGGGCACATATACAAATGGAAACCAGGGCCAAACAAATTGTACAGATTGCCCTGCTGGAAAATATTGCTCAGACCCTGCGTAAGTAGCAGTACAGTAAAACCTGTATTGAGAGACCACCACTTCTGCCACCTGTCTCAAGTCAGGTGGTCTCTCATAACAGGTTGTTCAGAAAGACCAGTTTCCGTGGTCAAAATTCTGCACTGTTTATATTGTATTCTTTATTCATAGTTCTTGTTAAAATATTGCATGCCTTTATCTGAAAATAATTTTATATAGCAATGAAGATATACATCTATTATTAAACATGAATCACATTTATATTTGAAGATCACATGTACATGTATTAACATGTGAATTCGTTTCTAATTGACCCCTTGTCTTTTATAACACCCTGAATTTGAGTTTTACCGACGGATTTTATCTCTTTTTCATTGGAGGTGCTGCCATTGTTATTAAGGTGCTAGGTGTTAATGTTATCAGTGATCAGTTGTAATAATGACTGTAGTGGTTTTGATAAGGCTTTATGGAAATATGGAATATTACAATGTACATCGCTCCCTTGATAACTTGCGCACAACGGGGTCCAAAAACATAGACCGCACTATAAACGAGGGCACGATTTACCGAGGGACCTAAAAATAATTTAAGAAGGGGGTGCCATCCCTGCTGGACATCAAGAAAACCACAAGGGCGGGGGGGGGGGGGGGGGGAAGGGGGGTTATGGGGCTGTTTAATGGCTGAATACTCATTTTCTTATTGCATTGGGGATAAATGTCAATAAAGAGCTTTTTTCTAATGTAGTTGTTTGTCTTTTTGTACAAATTACTTTTATTTTCAAGTTACCCAACCTTTGAAAGATCGTTAACAACATTAGTCCAAGCTGTTTCAAGAACACGTGTACGCGAAAACATTGTGTATTACGTCACTGCTTTTAGTTGTTGTTGATTCACAACAAATCAAGATTCCTTTTTTCAAAAACTCGGGACATTGTTTTCGTGAAAAAAAACGCCAATGTCAAAACTCGATTTATTTATTGTTCTATTAGTAAAATATGCATGCCATGATTTCATTGCAAGTAATAGTAAAACTTCTTCTCATCCTTGAGGAAATCTCTGAGTGCCAATTTAGACATTTTAGTTCACTACAACCTCTATAACTCTCTTCTCCACAATGAACCGTATCTGTGAAACAAAGCTTTTTATTTACCAAGTACTCATTTCACTTGGTTGCTTTGCTATCTTTGATCACATTTGTGAATGAGTAGGCTAATTTAAGGCAGTTTAATTGTATTACTTATTGCAGGTCTGCTTTTAATTGAGTGTAACAACACAACAAATACTTCCGCAAGTTGAAGATCAAAACACGATCGGCACTTAATTAGGTTCTCACCGAAATGCTTGCGGACATAGCTGTGATGGTTGAATGACATTTTTCATGTTTGAATACAAGAGGGCATATTGCATTTATGATGATTACACTGAAACCGAATTAATAGATAGAACTTGACAAAATTTATTTAATTGGGAATTATATTTTAAAGTGTTGCCACCAGTCAGCATTAGCGACATTTTCATTGATCAAAATTTCGTCAAATATTGTTATTTTTACAGTGTTTGAAAAGAAGATTGAACAAAATATATGACTTCTTATTAAAAGTTGAGAATTCATGATGTTGATTCAAGTTTCCAGGTATTAACCACTGTTTTTGACGATAAAATGAGCGATATATCAATGTTTCATTTTTTTCACGTTCAACAAATGGGGGTCAGTTTTTTTGGTATTTTCTAGTTTTAAAAAATGGGATCCATGCCTGACCCTGCGTTATAAGTGGGTTCACGAGTTATTCGGGCGCAAGTTATCGAGGGAGTGGTGTATATGTACCAATGAATGAAATAAAAAGACATAATTAACTCATCCAGAAACAGAATAAGTTTAATTATAGACAAAAATCAAAGGCTTAAGTCACTGATGACATGAAGGGATTAACTCTATAAACAAAGCGTGTAACTGGCTACACTATGGCTAGACTAAGGTGAACAGATGATGTCTTTGGCTGTAATCACTGTAACATAATAAAAAAGCAGCAAACAACACAACCCTTTAACAATGACAATTGAATCCAGAAAACGATTCTCACTTACTGGTATTAAAGACAAAAACAAAGACCTCATGCACCCCAGTCATTACTGATTAACTCCAAAGACAAATGATGTACACAACCGGTACATTGACTTCGGCACAACAAGGGCAGTTAGTGACATGTACTTTAGTCTGGTTTACAGTCTATAACAAATGACACTACATGCATGACCTGTAAAATTTATTTTAAAAAAACCCGGTAGCCAGCCTAATTTTTTTTCTTCTTTTTTTTGTTTGTTTTTGTTAGAACAGTCTTTACTTCTTTGTCTCTTTTTTTGCATTTCAGTCGTTTATAGAAGTGTTATTTTAGAACAATTAGTTACATTAGTGATGGACAAATGATATCTATTTTCCTCAATAATTGTTATTATTTGATTGGAACTTATGGTTTAAGATGCTATATGTAAGTGTGAGATTAAGCATGAGACAGTAAAAAAGAAATGGTAACAAATGTTAAAATATTAGAAGGTAACCATAAAGAAAAGAGAATTTGTAGGCAGATGAATAATGTTCTAGAAACAAACAAGAATATATGGTAATTGACTAAGACAATTCAGCAAAACATTTTCAAAGTGTATTCTTGAATACACTTTGGGAAAAATTACTGAATAATTAGATTAATTAATAAAGGAATTCTTTAGAAGGGTCATTAGTCAATCCATATCGGATTTACATTATGGAAGAATTCTTGTTCCTGTTTACATAGTTACAATTTCTCTTTGTAACAATTACACATTTTGAATGTCAAAACTCATCTATTCCTCTTTTTCATATCATTTTATGTAATTTGTTTTCATTTCACAGACTACCTCACACTGCGTGTGGCAGTGGAGAATACAGTTTAAGTAAGTCCACTAGTTGTACCAAATGCCCTGCTGGATACAAATGCCCAACTGCAGATGCTCAGCCCATTCCTTGCTCAACAGGCACATATGCACTAGCTGGACAAATGGCCTGTACAGGATGCCTAGCTGGAAGGGCCTGTCCTTCAACTACAACTGCAGCTACACAATATGACTGCCCATCTGGTAAGAATGAAAGACTGCTGTCTTTACAGCCAGGATAGATTGTGCCATTGAGGTCTTGCAACTCCAGAAATTTCATTAAGCACAAAATATTTGCAAATTCTGCAAGGAAACTAAATTTGTGAAAATAGACATTGCACAATATTAACAATTGTTTATCAGCATATATTTTAATTTGCAAAGATGTTTAAATAATTGTTTTAATGAATACTTACTCTAAATTATGATTTTTTCAGAATTTTAATTTGGTTTTGCAAGAATAGTTTGATTCAACAGCTATAATAGGGGATAAGATACTCAATTCTCAGTAGAGATAGGGCTATCACTATTAATGAAAGATACTCAATTCTCAGTAGAGATAGGGTTATCACTATTAATTAAAGATACTCAATTCTCAGTAGAGATAGGGCTATCACTATTAATTAAAGATACTCAATTCTCAGTAGAGATAGGGCTATCACTATTAATGAAAGATACTCAATTCTCAGTAGAGATAGGGCTATCACTATTAATGAAAGATACTCAATTCTCAGTAGAGATAGGGCTATCACTATTAATGAAATATACTCAATTCTCAGTAGAGATAGGGCTATCACTATTAATGAAATATAAGATTTTCAGCTTATTTACAAACATTGGTAAAGTCAGGATTATTATATGTCTGCCAAAAGGTGGGGCCTACATTGTTATGATGTTCGTCCATCTCTCGATCCGCTACCTTTTTTGTGTCTGCATAATAATTTACTTTTACACCATTTTCCTTTACCAAACTTTATGGATGGCTTGCACTTGATGTAAGGAAAAAGGCAATTTAATTTTTGGTGTTAAATAGTCAAAGGTCAAGGTCATTGTAACCAATTGTTACCCTTATAGTAAGACAAGCTTATTGATTTTGGGGTCAAAAGATCAAAGGTCAGGTCACTGTGACTGAAAGAATACAATTGGTTTTGCACAGTAACTTGTAGACCATGTGTCTTGACCAAAGTTTGTGGAGGGCTTGCACTTAAGGTAAGGAAGCTGCATATAGATTTTGGGGTAAAAAAAATGAAAGGTGATGGTAGTTGTGACTCAAAGAAAAATGGTTTTACAGAATAACGTTTGTGTTCGAAAAATTTTCTTTACCAAACTTTATGGATGGCTTGCACATTATGTATGAAAGAAACCTCTAGAGTATGGGGTCTAAAGGTTAAAGGTTACGGTCATGGTTAGTCCAAGAAGAAAGTAATGGTTTCTGCACAGTTCAAGACTGCATAACTTGACCAGAGGTCCAGGTCATTGAGACATCCAGAATCATCTCCAAAGATGAGATACTTAACTGATCATAGTGCCATGTTAATAGTTATTTTGTTCTCATACATTGAAATTTATTGTCAATAATGAGATGACTCTGTCAGATTTGTGATCAGTTTGTAGCATAAGTCACAATATTAAATAATATTGGTGATTTTTAGATCAGAGAAATTACTCTAAAGTTCATGCGAAAATGACAGCCCTGCTAAGGTTTACAGTCTTAATGACCTTGTTCATATAAAAATAGCATCTGTTGTAGTGTTCATTTTTTTAATCCAGATGGAGGCACACATTATCAACAGACTTTAAGAAGCAGCTCTCTTGGAAATCTTGAAACTGCAAGTCCATAGTCAGTATTGCTCTAGTTGTTATTGTTTTGGTGTTCAAGCTTGATTTTAACTACCGTATATACTTGCATATAAGCTCATACCAACTGCAAACTGCATAGACCCAGATCTGCTGTTGCATAATGTGCCAGCAGATCTGGGTCTATGCAGTTTGTAAGGACTAATCAGTAGAACAAACAACATAGACCCTGATCTGCCGGCGCATTATGTGATGGCAGATCAGGGTCTATGTTGTTTGCACTTGGATCCTGCTTATATGCAAGTATATATGGTAGTTGGTAATCATCCAACAAAAAGGGCTTACTGTGAATTCATTTATTTTCGTTGGTGTCATTTGTGTTGGGTTTTTGAATAAATGACATTTTTGTCGGAACTTAAATCCATAGATTGGGGAAGGGGTCCTTTTGTTTCAATAGAAGGATCATTGTTTGTGTAGAAACCATAAAATTCATGAAAACTGGTACCTAATGAAAACTGGTACCCCAAGAAAGTTGTCAATTCACAGACTTTCCCACACATAATATTCAATCTTGTATTTCAGGCACTTATTCGACTGGGAACCAGAGTAGATGTACCACATGTCCTGCTGGTTCTTACTGCCCTAGCGTCAACACTAGTAATGAAATAGTCTGCAGTAGTGGAACATATGCTTATGCTGGCTCTGCATCCTGCACACCTTGCCCTGCTGGAATGGAATGTCCTTCAAAAGACGGCAGTCAGAATGCTCCATGTATTGAAGGATACTACTCTAAAGGGAACCAACCATTGTGTACACAGTGCTTAGCTGGTAAAGCCTGTCCTAATACAAATGGTGATACAGTCATAACATGTGGTGCTGGAACATATTCTGTCGCTGGTAAGACTTCATGTATAACTTGTCCAAGAGGATATGCATGTCCAATGACAACATCAGCCACAATGACAGCATGTGCTGCAGGAACTTACAGTGAAGGAGGGAGGGCTGCATGTGTGGAATGTTCTCCAGGTTATGCCTGCCCATCAATCTATGACAATTACATTACAGTTTGTGCTGCGGGCACATATTCACTGGCCAAAGCTACTGCTTGCACGACATGTGAGGCTGGAAAGGAATGTCCCAACAATAATGTTTTAGGGACAGCTTGTGCTTTAGGGTATTACAGTCTTGGTGGACTCACAGCATGCCAGAGGTGTCCTGCGGGATACTTCTGTGCCAACAAGAACCAGGATCCAGTGATATGTACAGAGGGCACATACAGTACAGGTGGGTTAACTGCCTGCCTGCCTTGTGATAAAGGATATGCCTGTCCAGAGGGCAGTACTCAGAACAATTCAACATCTGCTAAATGCTCACTTGGCTACTATTGTACAGATGGGAAAACAGAGACTCCATGTCCTAGAGGTACTTATGGGGATGACCTTGGATTTGATGACATAACTGACTGTAAAGGCTGTCCTCAAGGCTACTATTGTCCAGAAGGTACAGCAGGAAACCCAGCTAGTCTTTCAACTACAGATACTCTGATCTGTCCAAGAGGTCACTACTGCCCAAATAAAACTGGTGATTACAAGCTCTATCCTTGCCCAGCTGGCAAATACATCAATGAGCTAGGAGCAGTAGCCGATTCAGAGTGCCAGGCTTGCCCACCTGGGAGATACTGCCCAGCTGGAACTGACAATCCATTCTATGACAGCTATGAGTGTCCCAGAGGGCACTATTGTAATGGGAGTAATGGAGCCCCAGTCCCTTGCCCTGCAGGACTGTACACAGAGGAGGGAGGCACCACCGGGCTGCAGTCCTGCAAAGAATGCCCAGAAGGGCATTACTGTGTATCTGGAACTCCCACACCCACACCATGTTCACCTGGCACCTACAACAATGATAAGGAGAAGAGATATGTCAGCGACTGTTTACCATGTGTATCTGGGAAGGCTTGTACCAAGTATGGTCTTACAGAGCCAGATTCTGCCTGCTCACCTGGTTACTATTGCCCTGGGGGCAACTATGCTGCTGGACAAGTTGGATATGAATGCCCTGCAGGGACATACACCAACTACAGGAATCTGACATCAGCAGACCAGTGTGATAAATGCCCAGCTCAGTTTGCCTGCCCAGCTCCAACAGGGGGTGTACAGAACCCACCAAAGGAATGTGCAAAAGGATATTACTGCCCAACAGGCACTGGATCAGTAACTCAGTACCCATGTCCAGCTGGAACATACACCAATTTGACCAACCTGTACAGAGTAGAGGATTGTACAACTTGTACCCGGGGCTACTACTGCCTGGAAGGGACAACATATCCAAATCTAACCTGTCCAAAAGGATATTGGTGTCCAGATGGTAAGCATATTCTTATTATGTTGCCTGGTAACAGTTTACAAAATAGTCAATTTAGGAAGCTAATTATATGTCAAATATTTAACGTCATTGGTCCAAGTGCAAAATATAAGTGGTCTATATTGACTGAAGTTTAGTCTGGCATCTTACAACATAAGTTAATTTTGTTAATCGTTACTGAGAAAGAAATTCACTGATGATTTTTTTTTCCTGTTTAGTCTGTATCGTAATCTGTAATTGATGGCAAACCAGAATCTAAGTAGTTGGTTGGTTGTTTTTTTTTCTTTTCTTCTCACGTTCCTTTTATCACTTTATTGATTATCTCATGCAGCGGAAATAGGAGCTAAGTGGTTTTATCAAGGACATAATGACAAAGTTGGCCCAGGTTGGCCTTGGCAGGTATCAAACCCATGACTCTTGTATTACAGGTCTGATGCTCTACCAACAGAGCTATCGCAGCTCCCCTTAGTAAGTGGAAACCAGAATGACAATAGTTTGAAATGGCAGGTTTAAAAGTAGGTGTTAAATGTAAATAACTAAATATCAGAAAGTGAAACCTTCAAAAAGGACAGTTCCAAATTAAGGCAACTGTCTATAACAGACACAGTCAGGAACCCCAACAAATAAACTGTTATTTTGTCCTTCATACAAAGGATACCTGTTTAATTTAGGCAGAGGGTACTTTATATTGTCTTGAGTCTTTCTTTCTTTCCTTCAAATCTGAATTTATGCCACTTTATCTTATTTTGTTCATTTTGTCACAGGTACTCCTACGGCTATAAGTTATCCATGCCATGCTGGGTCATACAATGATAAAACTGGACTTATTGCATGGGAGCAGTGTAAAGACTGTCCAGAGGGATACTATTGTCCTGAGGCCTCTGTGAATCCCACCACATGTCCACCGTAAGTAGTTCAAAATGATCAGGATTACTCATTAGTCACCACTTTAAGTAGTTCACAGAGAAAGGGGACAATTCAAATATAGGACATTCAGTGCATGTAGTTCACCAGTAAATAACCAATGTTAGACATCACCATAAGTACATATAGGTTGTGATGACCATGGTTGTGTTAGCAAGGATACAAAGACTGTAAATACTTGGCTACAGTATCTCAGATTGGTCACATTTTGGAAAATAACCAACAATTTTTCATATACAACCTTCTTTTCAAAGAGTACATCTGGAGTAGGACAAAAGTGGTGCCCTGAGACAGGTGGCTGCTTAATAAGGGTTAATTTATTAAATACTTGGGTTTCAAAGATTCAAAGATTAAAAGATTCTTAAAAATGGCTGTTTAATTTAAGTGATTGCTTAAAAGATGTCGACTTTTTTTAAATAGGTTTAACTGTATTAGCCAGGTTACAGCCATGCTTCATAAGCATATTGGATCATCATGAACAGCAGTGCATCAAAAGCTAAATAGGTCACAGTGACCAAATATTCTTCACAGATTAACTTGACTAGAAATTCTTGATATGATTACGAGTTAAACTGAAAACAGTATAGGTTAAATAAAATATAATGTCCAGAATTTAAATACATATCCATTCTAAGTTAATTACTGGAAAATGCAATTCTTCCTAGGTCAATAAAATCATAATTACCAAGAATAATATACTATACACAGAATTTTAGGAACACTTGAGCGAACTTTTGAAACATTCTTTGAATTAAGTGTGAGACAATTCAGAAGTTCAACCATTCGCTTGTATATTCAACACTAGTGTTAAATAAAATGTTAAGTTTGACCTTTAAATGAGTTCTTTGTATACACAGTTTGTGACTTTGTGAATAGTTTGCTCTTTTGGTAAGGAAGAAGTCTATCTTTTGGTAAGGAAGAAGTCTATTGATTTTGCGAAAGTCAAAGGTCAAGGTCACTGTGAATGAAAGGAGACATAATGCTTTCTGCACAATAACACTATTTTTTACATCACATACATGGACCAAACTTTGTTGATGGCTTGCAATTGGGGTAAGGAAGAAGCCTATAGATTTGGGAGTGGAAAGGTCAAAGAGCAAGGTAACTCTAAGAAAAAAAAAAGGTTTCCACTCAATTGCATTCATTTTATGTCATATTACCTGGGCCAAACTTTGTGTATAGCTTACACTTGATCTATTTAAGAAGGCTATTGAGTTAGGGGTCAAAAAGTAAAAGATCAAGGTCACTGTGACTGAAAATAGAAAAATTGTCTGCACACAAATTTAAGTTCTTGACCATGTACCTTTACAACAGTTTCTGGATGATTTGCACATCACATAAGAAAGAAGCTGATTGATTTGTGGGTTAAAGGTCAAAGGTCAAAGTCAATGTTATCATAAGAAGAAAAATGGTTTTTGCATAATAATTTTAGTTATACATCATGTGGCTTGGCTAAAGTATGTGGAGGGCTTGCACTTAAGTTATGGAAGAGGCATATTCATAATGATTTTAGGCTAAAAATGTCAAAAGTCAGGGTCATTATGGCACAAAGAAAAATAGAGCAAGGTCTTTGAGAAAACTTTATTGATGACTTGTATTTCGAGTAAGAAAGAAACCTATAGATTCTGGGATCTAGAAATTAGAGATCATGGTAAATTGAACAAGAATATAATTGTTTCTTCACGGTGCCTTTAGCATAAGACCACATATCTTGACCAAAGGTCCAGGTCACTGTGACCAATCAGTCAAATATTTCCACAGTAAACCATGCACAGATGACTGTGAAAAATGGACAGGCATATAATTTGTTGTTCACATTATTCTTATTTGCCTTTAGCATTTCATAGCCATGATTTTGCTGATGTGCAATTACTCCCCATACATTCATACATAAATACACATACATAACAAATGTTGCTGTTTAAGAATTCACTAAAGTGTTGCTAAACATTATTGTGCATAGGATATATGTATATATATATATATATATATATATATATATATATATATATATATATATATATATATATATATATATATATATATATATATATATATATATATATATATATATATATATATATATATATATATGAATAAATAATATCATACAGGTTAGAAGTTTTTTAATTAGTACTCTACGGAGATTAAAACCTGGATCCATGGGTTACGGCACCCATTGCCTTGCCTGTATATATGCAAGATATGTGGTCTTGAGCTAAATTCTCATCTGAGTACACAGTTCATCTGGATTCCTACTACAGAAATCAAGGTATATAGAAATTATTAATATACCTTGATTTCTATAGTAGGAATCCAGATGGACTGTGTACTTAGTTGAGAATTAATTGCTGGGTCGACATGTGGGTATGTCTGCTTCGCACGAATGCCTATGCCAACAACTTCGTAACATCATTTTTTGGTGATGTTTGCATGGTCGAGATCGTATAGGGGTTTGTGCTTACAGGCAAGGCAATGGGTGCAGTAACCCGTGGATCCAGGTTCGAATCTC
Source organism: Margaritifera margaritifera (assembly GCA_029931535.1). Classification (NCBI taxonomy): domain Eukaryota; kingdom Metazoa; phylum Mollusca; class Bivalvia; order Unionida; family Margaritiferidae; genus Margaritifera; species Margaritifera margaritifera. The sequence continues at coordinate 6,528,186 of JAQPZY010001689.1, read as the reverse complement.
CGTTGAGTATGAATTAAAAAATCTCTAACCTGTATGATAATATTTTTTATTTGTATATATATATACACATACATACACACACATAAAAAAAGCCTTATAGGTTAAGTTGAAAGGCTAGTTCATAGTGTCACAATGACCAGCAGTACTTGATAATTGAAGCACATTAATGTCAATGAAAATATTTTTTCAGTGATGTGATTCACAGTTAGTGTCAATATTTCAAGGCTAGTGTGAACACTTTTACCACCAATGACTCAAAAGCTAGCTATGATGCCAGCAATGCTTCACAGGTTAAGTCAATTTAATTAGCACTACTTAGAGCTGAGAAGGATACCAGAGCTAAAAGTGCTTTATAGGCCACTGTATATTTACAAATACAGACAGACTTCAAGTCAGACAGGTTGATGATGTGGAGACTGGATGACACGATACAAAAATAAACTTTATGATAGACAAGTTCACATCAGGGCTGTTAAAGTAAAATATACCTGGGACCCAGGGAAGGCACTTTCAACATGGTGTAGTCTCCCATAGATGCGATTTAGAAATTGTTATCATTTTCATATGAACTGCTTGAGCAATCAGAGTACCCTAGCATATATTTTTAAAAAATGCCTTCCTTGGGTACAGTGTATGTTAAATGGAACAGCCATCATGAAATCAGAGTACCCTAGCATATATTTTTAAAAAATGCCTTCCTTGGGTACAGTGTATGTTAAATGGAATAGCCATCATGAAATCAGAGTACCCTAGCATATATTTTTAAAAAATGCCTTCCTTGGGTACAGTGTATGTTAAATGGAACAGCCATCATGAAATCAGAGTACCCTAGCATATATTTTTAAAAAATGCCTTCCTTGGGTACAGTGTATGTTAAATGGAACAGCCATCATGAAATCACACTGGCACACTGTTGAATAAAATCAGTTACTGTATTTGCCGGCCTATAAGTCAATGTGGAGTATAAGTCAAATTTGCTAATTTGGTCAGTTTTCCATTCATTCATATATAAGTCGATGTGGAGTATGAGACGAAGCCAGATCAACACCTTGGCTTTGTCTTTTTTGCTAGCAACTTCCAGTTTCATGAATATTAATGGTATCACTGTATGCTATTCCAGATTAATTGGGAAAATGATTAAGATGGTCTGTACATGTATTATTTATAAGTATTATTTATTGGTATATTGTGCACAACAATATGAACCCCTGTTATCAAAGAGCTATGTGCAGCTTGTATTCGTACAGCAACAGTAACCTCATCAGATTACATGTACAAACAAAAAAATAAAAATCATGATAAAGACTTGTTGTTTTTAGTGAATGCATGTATGTGTGTGTGTGAGAGAGAGAGATGAAACAATGCTGTGTCAGTGTGTAAGAACGTATGCATTCAGATCAGTTTTTATTTTATGCTTTTGGAGAGAGAGAGAGAGAGAGAGAGAGAGAGAGAGAGAGAGAGAGAGAGAGAGAGAGAGAGAGAGAGAGAGAGAGAGAGAGAGAGAGAGAGAGAGAGAGGAGGGGGGGTTACAGGGCGATTGTAATCTGTATTGTTGAGTTACCTGATATTTGTGATCTTATGTACAGGGGCATTACTATATTCCACTGTCAATTAATAAATGAATATACAGTTCATTCTTGTTTTAATTACAATATCCATTGTCTCAAGGACCACATGACTTTGCAGTGTTATATACATGCTAATTAAATATACCTACAGCTTTAGCCAGGCCATTCCAGTTGATACCTGTTTGAGGGCAAGATTCGTCAGATGAGATCAAATTAGTGAGGCTACCATTAGGGAAATTAGGCTACCCATAGGGTATTGTAATCAATCCTGTAAAGCATGTTAATGTATATTGTTATGTATGATGTTTATATAATATTATAAATATTTTAGGAAATTATAAATGTTTCTTCACTTTAATATTTGCTTAAATCTTAATGTTATCAGGAAAAACATGTTTAACTAGTGTCCTTGAATTAGGTTGTTTTGATCAATATGTTTTCTCAATTTGAAGGTCAAGGTTGAATTTTGTTTACAGTTAGAATTCCATTAAGATGACTCATATTCTAGAACATTCTGTCATGTGACCAATCTTTATATATACCATGTTTGGTGGACATTTATTCAGTTTTGACATTACCATCAGTCTTGTAAAGAGCTATTACAGTTGTGAAAATTCATTCCAAATTCTAAGAGAGGAATTATTTTAAATATTCATTGGATTATAACAGTGCTCATAAACTTTTGGATTTTGGATTTTTAATTGACAATTTTGGAATTTAACTGAACTTATTAATGATTTTGGAATACTTCATTTTGACATCAGCACATCAAAGATTTCTAGTACATCAGGACTTTGGAGACCATTAGCACATCATAACATTCAAGGACACAGCCGTGAATTCGGAACATTCTATATTTAGGACTTGTGATTAGAACAATCATTCTTATTGGATTATTAGGATTTCAAAACACATTACTGTAAGTGACTTTTTGATTTTTCATTTTAATTATCTAGTAATAAATTGCTTGTTGATTTTTACTTGATTTGTTGGTTTCACTTTCTTTCTGTTACATTTTTCTTAGACCATAGAGTCGTAACAGAAATTGGGGGCTCGTCGTTCTGGGATTGAATTTCTTTAAAGCATATTAGAGATATTAAATTTATCTTTGAAATTCATATTGATTTTGTCTCAGAGAATTTTTTTTTTGTCTTTGGCAAAGATTTTATATAGAGAAATTTTTGTGTGTGAAACCAACAAGCATTTACTATGGCATCTAATGTTCAGAATTTCATTTCAAAACCTATCCAGGAGGGGATAGAGTGCATGAGAAAGTTAATTGAAGAGTTCAAAAGGTGCATCCATAGTGATGTTAAAACCTATCTTGACGAGCAGAATGTGGAAACTTTGGAAAATGCTGCTCGTATGGCTGATGATTATTCCTTGACTCACAAAATTTCATTTGGCAGTAAATCGTCCTCTCAGCAGTTTTCTGGTAAAAAACCATTTCAATCTCATTCGAGTACTTCCAAATTTCACAACAGCACAACTGTTAGGAATCAAACATCTGATAAGACTGATCAGAAATCCTTATCTCTTCCTACGTGCACTTATTGTAAAACGAAAGGGCACGTTATTTCTGATTGCTTCAAGTTGAAAAATAAGCAACAGAGAAAAGACAGAGCTTTTCCAAATGCTCTTATTTCTACGAGGTCAAGGTCACGGTCTTGTATTGAAAGCAATACATTTGTTGGGTCAAACAAACCCCAGTCTGATTCTATTTTGGAGGCTTATGAACCATTCATGTCAGAAGGTTCTATATCACTTATTGGTGATTCTGCCAAGCCTATCTTAATTAAAATATTAAGGGACACTGGAGCTTCTCAGAGTCTTTTATTATCAGGTACTTTGCCTATGTCTGAGGAGTCTTCTTCAAGTGAAAGTGTTCTTGTTCAGGGAGTAGAGTGTGGCTTTGTAAATGTTCCTCTCCATTGTGTAAATTTGGCATCAGACTTAGTTTCTGGACCTGTGACTGTTGGGGCAGTGACTTCTTTACCCATAGAGGGTGTTCATTTATTACTAGGCAATGACCTAGCTGGAGATAAGGTTGTGGTTAATCCACTTGTAACTGACAAGCCTTGTTTGGATCAGAAAGTTGATCCTGTCGAAACTGAAATCCCTGATTTGTACCCTGCTTGTGCAGTTACTAGAGCTATGGCAAAAAGAGCTCTTGAGAGTGATGTTGATCAGGATATTATTCCTTTAGCTGACACATGTATTGGTCAGTTTTTTGATGAGGTCACTTTTTCCTCAGGTATTGATCAATCAAATGGTATTGATCACAGTGATCCTCTTTTGGCAACTCATTCTCTTTGTTCTAATCAGGATGACAAACGACAATCTCTTTTCGTTGAACAGGAGCAAGATCCCGAGATATCTTGTTTGTTTCAGAGGGCTATTAGTGAAACTGAAGCCACACAAGTTCCAGTGTGTTACTTTGTGAAAAATGGGATCCTTATGAGGAAATGGAGACCACCTGATGTACCCGCTGGTGACGAGTGGTCAGTGAGCTATCAGATTGTTGTTCCTAAGTCATATCAACAGGAAATTCTTAATTTAGCCCATGAAACTCCTTTGGCTGGTCATTTAGGAGTCCGTAAGACTTATCACAAGATCTTGAATCATTTTTATTGGCCGAAACTCAAAAGTGATGTTTCTAAATACTGCAGATCTTGTCACACTTGTCAAATGGTAGGAAAACCCAATCAGAAGATACCTAAGGCTCATCTGCAACCTATTCCTGCATTTGATGAACCATTTAGTAGAATAATGGTAGACTGTGTTGGTCCTTTACCTAAAACCAAGTTAGGCAACCAATACTTGTTGACCATCATGTGTGCATCTACAAGATTTCCAGAGGCAATTCCTCTGAGAAATATAAAAACTAAAACTATTGTGAAAGCTTTGGTGAAGTTTTTTACACTTGTTGGCCTTCCCAAATCTGTCCAGTCAGATCAAGGGTCAAATTTTATGTCTGGAATTTTCCAACAAGTTATGCATGAATTAGGCATCCAACAGTTTAAATCTTCTGCCTATCACCCTGAAAGTCAAGGTGCTTTGGAAAGATTTCATCAAACTTTGAAGAATATGATTCGATCATATTGCTTTGATACAGAAAAGGATTGGGATGAGGGTGTTCATTTGTTGTTGTTTGCTGTTAGGGAATCAGTTCAAGAGTCGTTGGGTTTTAGTCCCTTTGAACTAGTTTTTGGTCATACTGTCCGTGGAGCATTGAAATTATTGAAAGAGAAACTTCTTTCAAATGAAGATTCAAAGATTAATCTTCTTGATTATGTCTCTGATTTCAAATACAAGTTGTCAAAGGCCTGTGAAGTAGCAAGAACTAATCTTCAGACTACTCAGTCAAAAATGAAATTAAGGTATGACAGAAATTCACAGGAAAGGAGTTTTAAACCTGGTGACAAAGTTCTGGCTCTCTTTCCCATACCTCAGAATCCTCTTCAGGCTAAATTTTATGGTCCTTATACCGTTGAAAAGAAAGTAAATGACTTAAATTATATCATTAACACTCCTGGGAGACGGAAACAGAAACAACTTTGTCATATAAATATGTTAAAGGAATATTTTAACAGAGATAGCCCAGCTAATTATTCAGTTAATTTAGTTGTACCTGTCCCACACAGTGAAGATATCAACGATGGAATACAATCAGACTATAGTGACTCTGGTATAACCAATCTTCGGAATCCAGAAATATTGAACAACCTAGACCAGAAACTTTCACATCTACAACAACAGGAAAGAAATGAACTAAAACAGCTATTACATGAATATGAGCACTTGTTTCCTGATGTTCCAACACGAACAAGTAAAATTTATCATGACGTTGACATTGTAGATTCTGCGCCTGTGAAACAGCATCCTTATAGGATGAATCCTCTCAAACAGAACAATCTGAAGAAAGAAATTCAGTATTTACTGGAGAATGATTTCATAGAACCAAGTAAAAGTAACTGGAGTTCACCATGTATTCTTGTTCCCAAGCCAGATAATACATTCCGTATGTGTACTGACTATAGAAAAGTCAACAGTGTCACCAAAACTGATTCATTTCCAATCCCAAGAATGGACGATTGCATTGATAAAATTGGAAATGCGGAATATGTCACCAAGTTTGACCTTTTAAAAGGATTCTGGCAAATTCCACTGACGGAAAGGGCAAAAGCAATTTCAACATTTGTAACTCCAGATGGACTTTATCAATATAAAGTCATGCCGTTTGGAATGAAAAATTCGCCTGCAACGTTTCAACGTCTAATGAACATGATAACATTTGGTCTTGATAATTGTGACGCTTATATCAATGACGTCATTATCTACAACAACACCTGGGAAGATCATTTGGAAACCATTCGAAAATTCTTCGATCGACTCAGTGATGCGAATCTGACAATTAATTCGAGCAAAAGTGAGTTTTGCCATGCTTGTGTCACATTTTTAGGACATATTGTGGGACAAGGTCAAGTTAAACCTATAGAAGCTAAGGTCAAAGCTATCTCTGAATTTCAAGTTCCAATTTGTAAAAAGTAACTGATGCGATTTCTAGGTATGGCTGGATATTATCGGAAATTTTGTTCCAATTTTTCCAAAATTGCTGAACCTTTGACAAGTTTATTGAGTAAGAAAACCAAATTTCATTGGTCTGACAAGTGTCAGGAATCTTTTGACAAGTTAAAGACCATACTTAAGAATGCACCAGTTCTTTCTGCACCAAATTTCAGCCAATCATTTAAATTATCTGTTGATGCAAGTGATGTATGGGTTGGTGGAGTATTGATTCAGGAAGACAAAAGTGGTGTGGATCACCCTGTGTGTTATTTTTCTAAAAAACTAAACAAGCACCAGAAAAATTATTCCACAATTGAGAAGGAATGTTTGGCTTTGATATTGGCTTTACAGCATTTTGAAGTGTATGTTACCTCAGCTCTTTCTTCAATTATTGTGTACAGTGATCACAATCCCCTTACTTTCATCAACAAAATGAAAGATAAAAATCGGAGATTGTTGAGATGGAGTTTGATATTGCAAGAATATAACATTGACATCAAACACATCAGGGGAAAAGACAATGTGATTGCAGATGCACTCTCATGTGCCTAGAAATGTAATATTGCTTGATGTAATTAAGTCCAGTATCATAAAACATGTTCTTATGTAAATTTGGTTATTATAGTATTAGATGTATATTCAGAAGAAAGCTTTATTATATAAATCTGTCTTTTTCTTTATGAGGGGAGGTGTTATGTATGATGTTTATATAATATTATAAATATTTTAGGAAATTATAAATGTTTCTTCACTTTAATATTTGCTTAAATCTTAATGTTATCAGGAAAAACATGTTTAACTAGTGTCCTTGAATTAGGTTGTTTTGATCAATATGTTTTCTCAATTTGAAGGTCAAGGTTGAATTTTGTTTACAGTTAGAATTCCATTAAGATGACTCATATTCTAGAACATTCTGTCATGTGACCAATCTTTATATATACCATGTTTGGTGGACATTTATTCAGTTTTGACATTACCATCAGTCTTGTAAAGAGCTATTACAGTTGTGAAAATTCATTCCAAATTCTAAGAGAGGAATTATTTTAAATATTCATTGGATTATAACAGTGCTCATAAACTTTTGGATTTTGGATTTTTAATTGACAATTTTGGAATTTAACTGAACTTATTAATGATTTTGGAATACTTCATTTTGACATCAGCACATCAAAGATTTCTAGTACATCAGGACTTTGGAGACCATTAGCACATCATAACATTCAAGGACACAGCCGTGAATTCGGAACATTCTATATTTAGGACTTGTGATTAGAACAATCATTCTTATTGGATTATTAGGATTTCAAAACACATTACTGTAAGTGACTTTTTGATTTTTCATTTTAATTATCTAGTAATAAATTGCTTGTTGATTTTTACTTGATTTGTTGGTTTCACTTTCTTTCTGTTACATTTTTCTTAGACCATAGAGTCGTAACAATATGGTACTATGGAATGCCAGGTAATGCCAGGTGCTTACTCATGTAAGTTTCTCAATCAGTGACACCTTTTGTTCTCGCTGACAGAAGTGTCAGGTTTGAATTCATGAGCAAAGATCAAACCAAATGGAGCCTAACTACAGGAAGTGTACATGCACTAACTGATAAAGGGTAATCGTTTTGGTGGAAATGGAGAGGTCCTTGTACTTGCAAAGATTAACAACGCAGCATGCTAAATGGTCATTCTTGGGATTGAAACTAAATGGAATCTGTATGGATATAAATATTTTGAATATTTAAATATAAATTATATATCTTTGAAACTGATGGAGTATGGTATGTATTTTTTAATTTCCATTTACTATTTTATTACTGTTTCTGTCTTGGACAAAAGATTCAGCTAAACGGGGGCAGTAAGGTACATCAAGCAAAATAGCATGAAGAAGGGCTGAAATCTCTCTCTCTCATATCAGGGCATATTTTATTTCGATCATGAGGTGTAAGAAGAAAAATGTGCGATGGAATACCTATGTCCATGTCATGGTTATTCATTTTCTAACTTGTCTGATACGCACATATGTAAGCAAATTTAAACAACATATATTACTAGTGCATACTGCTTTAGCGCAATTATGTCTGATGCATGTGTATTTAATACTGACAATCATGTAAATATTTTGGAATCATTCTCAATGTCTGGTCCTATATTTTTTCCTACATGATCTCTTCCCCAAAATGAGAATTTTTTTTTTACAAATTATTTTTTATACTTTGAAAAAAATAATTATTTTTTCATGCACAAAAAATTACATTAAATACGGTAAAGCAATTGCAATGACATGATCCTTGGTTAGCAAAGATGGAGAAATGTTGACGATGAAGATAGTGGTTGTGATGGGAATGATGTTGATAATGTAAATGATGATGGTGCTTGTGGTGGTGATGATTTTGATGACATTGACAGCAATTGAATGACGACAGTGGTGGTGGTGGTGGCAGTGACTATGACAATGACAGTGACAAAGGTGAAATGGCAACAATGATTACATTGATTACAATAATGATGATTGTATTTTACTTTCAGTGGGACCTATAATCCAGACATCAAGGTTGAGAATTCATCATACTGCCTAAACTGCCTGGCTGGGTACTATTGCCCTGGTACTAACAACACCAACCCACTTGTCTGTGAGAAGGGCAACTACTCTGACACTGGAGCAGCTGTTTGCACAACTTGTGAAGCTGGCCACTATTGTGACCAGAATTCCACCAGCAAATCCTTCATGTTCTCCAGTCGCATTTGCCCTGCAGGAGTTGAATGTCCACCTGGCATGAAACGAGCCCCTGACCTTACTCTGGACAAGTGCCGCCAGGGTTACTACTGCCCACGTGGAGATGTTAACCCATATCCTGTCCCCTGTCCAGTTGGAACATTCAATGGGGAATATGGACTGATCCAAGTTTCAGAATGTGAGAAGTGTACTCCAGGAAAATATTGTAATACAACAGGGCTTATAAAACCAGCAGGCAACTGCCCTGGAGGTTATTATTGTCCCCTTGGAACTGGTCTTGCAGACAGCTATCCCTGTCCAATTGGATTCTACCGCAATGGATCAGCCAGAGAATCATTCCAAGATTGTGCTGAATGTATATCTGGTTATTACTGTAATGTTGAAGGACTGGCTGACCCAATAACTTGTCCCAGAGGTAAGAACTTTTTTTAACTTGTCCCAGAGGTAAGACCTTTTTTACATTTTGAAAGATTTTTATATGCCTCTATAACTTGGCAGAGGAAATATATTGATTTTGTTTATCAGTCTGTTGGTACCTTTGTTCCTCTCAGAAAGTTTGTTCTCTCTATATTTGGATAGGATAACACATATTTATTTAAAACTGTTTTTCTTTTTGATATTTTTGTCTACTACATGCATAATTAAAAATGTTGATCAGAGCTCAAATTTGCACTGTTTAAACAAGAAATTCTTAACTTAGGGATACAGGAATCTATGTCTTTTTAAACGATTAAATATTTGAGAAGAATCTAACTGGATCTTTTATTTTATTTTTTCATGACAGATAATGAATAATTTCCACCGACAGATGCAGATAGATGTTTCACAGATGTGAAAAATATTTTATTAAAATGGTGGTAATAATTTTTTTGCAGTTCAGTTTGCTGTGTAAAATTTGTCTTAATTATATGGTTTCTTAGGAAAAGAATTTTCCATGTTGTTTTCAGAACTATGATACCAATCCATTAAGAAATTAGTCGGCAAATTCTGATAAATTACACTTGCTTGGGTCATGTGAAAATTTTCCCTCAAGTTGCTAAATTATTTTCCATACATTACAGGATATTATTGTGTTAGTGGCAGCACATACCCACAGCCATGTCCTCTTGGTTTCTATGGCAACTCAACAGGCTTGCGACGAAGCACTGATTGTACCCCATGTCCTGGAGGTTATTACTGTGATGGTATTGGTCTTACACATCCAACAGATGTGTGTGATGAGGGCTTCTACTGCAGAGAAAAAGCATACACGTCAGCACCACCAGATGGTCTTACAGGTGGGCTTTGTCCAGCAGGTGGATACTGTCCAGCAGGATCAGCCACAGCTACTTCTTGCCCAGTAGGCAAATACAGCAAGTCACCTGGGGCAAAGACAGAATATGACTGTATCCCATGTGATCCAGGTTACTTCTGTGCAGGGTCAAGTAGCACTGGGGCCTCCCAGAAGTGTGCAGCAGGATTCTATTGCACAGGTGGATCAGGGGTGCCCACTCAGTATGATACACCTGTTGGGCACTACACACAAGAGGGTGCCTTCAAACCTGAACCTTGCCCCAGAGGACGGTACCAACCAGCTGTGCGATCTGGCTCTTGTCTAATATGTCCTCAAGGCTACTATTGCAATGGAACTGGAACAGTAGTGGAAATCATTTGCCCAGCTGGATACTATTGCCCTGAAGGTAGTGAGTATCCTACACCTTGCCCTCGAGGCACATTCCTAAAGGATCTGGGTAAATATAAAGAAGATCATTGCAATCCATGCACTTTGGGATACTACTGTGATTCCTATGGATTATCTAAGGAGAGTGGAAAATGCAGTGCAGGGTATTTTTGTTCTAGTGGCTCCAATACCTCTTCTCCAATTGGAATGTCCTTTGGTGATGTTTGCCATCAAGGTTTCTATTGCCCTGAGGGCACAGGGAATTACATTGACTATCCTTGCCCCAATGGAACCTACTCCAATATAACAGGACTCCAGAGTGCTGACAACTGTACCATATGTATACCTGGCTGGGCATGCAATGGCCTGGGCCTTCAGAAGCCCAATGAGAAGTGTGCTGCAGGTTACTTCTGTAGAAATGGTTCCAAGACAAATAAGCCCAGAGATGGTGGAAAAACGGGAGACCTCTGCACTGTTGGAAGTTACTGCCCAGAAGGATCACGTATGTTTTAGAATTATTTTACCTTGTTGTAGAGTGTTTTTCTATTCAAGCTTAATCTTATTTGCAAATTCACATCCATTTATTGCTTTTTGTAGCTGGAAAATGTTGAATATGATTGAAACCTCTCAAGATCAGAATCACACAAGGCCATATTAATTTAATGGTTTTGAAGGGTTTTTGCCTTACTGAGGTTCACTTTTTTCACCTAAGAATGAGATCTGATCAGGCATTGTCTCGCATATACAAATAAATGTTAATATGTTGTGACAAAACCTGAACAGGTATCAGTTTTTAAAGTAGATATCTGTGGTAATTAGGATACCTCTGTATGTGTTTCTGTGTTGGATTTTATTTTACTCTGCATGGCCTTAGGCTTCTTAGAAACCAGTTGCAGGTCACATGCTCTGATTAAATTTTGGATTAATGATTTCATTTTGGTATTGAAATTTGGAAGTTGGGACTGAAAATTTATTTTGGTTTTTGGATGAGATAGATGTTTTGGTTTACTGAGTTAAAGTTTATTGAAATGAAGAAAGGAAAATTTCAGAACCAGAAACTTTGATTTGGTTTCAGTTGAATTTTGATTTACTGAGATTTCAGTCTTGAGAGGTCTCACTGTATTGAGATACATGTATTTAAAATGCAAACTACATTGCTTATACCCATGCCTCTATAGAGGTGGGGGTATATAAGAATCCTCATATCTGTCTATATGTCCATCCATCCATCTGTCTGGAATACAATCTTGTTAGTGCAACTAATCCTGTAGTTTTTTCACGAATTTCCATGAAACTTTGTGAATATTATACTCATCACCTGAAGATTTGGTTCTGAACAAATCACTAAGTTCCTATAATTTTTATAAGAGTTATTGCCCTTTATTGACTTGCAGCTGAATGTAGTCGATGACAAAATCTTGTGACTCCAACTAGTCTCACATTTTTCAGTGGATCACCATGAAACTTGATAAAATGTTACGGTATCATCTGAAGATGCATATATCCACAAATCACTTTGCTGCAGGAATTTTGTGCTTGAGTTATTGCCCTTTTTGTCTTTCAGCTGAATGCAGTGTATGACAGAATCTTGTGAATGCAACTAGTTTAAGAGTTTTTATGGATTGCTGTAAAACTTGGTACATAATTATTATGGTCATCATCTGAAGATGTGCATAATTGACAAATCACAGTGCTCCTGTGATTTTTGTTAGAGTTATTGCTTTTTTTTACTTGCAGTATTATGTAGTGAATCTTGTGAATGCAATTTGTCTCACAGATTTCGTTGAATTGCCATGAAACTTGGGAAATGTTATGATCATCATCTGAAGATGCACATCTCGATAAATCACTGTGCTCCTATGATTTTTGTTAGAGTTATTGATTTTTCTGACTTGGAGCTAGATGTCATATATAACAAAATCTTGTGCTTTTGTGATTTTTGTTAATTGTTATTGCCCATTTGGTCTTGCAGCTGAATGCAATGTAAGATAGAATCTTGTGAATGCAACTTGTCTTGCAATTTTTATGGATCGCTGTGAAACTTTGTACATATTATAATCATTATTTTAAGATGCACATATTGACAAGTGCTTCATATGATTTTTGTGGTTATTGCCCTTTTTGACTTGCAGCTGGATGTATTATATGAGAGAATTTTATGAATGCAAGTACTATTGCATTTTACAGTGAATTGCTGTGAAAGTTAGTACAAATTATGGTCTTTATCAAAGATATGCATTGCACTCACACTATTTTCAGAAGAGTTATACATTTTATTTGTGATTGTAGATTCCTCTCCATCCTTTGGCTTGGGATGGGATGTGATGTGAGAGAGGTGGGGGTATATTTACATGAGCAAATCGCTCATCATTCCTCTATTTTTTTAATTTTGTTTTTCTGGAAGATGTTGCAGATGATAGAATAAGTTTTAATATATGTAATATTAAATATGCATTTCACATAATTTAACTTTTTGGGATGTGATGTTGCTAACAATCTTTTGCTCAGCACTATATAGCCAGGATTGTGCTGATGTATGGGCTGTTACTTCTGCATTATTACACCTTTTTTAACCTGCACTGTTTGTGCCTCTTTGGATTAACATGTCACACTGACATTTTTTTATTGTGACCTACTTTTAGGATTTATTTAAAATTGCTTCATAATTAAATATAGGCTCTTGTTCCAATATCTTTTCACTCATTGCCGCTGAACTTGCTCTGGAGGTGCTTCTTGGGATTAAAGTATGTTACACACCAAAACTGGATCACTTTGACCTTCCTTCCTAGGTCTATGTAGCATTGTTTAAAACTTAAGTCTAGGCTCTTGTACCAATACCTTTTCACCTATTGCCACCAAAATGTGCAAAATGGTTAATTTTGTGACAAAAGGTGTTGCATGTGCCAAAACTGGGTCGCTGTAACCTTTTTTCCAAGGGTTTATTTGATATTGTAGACTGACTTTTGCACCACAGAAAGGGGGATATTTTTTTAACTCCTGCTCACCAACTACTTTATTTTTTTCCAAGTACTAAATAACCAAAATTTGTATTAAAATTTTTGGAAGCCTAACTTATTATGATAATGTTATAAAATACTAAAAGACATGTTGTGTTCTAAGTTTTCTTCCTGTTATCATTTTAGCTGAGCCAATTAAATGTCTAGCAGGCAGCTTTATGAACACCACAGGATATAGTTACTGCTTTGACTGCCCACCAGGTTATTATTGTACTGGAGGTGATGAAGTTTTGAAATGTTCTAAAGGGCATTACTGTCCAGGCAATACCACTTTAGCCCAGCCACCATGTCCAGTGGGCACAATCAATACAGAGCTAGGTAAGATGAGGGTTTGCCTTTCAGAGCACTTTTCTCTAATTTCTTGCTGCCATTTGATAAATATGGTATACAGATGGCAAATGTATGTTACATATGTATCAGCTGTAGCATTATGACAATAGTAAGTAAATAAAAAGTGGGACATAATTAATATTGATATATAAATCATATATATATATATATATATGAGCTGGTTCACAAGTGATATTTTTTGTCCTACATAACTCTTCTACCCACTTTACACTATTTTGCGGAACTAAAATTTGTATCTGGTTGTTTTTTTCCAAAGGTCACAGAAAGTATAAGTGATAACAAATGTATCAAATAATTATTAGATTTCATATTTTTTAATTTGCTAAGGAAATATAGGACATTTCTCTCAAAATATTTAATATTTCATATATTTTATAAGGTTTAAATTCATTTGTTGATCAGCAAAGAATAATCGAATTGATCAGTTACGGTTAATACATAAATAATTATATTGATTACACTTCTTCATTTTGTTATTGTTTTGAAATATTTATTTAATATTAAGGATTAACTTACCCAAAACACATTGTCATCTCCAGAATCCATGAAAAACTTGCAAATAGTTTCTCTTGAAACCAGTATCGGTCACTCTTGAAAATGGCAAATCACTTCCACGTAATCATGACGTATGAAAATTCGGCATCATATTTTGAGTGTGGGGTTTTCCAGCATTTCTCACTCAATGGCATAAGGTCGGTTTTCACATGAACTGGCTCATATATATATCAGAGATCCTGAAATCACTGTATTTGTTGGATATTTCTGGCAGATCAAATGTTATGACTGGTACAGAGAGCAACCGGACATTGATCATAGGCTATCTCAGATATCATTATATAAAAATAATTTTGTTTTGGTTATCCATTAAACTGTAAAATAAACATCTTAACAAAGTAAAATTCAAAGGTCACTAGGTCTTATTTATAGATTGTTTCTTTATCAGACAGTCAATACAGGTATCGCAGACTAAGCTTAATTCAGAGGTGCCTAGGTTTAGTTTACACATTGTTTCTTTGTTGGACAATCAACAGAAGTGTTGCCAACTAAGTTTGTTTCAGTCATTATGTTTTCCCAATTGTTTAAACACTCTATAGCCACAAACTACAAGACAAAAGAGGTGTGAAAGCATATCTACTGGACTTTTTAAAATGCCTTTAATTGAACAATTGCCCCAGGGTGTGTACTATGGAAATTACATCAGTCCCTCACACTATGTTTTTTTTAACTATATTGTGTCATGGTGTGGCAGCACATCATACCTTTAGAACAAAATATGTGAAACCTAGGCCCAAAATTGGCCTCCACAATACATTTTCAGGAAAACATATCTGGTAAGAGCCGATAGAATTTCAGTTGTATAATGGTTAATAGTGTCAGTACGTGTCTGTACTATTTACACTTTGTACAGTTCGTAAAGATTTGAATGCTGAATATGGACAATGTCCATATAAAGATTCTATTTGTCACTGATAAATAAATTTAAAATACTGTTACCATAGAAATATTACACATTTTTATATTATTAATACAGTTCACCCTCTTTATAATGCTATTAATGGGAGCCATACATTTAACCTGTTATAAGTGAGGGATCTTTATACTGAGGGATGTTCCAAGAAGGCTGTGTCATAATAGTGCATTCACACACAAAATAGAGTATTTAATGACATGATATCACATTATAATTGGTTTTAATTAGCCAACTAAAATAAATGGAAATTATTGAGGTAGCAATGATAAAAGATAATTCAAACAATTAAATGGGATTTGTGATCATACCCTTATTATAAGATGGGCAGCAATATACTGAGTGACTTTATAATGAGGGATCATTATTGATGATGTTGGTGCAATATATGACATAGGAATGATAGTTTTGCCATATATAGCCATAATTGTAGAATAAAATGAACAGAATAATTATACTTGTGATACTTTGCCATATATAGCACATAATTGTAGAATAAAATGAACAGAATAATTATACTTGTGATATTTTTAAAGATGAAAGATCTGGCGAAATATTAAGTGAGATTTGGATAATTTCTGTTAGAATTTTGTGTATTCATCTAAAATGCAAACTAACTAATATTTGGGTTCATGATTACTAGATCAGAATAAATTACAGATAAATGACATAATAATCTTTACTTCATTTATCTGCAGAATAAATTACAGATAACTGACATAATAATCTTTACTTCATTTATCTGCAGGTTATTTAAGCATTACTTAAGTTGAGGCTTGTTTTAAAAACATTTGCAAGTCATGGCCATAGGGTTTCGACACATCAACAAATTTTTAATTTTCAGTGATATCTAAAAATGTGAACATCAAGCTTAAGAAATTTATTTCAATTTTTTTTATGAGGAATCAAACTCACAGAATGAAACTATGAGATTGCTAAATATACTAATAGATTTTACCACATTCTGTGGGTTACCACATTTAGTGTTAAGGTACTTTTTGTACTATTACATATTAATATAGCTGTATAACCAGTTTTGGTATAAAGTTAAGGGGCATAATATCTTAGTGTTCATCTTTTCACTCAGGTAAAGACAGGTTTAATGACTGCCTGCCTTGTCCAAAGCAATATTATTGCTATACAGACGGAGCTTGGACTACAGATTATCTTACATACAATGACACTGGAACTGGGCCATGTGCAGCTGGCTACTACTGCAAGTCAGGTAAGAAAGGAGATGGGGGTGAGAGGGGGTTGAAAGTTATGTGCGATGTAGACGGAGTTATAACATTTGATCTTCAGCTCAATAACATTGGCAGTGGACCATCTACAACTGTATTACAGTAAGTAAGATGAGATGAAATCATGACATTGGGAATGGATAGACTTATTTCTAACCTCAAGCAAATTTCATGTTTGATCTCTTAGGGTGAATCATAAAAATTAATGGGTTATTGCATTTTATTGCAAGCAGAATAAAAATTATTTTTGTTGGATCTATTTAAGCTAAACTTCATTGCATTGATTGATTTCAAGAAAGACATACGGTACAGCAGTAATTGTTCCAATAATGCAGTAAAGTACTTTGAAGAAAGAACATGTGTTCCATGGACAGGAAAATATGAAGTATCTGTTTTTGATGTTTTCCATTTTTAGTGACATGCTCAACAGAGTTGGCAGAACCCTAAAATAATAATATCTGTCTGGCTACCTCCATCAACAATTTGGTTTCCCTAGCTTATATTTACCAGGAAAAATGTATTTTCAACCAAATCTTGTATGCATCTTTTTATAAAGATGATCTCTAATTAGTTTTAATATCAGCATTCTGGGCCATTGTTTAGTGGAGTTATGGCTCTTGATTCTCAGGGCATAAGTAGTAAAATATATAGAGGATACTTAACGACTTACAAGTAAGTAGTATAATATATGAGGGTGCTGGACTAATTGACAAATACCAGTAGGGTCTCATACATTGTTTACCATACGTAGAACAGGTGAGTAAGTAAACTACATAGTGAGTGGTACAATGACCTCTGATTAGAAATATATTTGAGGTTTGTATATGTGTTTTTGAAGATTTTGGATTTATTCAGTTTTACACATTGACGGAAGGGTAATTCAAGACTTATTTGTGAAAGTTTTAGCCATGAAACAAGGGTGTTTGGGTAAAGGTAAGGCTGGTAATTCAACCAAATTTGAGAGAAAGATTTTCTTATATCAAAGCCTTTCAAATTTGTACCAATAATGCTGATTGGTATAAACTCAGATATGGTTGCTATTATTAAAATTGGTAAAACCATAAAACAACTTAGATAAAAAAGAAAACCCTTGAAAGAATTTGAAAAATTTGGCAGAAAGCATACTCATATAATGATGTTTAAAACTTGTATAAATAATGCAGATCAGCCATTAAATATGGCCTCAGTTACTAAAATAGAAAATCTTGTAAACAACTTTTTAGCAAAAGCCACTTAAAAGAATATGTACAGATTTGACAGAAACTGATCCCTGAAATCAAGGTTTTTCAGATTTATACAAATGAATGGAATCTGCATTCAAATATGGCTAATGTCAAAAAGGAAAAACCTTGAAATCACTTTTCTCAAAAGCTACTTAACAGAATTTAACCAAATTTGATAGAGATCATCCTACTAACACATATTACTTTTGCATTTGAATTTCAGGCTAATGTAAGCCAGTTGAGTGATTGTTGGCCCACTTTTGCCTCTTGTTTTAATATTGGCCTCTTGACGTTTTTGAAAAGTTTAATCACTTTCCTAATTTGTATCTGCTTTTCAAAAATAGCATATGGATTTCATATACATTTATCACTTTGAATATTTATGGAAGAATAATCAATATGCAGATTTCCATGTAAATAAATCTCAGACTCTCCATCTTTGGTTATGAATTGTTATGAAGTGTTTAATACAGTAACCTCCTTAAACTTTTCAATAAATTCTCAAAATTTTATATTTTTTTTATAATTCACTTTTACAGGTGTTAACACCAGCACACCTGCTCTGGGCACAATTGGTGGAGGACCCTGTCCTGCAGGACATTATTGTCCACACCTTACAGGTGATCCAATTCCATGTCCCAATGCAACATATAGAGACACCACCATGGGAAAGAATAAAACAGACTGTATCTCATGCAAGCGTGGCTATTATTGTGCATCAGAAGGTCTGTCAAATGTCACAGGACCATGTGCAGCCGGATTCTATTGTCTAGAAGGGAACAATGTACCCACTCCATCAGGTTAGATATTACTATTGTCAGGTTTTATGTCAGTTAAAATTCTAAAGTTTGATTATGTTTTTATCAAGGTATAAAGAGCCAGTAAGTAGACTTTTCTATTGAAATAATTAATACTGATTTCTATTTGTAATTAACCATTATTCTCATTATATAAGTAAATCTGATTAAAATGTCACTAAGGGCACTAATTGTATTTATGATTTTGTTACATATGTTCAATAATAATTTCATAGTTATACATTTTATCTGCTCATTTTTTAGTATTCATTTGAAGTCAGCATTTAAGGAAAAATCTAGTTATTTTACAAATTTTGTTTTTACCAGGACATGAACCAGACATTGGTGGACCTTGCCCAGTCAGCCATTACTGCCCTGAGGGCACTTCAACTCCAAAAGCTTGTGAGGCAGGCACATACAACAACTTGACTACGCAAAGTGAATGTGACCAGTGCCCAGCAGGCTACTATTGCCCAGAGAATACTACAACCTATGAAATCTTCCCTTGTCCAGTGGGATACTACTGTCCCAATGGAACTGGGCCCAGTACACAGTACCCATGTCCCAAAGGGACATATAGGAACAGTAGTCGTGGGCAAAGTGTGAAGGATTGCCAGCCGTGTCCAGGAGGAAAGTACTGTGCCACTGAAGGACTCAGTGCTTCAACAGGAGACTGTGCAGCAGGTAATTAATTATATCTCCATCTCTGTTCGTCTGGCATACAATCTCATTAGCACAACTATTCCTGCAGGTTTTGATTGATTGCCATAAAACTTTGTAAACATTGTTGTCATCACATGAAGATGCATATTTTGACAAAAAGCTTAACTCTCACAATTTTTATTGGAGTTTTTGCCCATTTTGACATGTGACTGAATGCAGTGTATGACAAAATCTTGTGAGAGCAAGTAGTCTCACATATTTTAATAGATCACCATATGAAACTTTGTAAATGTTATGATCATCAAATCACAGAGCTCCTGCGATTTTTGTTAGAGTTATTGCCCTTTTTGACTTCGAAACTGATGCAATTTATGAAACAATCTTGTTAGCACAAATAGTCCCCCCAGTTTTTTATGGATTGTCTTGTAACTTGGTGAACATTATGAACATCATTTGAAGATGTAAATTTCAGCAACTCAGAGTGCTCCTGCAATTTTTCTAAGAGTTTTTACCCTTTTTGTTTGCAGCTGAATGCAGTGTATGATAGAATCTTGTGAATGCAACTTGTCTCTCACAGATTTCAATGGAAACTTAGCAAAAATTATAATCAGTATCTGAAGATGTGCATATCGACAAATAATTGTGCTCCTGTGATTTTTATTAGAGTTATTGCCCTTTAATATGTATATGACAGAATCATGTGAATGTAACTAGTCTCACAGATTTCAGTGGATCAACATACAATTTGGAAATGTTATGATCATCATATGACTGTCCTTCCACAGTATTTGTTAGAGTTATTGCCCTTTTTGTCTTGCAGCTGAATGTAGTGCATGATAGAATGTTGTGAAGGCAACTAGTCCCACAGTTTTTAATGGATCTCAGTGAAACTTTGGTCATCATCGAAGATGTGCATATCGACAAATCAGTGCTCCTATGATTCTTGTTGGAGTTATTGCTCATTATGACTTGGAGCTTGATGTAGTATATGACAGAATGCAGTTAGACTAGATTGCCATGAAACTTTGTACACGTACGAAGAGGCACATATTGACAAATCCCCGTTCTTCCACAATTTTTGTTAGAGTTATTGCCCCTTTTGTCCTGCAGCTGAATGCAGTTCAAGACAAAGTCTTCAGAATGCATCTTGTATTGCAAACAAAACAAGCACATTTTTTGCCATAATATATATATTTTCATATTATAGTAAAACAGCAAGTTTTGAACATGAATCAAGTTCTGATGGCAAATGTTACAATAATAAAATAATTAATATGAGTCCAGGTATTGTCAATTAAATGAAAAATGAGAATTTGTATATTTCATAGTTTACAGCAAAAAAATTTTTAAATAAAATCCGCAGGCGTTTTTAGTTTCCTTCATAAGTTCACTGCCTGGTGACCACTGATGACATTTATTGTGATTATTTTGTTTCACACTTAAGCTCTCAGTAGTTTTCTGGTCCATATTTCCCCTTGAATCACTCAGTATTTTTCAAAGAACAGAGAATATCCTTTCTGTATCAGCACAGAAATGACAGAACATTTGATCCAGTTTCAAATAAAGCCTTCATAGTGGGTGTGTTTGTTAAAAAATAATCACTGTTCCTATGCATTGGTGTCTACATATGCCTGGTGATAAAATTTCTTCCTCCATATCCTATCTTAAAATCCACTTTGCATGAAACACACAATGCAAACTCAGGACCTTTGCTACTCTCCTGAACCCACTTAAACTCTGATTTCCAGGCATTGTTGAACTTGTTGCAATATTTCTTAGCCAGTGTTTGTTTTAGCATTTGGAGAAAATTTAGATTTCTGCATTTTTACATGAATTGATCTCAAGAGCTTCCAATAAATAATCCTTTTCAAACATCTTTAAATTCACAATAACAATTAAACAAGACAGAAATCAAAATATTTTACACAAGTGTTTCTGCCAAAATTGTTTCTCTCCTTTTTACCTCACCTCTGCCAAAGGTCAGCCAGTGTTTAATCAAAGACTCACAAGCTATCATTGACAACCTTTGTTATGTATAACACCTTAATAAATATCACCCCTTTGGCTTAAACCCACCAAATTACAACAATAAGGTAATCAATTTAGATAGCTTTTTGTTGAAACATGTCAGTCTTTGTTTGATTACTCAGGATGCATGATTGCACAGGTCATTCCACTGGTGAAACAGTTCCTCTCCCCAGTAGACTGGTTCTAACTGGTTTCTGTAATATGTGGATAGAATGCATAAAACTTACACTCTACAGTTTCGTACTTTGCATAGGGTTTGATTTATAAAGAAAAAGAATTTCCCAGGTTTTCCTCACTGGTTATCCTGGCTATTTAAAAAAGACATTGTATATCTTAGGTATTGTTAAAAGAACTTTTAATTCCCTTTATTTTGGTGTATGATTGATGGGTGTTATTGAGGTTATAGAGTATACAGCTTGGCCTTACTTCAGATGTGTACCTATGAAAAAACTGCTAGCTCCATTTGGTCATTTTGACTTCATGGACTTCAAAAGTAAATTTTAAAAAAATGAACCGATAACTTTTTTCACTTTTTATGTATTTTGTAATTCATTCATTGCACTTTCAGAAGCTGGTACTGCCTACTCTGGCAAAATTTGTTTCCTGTTTTAATAACTGTTAAAGTTAGTGTACTCTGGACTAGTTCAGGCTCATTTTTAGAGCACATGGGAGCAGCCATTTTATAAGCTGTCTGCTTTAGCTAGTGCATAGTTTCCATAATTATTATATGTAAAGAAATGTCAGTGACAGTACATGAAATTAGCATAGAGGTATGCCAACATTGTGCATGTAACAAATGCAAACAACTTCACCTTATACCTGTCACTCTGTCAGAAGTATGTAAGATCTGTAGAGCGCAACCAAAAGTACAGTGTTTTTTTCTCCCAATTTTTTAAATCTTTTAATTTTTAAAAGCGGTAGATTTCAACTATAAAACGGTATGTGCAGTAGATGGCCTTTAAAAAGGTATTTTTGTCCTACCACTGGTAGAATCACATGCATGATATTATGGTCATTATTTAAAGATGCACATATCGACAAATCTGTGTGCTGCCATGATTTTTGGAAGAGTTATTGACCTTTTTAACTAAAAGCTGTATGTAATATAATGCAGTATTTTTTTTTTAATGCAATTGCGCTTGCAGTTTTTAGTGGATTGCTATGAAACTCTATACAGAAGATATGCATGTTGACTAGTCATTATACTCACATACAGAAGATATGCATGTTGACTAGTCATTATGCTCACACTTTTTTCACAAGAATTATGTTCTTGTTTTAACTTAGACTCTCCTCCAATTTATTGGGGTAGGGGTGGGATGTGGGAGAGGCAGGGGTATAATTTATTGGGGTAGGGGTGGGATGTGGGAGAGGCAGGGGTATAATTTATTGGGGTAGGGGTGGGATGTGTGAGAGGCAGGGGTATAATTTATTGGGTTAGGGGTGGGATTTGGGAGAGGCAGGGATATAATTGATTGGGGTAGGGGTGGGATGTAGGAGAGGCAGGGGTATAATTGATTGGGGTAGGATGGGATGTGGGAGAGGCAGGGGTATAATTGATTGGGTTAGGAGTGGGATTTGGGAGAGGCAGGGGTATAATTGATTGGGGTAGGGGTGGGATGTAGGAGAGGCAGGGGTATAATTGATTGGGGTAGGGTGGGATTTGGGAGAGGCAGGGGTATAATTGATTGGGGTAGGGGTGTAATGTAGGAGAGGCAGGGGTATAATTTATTGGGGTAGGGGTGGGATTTGGGAGAGGCAGGGGTATAATTTATTGGGGTAGAATGGGATGTGGGAGAGGCAGGGGTATAATTTATTGGGGTAGAATGGGATGTGGGAGAGGCA
This sequence comes from Margaritifera margaritifera, assembly GCA_029931535.1. NCBI lineage: Eukaryota > Metazoa > Mollusca > Bivalvia > Unionida > Margaritiferidae > Margaritifera > Margaritifera margaritifera. Next base: position 6,505,025 of record JAQPZY010001689.1, on the reverse strand, counting down.
GGGGTATAATTTATTGGGTAGAGTGGGATATGGGAGTGGCAGGGGTATAATTTATTGGGGTAGGGGTGGGATTTGGAGAGGAAGGGGTATAATTTATTGGGGGTAGGGGTGGGATTTGGGAGAGGCAGGGGTATAATTTATTGGGTAGGGGTGGGATGTGGGAGAGGCAGGGGTATAATTTATTGGGGTAGAATGGGATGTGGGAGAGGCAGGGGTATAATTGATTGGGTTAGGGGTGGGATGTGGGAGAGGCAGGGTTATATTTACTTGAGCACATTTCTTACCATTTCTCCTGTTTCATTTGTCCAATGTATCATATTAAATATGCACTAATCACTTATACATATATAGATATAAGGAATTTGATTTGTAAAACAGAAAATGCAAAACTTAATATGCAGTATAAAAACATGACACATACAGATGTTGTAGCACAAAATCAAGTTATATTGTCTACATTAAACACATTAGGGTGAATAATTATTACATACCATTAGCATATGTCTTTATTTTACTCATCATAAATGAGAAAAAAACTTCTCTAAACATCAGTATCTCAGAATTTCATTTCAACTGCTACATTTCCTGATCAAAGCCAAGAGAGAGAGAGAGAGAGAGAGAGAGGGCAATGCAGGTAATTTTGTACAGAGTCTTTAAGGGCAATGCAGGTAATCTTGTAGAGAGAGAAATAAAAAATGAGATCTAGCATTTCATAATTTATGATAAACTTTGGGTCTAACAGCTAAAATTTGTAGCTTTCACATCATGTGATAAAAACAATTTCAGGTTATTTCTGTGTACTGGGAGCATGGTCAGCTCAACCAACAGAGTATGACAACTTCACATCAGGAAACTGTCTGTGTCCAAGCAATATGACAGGTGGTCGGTGTCAGCCAGGTTATTACTGCCCTGCAAAGTCATCTGCTCCAACCATTTGTACCGAGGGCCACTACTGTGATATACCAGGTGAGTTTTTAAGCATTTATTTTTTCATTTCCAAGTGACTGGCAGGTCGTTACAGGCCTGGTTGACCACTATGCAAAGTTGTCTGCTCCAGCCATTTGTACTGAGGCTATTAGCTAATACTATGATGTAAATGGAATACCCTGAGGCTTTTAGCTAATACTATGATGTAAATGGAATGCCCTGAGGCTTTTAGCTAATACTATGATGTAAATGGAATGCCCTGAGGCTATTTGCTAATACTATGATGTAAATGGAATGCCCTGAGGCTATTAGCTAATACTATGATGTAAATGGAATGCCCTGAGGCTATAAGCTAATGTAAATGGAATGCCCTGAGGCTTTTAGCTAATACTATGATGTAAATGGAATGCCCTGAGGCTTTTAGCTAATACTATGATGTAAATGGAATGCCCTGAGGCTATTTGCTAATACTATGATGTAAATGGAATGCCCTGAGGCTATAAGCTAATGTAAATGGAATGCCCTGAGGCTTTTAGCTAATACTATGATGTAAATGGAATGCCCTGAGGCTATTAGCTAATACTATGATGTAAATGGAATGCCCTGAGGCTATTAGCTAATATTATGATGTAAATGGAATTCCCTGAGGCTATTAGCTAATACTATGATGTAAATGGAATGCCCTGAGGCTATAAGCTAATGTAAATGGAATGCCCTGAGGCTTTTAGCTAATACTATGATGTAAATGGAATGCCCTGAGGCTATTAACTAATGTGAATGAAATGGCCTGAGGCATTTATCTTTTCCCCTGTAACATAATATCATCGTAATATTTTATTGATACACTGTACAGCTCATGTGATTTTTCATTACTCCACCAATCTTGGTGGGGCAGTTAATATTCACCATACTTGCTCCATGTAGAAGCGCTGCAGTGGGAGGGTTAAGTACTTGGCAATTCACCACTGTGACTCTGCAGGCACCTGTTGTGCACTTGCAGCACATCCATCACAGAGGGGTTGGGAAATATAAAGGTGATTGACAATTGAGCAAGTAATGCATGAAAACCAACCATGGAAACTCAGAAACACGGAAACATCAGGGTCTCAGAATTGGATACCAAATGAAGAATCTTCATGTTTTAATATATATAAATAAATATATATATATATATATATATATATATATATATATATATATATATATATATATATATATATATATATAATTCAACAACAAGATATTAGTTAAGGATGAACATAACTGATATCCTGTTGAATTTACAAATTAATTTCTATACATGAACCAGTACATGACATCGATGTGCCTCTATTGCTGATGTAAAAAATCTGTGCATTCCTAAGTCAATTTAAGCGATATAACCTACACATTTTACATTGTGATTGTTAATATCATTGACACTTCTGCTTCAAGGACTTTTGTGTTTTTTCTTTATTTTAAAGAAATCTGAACAAAGTTATGCACTGCATGGGTTTATATCCTCAAAATCTTTGACAGGCCTTTCAGTAATGAGCAAGATTCGTGCATATTACTCGAGTGATCCTGCATATGATTGTGTGACCTTGTTAGCACTCTAGAGGTCATATTTCTGATCCTATTTTGATAAAACTTGGAATAATTGCTTATATCATTAAGATCTTAGAGGAGTTTGATAATGTGGAGAGCCATGCATATTAATGAGGTTATCTTGCATCTGATTGACTGAGTTTGACACCAATCTGGAAGTTGTATTTCTGATCCGATTTTGATCAAACTTGGAATATATGCTTATATCATCAATATCTTGGATGAATTTGATAATAAGGTAGATACAGACATGTTAATGAGGTGATCTTTCATCTGATTGGCTGAGCTTGTTACCACTGTGGAAGCCACATTTCTGAATCAGTTTTGATCAAACTTGAAATATGGGTTTTTATCATCAAGCTCTTGGATGAGTTTAATAATGATCAAGATCTACACATATTAATGTGGTGGTCTTGCATCTGATTGGCTGTCATCAACATCTCATACAAGTTCAGTAATGAGCGACATCTACACATACCAATGCGGTGATCTTGCATGCAGTTGGCAGTGCTTGTTACCACTCTGGAGATCATATTTCTGATCCAGTTTTGATCAATTTTGGAATACCGGTATGTGCACAAATCATTAAGATCTTAGACAATGTCAGTAATGAGCAAGATATACATATATTATTAGTATCTATGTATACTAATGTGGTGACCTTGCACCTGATTGGCAGTGTTGATTTCCACTCTTGAGGCCAAATTTCTGATCCAGTTTTGATCAAACTTGGAATATTTACTTATATCATCAAGATCTTGGACAAGTTCTATAATGAGCAAAAATAAATACATATTAATGAGGTAATCTTGCATCTGATTAGCTGAGTTTATTACCACTCTGAAAGTCATAATTATGATCCAATTTTGACCAAACTTGGAATATGGTCTTATATGATTAAGATCTTAGACAAGTTCTGTAATACATGGAATGCATGCATATTAACAATGTGATCTTGCATTTGAGTGGCTGAGCTTGTTACCACTCTAAAAACTACTTCTGATTCAGTTTTGATCAAACTTGGTATTAGCAAGATCTGTGCATATTAATGAGGTGAAAATGGATCTGATCGGTTGAACTTGTCAACACTTTAGCAACTCAATTTCTGGTCATATTTTTCTGAAACTAGGTAAATAGGTGTTTTATTATGAGCAAGATCTATGCATATTAATGAGATGATCTTGCATATGATTGGCTGATCTTCTTACCACTTGGGAGACTGTATTTCTGATCTGATTTTAATCAAGATGTTGGATGATTTTTATTATTAGTGAAGTGATCTTGCATCTGATTGGCAGTTTTTTTTTACCACTCTATAGACTGTATTTTTGATAAGATTTTGATCATACTTGGAAAATAGGTCTATGTCATCAAGATCTTGGTTGAGTATGATTATGAGTGAAATTTATTCACATTAATGATGTAGCCTTGCATCTGAATAACTGAGCTTGTCAACAATTTAGCATCTATATTTTCTGATTAAATTTTGGTCAGACTTGTTTAAATAAAATATGTATATTAATGAGTTAATATTTTATCTGAATGACTCAGTTTGTTACAACTCTGGAGACTGAATTAAAATAAAATCTAATATTGTCTAATTCAGTAAATCAGCTTATTTTAATATAGTTGTAGACATGTTCTGTAATAAGTGAGAGCTGCACATATTAATGAGTTATTTAGTATCTGATTGGCAGAACTGTTAGCTCTCTAGATCTAGAGACTATATTTTTGATCCAGTTTTTATCAAACTTGGTAAATGGGTTTATATGATCAAGAGCTTGCATGAATTCCATTATGAGCAAAAGATTATGCATATTAATTTTGCCATTATCATTAGAAAGAATTGTTATGAGGATATAGTTAAATAGGTAAAATATCAACTTAATATATAGTTTGTGAGACAGTTTAAGTTTGCTTAGTGAAATAGTCAACTGTTTAGTTATGTAAGCTAGGTGAGTATTATCAGGTTCACTTGGGCCTCTTGTTTAGTTTATTGTCTCACCTGTGTATGCTGGTGAGATATCAAAGTCTTCTGGAAGAATCAGCAACATTGTCAACAATGTTCAAGTATTCCGTTAAAGTTATTAAAAGTCACATATCTTCTGCATCAGTTGCTGCATTCAAGAAAACTTTGATAATATCACAATGTGTCTGTAGTTTATGCTGTGATATGCTACAAGTCCCCTGATTTGCCTGTATCAGCTGCTTAATGATTTATTAAAGTTATCACACCATGAAAAACACTGAAACTGTATACCTAAGACAGTTTATGTCTCCCACATGAAGAGCTGATGAATGAAATAGATTGTTCCCCTTGCATTCTTTAACTTAGGACAGCGGGATGGGATGCATTGCCTTGAAAACAGTGAAGACACTTTCACAGTGCTGAAAATTGCAAGTGAAATGGTCACATTTGTGGCAATTAGATAAATATGGTAAAAACTGTATAAAAGGTATCAAATAGGATATGGATAATTGTATTAAATTGATAAAGTATGGATCCATCCTTTTTATTCATATAGATTTAATGACCAGAATTGGACTTCAGTTTTATTTAGGAAAATTTAAAATTCAGGGACTGAATTTAACACTTAAAATGTTAGTTAATTGTAAGGAATGCATTAGTTTAGATTTCAGGCTGTTGCATATTTTGCAAGTGCTAAATTTTCCAATGATATGAAGCAGATCATTAGTTCCTTAAAGTATGTAAATACTTAAGTCATAATCACATGCATAATTTACAAATGTAAAATACAACTTGTATTGGCATTGATTTCTTTACTGAAAGATCAGCTGTTTAATGTGTAGCCTAATGATGTGGCCATACATGTACCTACTGATAATATATTGTGGACTGTGGCACAATCTTTTTGTTTTCAAGGCAAAGCTGGATATCTCTTTCCTGCTGAACCACCTAATTCAAAAAAATATTTCTCCAATATTATCTTTATTGAGGTAAAATCTGTTACTATGTCTCCTTTGATGACTTGCTATGCTAATAATTTCTGTAATGCAGTCGATCACAGATATTTGTGTATCATCTTATCCAGACTGATGATCACTGAAATAAATGCTAGAGGTTGGCAGGCTTGTTTTGTAAAGCTTGTGGTTGTGTACATGTAATACACAACATTGAGCCAGCTTGGTTGCTGATGCATTTCCCTCTTGTGCCTGGGTTGATGATCTTAGCATAACTGAATACTGTCATGTACTAATAGTCCCCTGACTATGTACCCATCCTTATGGTAGCCACTATTTCAAAGCATTACCATAATCAATACAGATGATGATTGCTCACTTACTAGATAGTATCTAGCTTGGGAATGAATTCACAAAACGGCCCCAACAAAACCACAGTGCTTAGCATAACTACATGTAATGTAGTCTGAGATTTAAAAAAAAAATTGATAGGTGAAATAAAAAAATACATAAATAAATGAGTAAATAAAGAAATAAATAAATGAGCAGTAAATTGATGGCTTTCAAGGTCTCAGTTTTCATAACAGCTAATTTTTAAGTCTAGATTATTCTCTCGCTGTCTCTCATATTTCCAATTCAGTAGAGTATTTGTCGTATAATCATAACAACATTTACGCAAAATTTAAATGGCTGTTTTGCATAAATACAGTTTAGATTTAGGGTAGAGTTTTGGAGTTTGTAATACCTGATTTGTTGGCAAAAGAGTTAAAATTGTGGCATGTGAAGGTACTATATGGGTGATACTGAACATAAGTAAGTTTAGTCACTAACATTTTGCATGATTCATGTAGAAAACTATTTTGTAAAAGTTAGGCTAATAAATGAAGCCTATTCTTTCTTGTTTTGAGTTTGTTTTAGGGATTTTTTTATGTCCTCATTGATTACATACATGTATACTACTGTCTTGATCATGACATTTTAAGATTCGTTCATCCTGATGGAGAGAGAGAGAGAGAGAGAGAGAGAGAGAGAGAGAGAGAGATAGGAAGTGAGTGAGAAATAGAGAGAAGTAGATGAAGAAGAAAACTTAAGTATGCCTATATATGGAAATACAAGTATGAATAACATATATAAGTGCAGATATATTTATATACATATATATTTCCTAAATGGGAAAAGAAAGCAGTTCCAACAGTGATATCGCCACTGTGGTGATAAAAGTGGTATTGCCACTGTGTCAATATCAGTTTTCTTCCACTGATATATTTCAGTGTCTTATTATGAAATATATAATAAAATTGTTTTTGATGTAAGAAGGAATAATCACCAAAGGTAGATGTATAATTAGGATATGAAAACTGTAAAGCTTATTTATAACAGTTTTACCATGGTACTTACAAATTTAATTATTGTTAGAATTTTTTCATCTTTAATGCATCTGTGATTCTTTTTCCTTTCCAACGGTCTCAGTGTCTTTATTGTCATGCAGATATATGAATAAATGTAGTATAACATGCTTTATTGTTATTTGACACAAGAGCAGATCACAGCTGTATTATTTACATCAATCCTATAAATTCCCACTGATCCATCATCAAAACCCTGGATTTCTATTTATTCAGCAAGAACAGTGTTAAATTTTATGCTACCATTTTTGTTAATAAATCAAACTCACCCATTGCAGCTTTTTGGGATAGTCAGAATGTACTTTGGGATTTCTTGACTGGTTTTTTAGTTTCAGAAGGTTTTGCTCATGAGGAAAATTTCAGAAGTAGGCAGCCAAAGGTCCGTGGTACACTGTACCCATATGATATCAGTAGGGGTAATATTTGGAAGTTATCCATTGGTCCTATTGTTCCATACATGCCACCTGTTAAATTTACTTCCATTCTGTTTGCAGGTCTGTCAGCTGTAAAAGGCCCATGTAACCTCTCCTACTACTGTAATGAAGGTTCCACAAGGTCTGACCCCACAGATGGTGTCATGGGCAACCTTTGTCCTCCTGGCAGATACTGCGGTAAGTGCACCTGTTTGTTCACATGTATGCCTATCTCTAAACTCTAATAGCCAATATTCCGGTGGTGGTTTTCTTTCTCTGCCTGCTACAAATGGAATGAAGGTTCAATCACATCTGACCTCACTGATGACATCATTTGCCTTACTGGCAGATACTTTGAAAAGTTACACCTGCCCATCCACATGTTACAGTCTAACTTGAGATCTATTAAACCTGGCTGGCCCATGTTTAGCCTTCTGTTAATGTAATGAGGGCTACAGAAGGACTGACACCACATGTCACAGTCTAACTTGAGATCTATTAAAACTGGCTGGCCCATGTTTAGCCTTCTGTTAATGTAATGATGGCTACAAATGGACTGACTCCCACTGAGTTGTTTTGTGGTTTGTGGTTTTAACGCCATTTTTCACCACATGCTTGGCTACACATAGCGGCCAGTATATTTGGTAGAGGAAGAACCCGAGAAGACCCTGGGAAGAACCAATAAACCCACGGGAAGCTACTGGCAAGCTTTCTCACATACCAACATTGGCTGAGCTGAAACTCAAACCCACGTGGACAGAGGTGAGATGTGAGTGATCTGTAAAGGCGGGCGACCACTCGACCCCCCATGGGCTCCCCCACTGAGTTGGTATCATGGGTGATCTGTATTCTCTAGGTAGATGCTGTGGTAAGATGCAACTATCTGTCCACATGTATCTCTGTTAGTTTTATCAGCTGTTAGTTGCTAGCCCATTCTTAGTTGCCAAAAAGTGTAATGGGGGTCTACAAGGTTGGACATCTCAGATGGCAAATTATGGGCAATCTTTGCCCTCCTGGCAAACACTGTGGTAAATACACCTGTATGTTCACATATGTGTGTAACTCAGTATATTTATCACACATAACTATCCTGTGCTCAGATTCCTATTTTTGCAATGAAACCCCACTATAACTCACTTTGTTATAACACAAATTCGGATATAACATGGTTGTGGTGTTGTTCCTGGTTTTATTTTTACTGATTGCTTTTGGAATTACTACAAAGTTTTATTGCCAAGGTAAATGACAGTTTGATTTGTTAATTGGGTGATAAAAAAAATATTGTCTTAGCACTTTTTGTTTAACTTAATAAAGATGGTAAAAGTGACTGTTTATGAATATTCATTAGAAGTATGTCAATACCTGGTCAGTCACTGTTATTTTGTTGTTAAGTTCTTTTTTTTTAAAGATGTCAGCTCTTAAAAATACTGATAATTGTTAATCTAGTTTGGTTTGAATTTTCATAACCTTTTTAAACAAAAATCACAAAAGGAACACATATGTGGCTTGGCTGTGTTGTCAAGGAACACTGTCTTCGTGCATATGTGGCTTGGCTGTGTTGTCAAGGAACACTGCCTTTGTGCATATGTGGCTTGGCTGTGTTGTCAAGGAACATTACCTTCATGCATATATGGCTTGGCTGTGTTGTCAAGGAACACTGCCTTCATGCACATGTGGCTTGGTTGTGTTGTCAGTCAATTGTCAGGTGGTCAATCAACCCACAGCTGAAAATCAATTAATCCTTCGAAAAACAATAAACTTTATCCCTGATATCTTTCCCCTAGTAAGTGGTACAATATATTTGTGTATGTATACAGATTTGTGTATGTATACAGATTTGTGTATTAATACAGATTTTTGTATGTTTGTGTGATTTTTTTTTTATATTTGTGTATGTATACAGATTTGTGTATGTATACAGATTTGTGTATTAATACAGATTTTTGTATGTTTGTGTGATTTTTTTTTATATTTGTGTATGTATACAGATTTGTGTATTAATACAGATTTTTGTATGTTTGTGTGATTTTTTTTTTATATTTGTGTATGTATACAGATTTGTGTATGTATACAGATTTGTGTATTAATACAGATTTTTGTATGTTTGTGTGATTTTTTTTTATATTTGTGTATGTATACAGATTTTTGTATGTTTGTGTGATTTTTTTTTATATTTGTGTATGTATACAGATTTGTGTATTAATACAGATTTTTGTATGTTTGTGTGATTTTTTTTATATTTGTGTATGTATACAGATTTTTGTATGTTTGTGTGAGTTTTTTTTATATTTTTATATTTATACAGATTTTTGTTTGTTTGTGTGATTTTTTTAGCAAGGAATTTTTCAGATTTGAATAGAATAATATGCTTATAGTTTTACGTTACTGTCAGCACTCGCTTATAAGTTGAGTTGAGTTGCAAACTGCACAGACCCAGATCTGCAATCACATAATGTGCCAGCAGATCTGGGTCTATGCAGTTTGTTAGGATTCATTAGTAGAGCAAACAACATAGACCCTGATCTGCTGGCACATTATGTGACTGCAGATCAGGGTCTATGTTGTTTGCGGTTGGACTCGAACTATAAGTGAGTATATATGATAAGCAGTTACTTAAGTGTTAAATAACTAACAAAAATAAGGACAAGTGTCTCCAACATTTTTGTTAAATGAATAACAGTAGTTGATTCTTATATCATGTTCATTTTAATCTGATGTGCTTATAATCCATATACATTGTTGTAGGTTCTGGTACCACAAGCAATCAGCCCATGTGTCCTGTTGGAACCTTTTCCAATAGAACAGGCAACGATGATGTTAATGATTGCACACCCTGCACACAGGGTTACTATTGTGATCAACCAGGGCTAACAAAACCCACTGGCAAGTGTGCATCAGGTATGTTCAGAACAGGAGTTTACTAATAAGATTTTTCAAATATTGTTAGCTCACCTGGCTGTAATGTTGTGTGTACTTATGGTCAGATCCATAGTGCATCATCCATTGTCTATTGTGCATTGTCCATTCAAAATTGCTATTTACAGCTTCTTCTCAAAAACTGCCCAACAGAATTTGACCAGATTTGACAGAAGCATCTTTGCAGGAAGTTTCTTCACATTTGTTCAAATGATGCTGATCGGCCATCAAATATGGCTACCGTTACTAAAAGTATAAAAACCTTTAAACATCAGAATTTGACCAAATTTGACAGAAAGCATCCTGGCATAGATGGTTGTCAATTTATTCAAATGATGCCAATCCATGTTCCAATATAAACACCGTTACTAAATATATATAACCTTAAAAAATGAATTGTCAAGAAAAGCTTAACAGAATTTGATCAAATTGGACAGAAAGCATCCTGCATTAACATCTTTCAATTTTATTAAAATGATGCCAGTCTACCATCAAATCTGGCTACAGTGTCTGTGTCATTTTAAAATGATCTGGCTGTCCATATATGACATCATGCACCGAGGGGGGAGTTGGTCCGACTTGTGTGATGATGGGGGGTAGGGGGGTTTTGAAAAATGTGATGTCACAAAAACAACACCAACATTTTTCTCTTTAGTATAGGTTTGCAGAGGATTAAACCCGGATTGATCAAGATATTATTTTTAAGTATTAAATAATTTGGAACGCAGAATTGTATTGTTTTGTTTTTCTGATACAAAGTGCTTTTAAACCAATTTTATGTTTAAACATTTTAATGGGGGGGGGGTTCAAAGCTTTGTGATGTCATATATGAGGGGGAGTGTGAGTTTTTGTGACATAATGTGACGGGAGGGGGGGTTAAATAAATCTGCTAAAATTGCATGACGTCATATATATGGATGGCCCCTGTTACAAAAAAAAAAAGAAAAACACTGAAAAGACTTTGCTCAAATTTCAATTTTATTCAAATGATGCCAATCCATCTTCCAATATAAACACCATTACTAAATATAGAAAACCTTTGAAATGTCAAGAAATGCTCAAAAGAATTTGATCAAATTGGACAGAAGCATTCTGGAATAAAAATTCTTTCAATTCTGTTTAAATGATGCTGATGCACATATCAAATATGGCCACTGTTACTAAAAAAAATAGAACAAGAATTAAATGACTTTTACTATAAAAATAGATTTAAAAAAAAATAATAAAAAGCCACTTAGCAGAATTAGACTAAGTTTCACAGAAAGCATCCTGGCATAAAGACCTTTAAATTTTATAGAAATGATGCTGATCTGCCATCAGATATGGTCAGCATTACTAAACATTTTAAAATGATCTGCCATCAGATATGGTCATCATTACTAAACATTTTAAAATGATCTGCCATCAGATATGGTCATCATTACTAAACATTTTAAAATGATCTGCCATCAGATATGGTCATCATTACTAAACATTTTAAAATGATCTGCCATCAGATATGGTCAGCATTACTAAACATTTTAAAATGATCTGCCATCAGATATGGTCATCATTACTAAACATTTTAAAATGATCTGCCATCAGATATGGTCATCATTACTAAACATTTTAAAATGATCTGCCATCAGATATGGTCATCATTACTAAACATTTTAAAATGATCTGCCATCAGATATGGTCATCATTACTAAACATTTTAAAATGATCTGCCATCAGATATGGTCATCATTACTAAACATTTTAAAATGATCTGCCATCAGATATGGTCATCATTACTAAACATTTTAAAATGATCTGCCATCAGATATGGTCATCATTACTAAACATTTTAAAATGATCTGCCATCAGATATGGTCATCATTACTAAACATTTTAAAATGATCTGCCATCAGATATGGTCAGCATTACTAAACATTTTAAAATGATCTGCCATCAGATATGGTCAGCATTACTAAACATTTTAAAATGATCTGCCATCAGATATGGTCAGCATTACTAAACATTTTAAAATGATCTGCCATCAGATATGGTCAGCATTACTAAACATTTTAAAATGATCTGCCATCAGATATGGTCAGCATTACTAAACATTTTAAAATGATCTGCCATCAGATATGGTCAGCATTACTAAACATTTTAAAATGATCTGCCATCAGATATGGTCATCATTACTAAACATTTTAAAATGATCTGCCATCAGATATGGTCATCATTACTAAACATTTTAAAATGATCTGCCATCAGATATGGTCAGCATTACTAAACATTTTAAAATGATCTGCCATCAGATATGGTCATCATTACTAAACATTTTAAAATGATCTGCCATCAGATATGGTCATCATTACTAAACATTTTAAAATGATCTGCCATCAGATATGGTCATCATTACTAAACATTTTAAAATGATCTGCCATCAGATATGGTCATCATTACTAAACATTTTAAAATGATCTGCCATCAGATATGGTCATCATTACTAAACATTTTAAAATGATCTGCCATCAGATATGGTCATCATTACTAAACATTTTAAAATGATCTGCCATCAGATATGGTCAGCATTACTAAACATTTTAAAATGATCTGCCATCAGATATGGTCAGCATTACTAAACATTTAAAAAAAAATATCAAATGACTTATTAGAAATTGCTCATCAGAATTTGATCAAATTTGACCAAAATATATTCTTGCAGGAGGGGCTTTCAGATTTATACAAATGATGCTGATTCACCATTAAATATGGCCACCATTACTTAAAATAGAAATTCCTTTGAATAACCTCTTAAAAACTACTAAACAAATTTGACAGAAAGCATCCTGTCCTGGAGGCTGATCCACAATCAAATATGGTGGCTGTAACTAAAGTCAGAAACATGTTCACATAACTTGATCTAAAAAAAAAACACTTAGCAGAATTTGACAAACTCTAAGAGGAAGAGGTCTTTCAGTATTTTACAAATGATGTTGATGTACCATCAAATATGGATGAGGGTATAAAATCTAGAGAAACCTTGAAAAAATTGTTTTCATAACACACACAATTAACAGCATTGAAAAGAATTTCTATAGAAAGCATCCTGCTGATACAGATGTTTTTGTCCAATTGCTTTTGCATTTTGGCTATTAGGCAAATGTCAGCCAGGTAAGTGATGTCAGGCTCACTTGACCTCTTGTTCAAAAAAAGAGGGTGACCCAGGGCCAGACTAGCAAAACCAGTAGGATGATTTATACTATGATTGTGAAGAAAGAAATACCTGTTCAAATTCAGATTTGGAATTTTGCTTGGATGATTTCAAATATGACTAGGCCTATCATGCAGAAAAAAATTCTTTCCATTAGGATAGAAACTTTCTGGAGTAAATTCCTGATATTTTAAATTGCGTAAGATGTTGAAATGTTATATTTTTGAATTTTTTGCATTGAGATTTAGACTTTAATTTGACTCTCAGGGACCCCTAACAAATTGTTGCAGGAGACTGTAAGTTTTAATACCACAGATATCTTAAATACTACTATAATTCGTTATTATACTATGAAAATACTATTGAAAACCAAATGTTTGCTTCTTTCAGACAGTGCTGGATATTTAAATATCTATCAAGAAAATTTGTTGGATATATATAGAGGATATTTGCTTGAAATGAGTGAATAACAGATATATTTCATAGAGTGGGTGAAAATACTGAAGTTTTTCACCCACGAGATGAATTATATCCGTTATTCACTCGGAGAAAGCAAATGTTCTTTTTATATTATGCTCAAATGTATTGTCAAGCAATTTATATTACAGACTGAAGTAGCAGATTTCTTACTGTATCCAGACGATATTGTCAGCGGTTTACCGTTTATGTTCTGCTCTGTTTTGTGTATATTCGCACAGAAAATATCAGTAGTAACGTAATGCTTCTTCCCAATTCATGGTAAAACAGCAGATAATAAAATATTTGCCCATTGCTGGATTTGAACCCTGTTCATCTGTATACGAGGCAACCATATTTACCTTTACACCATACAATCGTTTTAAAACAGCTTGAAATTTCTTAGTCATAATGTTATCAACATCTATTGACGGGCAGTGACAAAATATATTTTTTCACTCCAGTGAAATATCACAATTATTTCACTCGGAAAATCCAGTAATTCACGGCCCAGTATAAAATAAAGATATATCTGTATTAGTTGTAACTTTCATAACAGAATCTATCGATGCATGAAGTTATTGCACAAACCTTATAGGACTTGAGTCTTAAATGACATATATATATTACAGTCTTGATTGGTCAGATAATATTAATGAGATAGAAGAATTTTTCACCCTAGATAATTTCAAGTGGAAATTTGAACTGGAAAGGAAATATTATATATATATATATGTGCACAATTATATGGCTTGTTAATGATTCTTCAGGTGTATGATATTAATGAAGTAAAATGGTCACCAAAAATTACATTGTTTTAGTCTATGTAGTCTTTGTATTTTTATCACAGAATCTTTCATATTTTCTTTAAAACTGAAAACAGTGGTATAATTTCTCATAGGTTATTACTGCCCAGCTGGACAAAACAGAAGTAGCCCATTTGCCTGCCAGCCTGGCTATAAATGCCCAGAGGGCAGTCATGAGATGGTTAAATGTGAGGCAGGCACATACCAAGATGAATCTGCAAAGCCTACTTGTAAACCTTGTGGAGCAGGTAAAATTACCATAAATCACATTTTATGAGCATAAAATCAGTGAGACATTTACTCAGTAGACTTAATAGCACAGTAGTTATTGTCAAGTCTTCCTTAGTAGATGGTTATCATTGTGATCAATTTTGCATTCATGTGTGTGTCCATCTTTCTGTAGATCCGTAGATCCATCCACACCCTAAATTAAGGTCAGTGTTAAAATTGTTTAGATTGAGCTGTTAAAGGTTTTGACTTTCTAGCTAAATAAAAAGTGGGTTCATCAAAATGGGAATCTCTTGTATGCTTGCTTTGCACTTTTGTAGGCATGGACTTACTCCTGGTTTAAGGATAATTGCAGGTGAAATGTTGGAGTATTTAACTTTTTGAAATGGTGATATTTTTAAATAGCACAGGGTCTAAGCAATAAAAAAGTCACTAAAAGGATAAAAGGACTGGTGTGCCTTTTCTTGCACTACACTTAGTTGAATATCTATCCCCAAGTAAGGGTTATTACTTAGAAAAATGTGGGATAAAATCACCTGTCACTAATTGTTAATAAAATAATTGCTGAACGAGTATTTAAGAATTCATAAATGTGTACAAGTTGATGATAATATACTCATCTTATCAAATACACAAAGAAATATCTATGTTGGTGAGCCAATTTTTTCAGTATGACACAGTTATTAAGATCACATTGTTTTTCCACAATAGAATGCCTGTATGGCCGATTTACTGCATGTTGTAAATCACTTTAGATTTTCCAAGGTCGCTTATGCTTTTCAGTGACTTTTTTCTTTCACTGGCTTCTGTTATTGTGATTATAAAAATTGTATAAGCATTTGTTTTCCATTTTTTAATAAGTGATGTAAGTCAGGTAATTTGCATTTAATCTCTTCCTAAGTTGATAGCTCTACAATACATGGGTGACAAGGGACATCATATCAGTGATGTCATAATGTAATGATCATATCAGATTTGAGCTGGGCAGTAAGCATTGACTTAACAAAAGTGGACATCCTTAAGCTTTTACAAGGGATACAGTCTTGTCTTCAAAGGTTGATAGTTTTCACCAGGTTTATGGTTTCTCTGACTCTGAGGCTAAAATTATGCTAACATGAAGATCTGATCTGTCAGGAGGACATTATATAGGTTGTTAGAACATAAACAGTTGACAAATGCCTGCACTCCTTCTATCTAAAACCAGTTGCTTCTCAATTGTTGTTCATTTGAAATTACAGTTGGCAGCCAACCAATTTTGTCCAGAGCAACATGTGATCCAGTACATAATGACACTTGTTGTGCTAAGCTCGTCCGACTGAGAGGACATCTGCTGCCCTAATAGTTAGACACCTGGACAGTTTGCTGTACATGGTGTATAATTCATTGTTTTCATCCACATTACATGAAAGTTTCAGCACTAACTAGAAATATATTTAATAAAGTGATACAATTTAAAATAAAACACTTAAGTTTTATAAAAAATGATATGCTACAGAGTAGATGTCGTTATCTTGGTTCTGCTGATTCAACAATTCAAAAGAAATTTTAATTAAATTTGCAATTTTTTCATTTATATTAATAGGGAAATAATCGTGAAATATGTGTATTTCTGCTGTCAGAGCAGATTGCAAGAATTTCAGTTTACAAAATATGCTGAATATGGTGCATTCATAAAAGATGAATAACACTGAAATATTATAAATGTAATTATTTTCACTAATAAAAGAAGACTGTGATATTTGTTAAAACATGAAAGTTACCAAATTAACTTGCTGTACACAACTGCCATTTTTTGAACCAAAAGACCACAGAAGCTTTTCCCTTCAGTAAGATCAACATTAGATATTAATTAGCCAAACCATACTGAGATATGCAGATAGATTAATTAGATATTAATTAGCAAAACCATACTGAGATATGCAGATAGATTAATTAGATATTAATTAGATATTAATTAGCAAAACCATACTGAGATATGCAGATAGATTAATTAGATATTAATTAGATATTAATTAGCAAAACCATACTGAAATATGCAGATAGATTAATTAGATATTAATTAGATATTAATTAGCAAAACCATACCGAGATATGCAGAAAAAGTTACTTTTTTATTTACTTTATGCATCAGGTAACTATCCCGGTCTTCTGTATGAATATCTTCATCATTGTTAACATCTTTTTCCTTTGTCCTTTTTTTCTTTCTTGTTCTCCTCCTTTAGTATGTTTCTGTGTTATTATGAATTTGTGAATTTCAGACACATAATGATGTAAAAAATAATTATTTTGGTAATTCTTGAGATGATTATAATAATGAGCATTATTATTATAATTTTTATTATTATAATTATTATTATTATTATTATTATTATTATTATACAGGATACTATTGTAATCCAACAAATGCTCCCATCAGTAACTACACAATCTACCCATGCCCTGTTGGATATTACTGCCGCAATGCTACAGAGTGGAGTACCCAGTATGGCTGCCCAGCTGGAATGTACAATCCATACACACAACTTGAGAGTATTGACCAATGTACACCATGTGATCCTGGCAAATACTGTGCATCTGTTGGACAGAGTAACGTAACAGGTAAAATCTGCTATGTCATTATACATATATGTTATGTTTTGTATATTTTTTGGTTATCTGGAGAAATAAAGTGTATAATTTTTCTTCAGTTACATCACTATTTCTGTCTGTTTTAACAGTAAATCATATTTATTTTCAAAAGAGGAAAATAAACTTTTAACTTGTTTGATTATTTGATATTGATGTCTTTACTGTAAGTGTAATTAAATGTATCTCAGGACTTATAGTGTATGTTACTATTTCTTGTTATAGGTAGCTGCCAGGCACGCTATTGGTGCATAAATGGATCCTCTACAGCAACACCAACTAATGGTACCACAGGCTCCCTTTGCCCAGAAGGCCACTATTGTACAATGGGCACACCAGTGCCAGCGCCTTGCCCAGTGGGCAGATGGTCTAACAGCACTGGGTTAGGCAGCTCTGATGATTGCAGGCCATGTACAGGAGGTTACTATTGTGCTTCAACTGGTCTCAGAGAACCAACAGGGAAATGCACAGAAGGATACTATTGTGATTCTGGTGCAAACACGCCAACTCCTAATGATAATATCACAGGTAACACATGCACAGTTGGTCATTATTGCCCTAATGGCACAGATGTGCCCAAGCCCTGTCCTGATGGAACTTATATGACGGACACTGGTGCCTCAAAATGCTGGAACTGCACACCCGGACACTATTGTATCACGGGGCTTACCCCTGATCCTTGCCCACCAGGCTTCTATTGCCCAGAGGGCACTGGCAATGTATTCCAGGCTTGTCCTCCAGGTACCTTCAGTACAGCAACAAGATTATGGCATGTTGACAATTGTACAAAGTGCACTGCTGGATACTACTGTTCTGCACCCCATGCAACTGTTTTTAGTGGAGCATGTGCTGCTGGATATTACTGCACCTCAGGATCAGATTCTGCAACGCCAGATGTGAATAGCACTGGAGTATCAGGACCATGCCCAACAGGACACTATTGCCCTCAGCAAACGATCACACCTAAGGAGTGCCCACTGGGTACATATAGCAATACGACCAAGCTGACTTTAAGCAGTGAATGCACAAATTGCCCACATGGAAAATACTGTGGAGAGACAGGACTCTCTAAACCAAGCGGGGATTGCTGGGCAGGTTTCTATTGCATTCTTGGAGCTATTTGGCCTAACAATCCCAGTACAGACTCAACCAGTGGTCCTTGTCCAGCAGGACATTATTGCCCCAATGGAACCTCATATCCCCTGGGATGTCCAGCAGGAAAATACAGCCCAACCACTGGGCAATTGGAGTGCACACCTTGCCCCTCTGGTTACTATTGCCCTGAAAATTCAACCACTTACAATGGAAATTATTGCCCAGTAGGCCATTATTGCCCAGTTGGAACTGGTAGCATGTATCAATATCCATGTCACAAGGGCTTCTTCAACAACTACACAGGGAAGCAGAATGATGCAGACTGTATCCCATGCTCTCCAGGGAAATACTGTGCTACACCAGGTCTGTCAGTCCCCACTGGAGACTGTGCAGCAGGATGGTACTGTATCAGGGGGGCCTGGTCCAACAAACCAACTGAGATTGGAAACTACTCTGCCCCAAGTTGTTTCTGTGATGCCAACCAGACAGGAGGGCAGTGTCAGATGGGAGAGTACTGCCCTGCTGGGTCCAGTGAGCCACAGCCCTGCACATCGGGTGAGTTTTGGGCCCCTATGGAGGGTCTTTTATAAAGACAAGAGCATTATTATAGTAAATATAGATATACCAGTTGAAGCAAGTATTCATATGAATCATTCGAATCATTTAAATATGTATTTTGTAAAATGTGTAACTACAGTGTGACCAAATATAACATTTGTCAAACTTTAACCCTGCCAAAGTACAGTAGAACAGATACAAACTCAGATTTAGCAAATATTCAGACAGAGCGTTGTTCTAAATCTGCCTCAAAGGTCATCACTGTTAGGCAATCACTGCCCTAAACAGCCATATTCTCCATGTTCCTATACTCTTTCTCATTTTCATAAATGATCTGCCACTGAAAATAGGCAAATGTATTTCATCTACTGACTTATATGCAGATGACACCACAGATTTCAAACAGCTAAAATCAGACCTAGAGGTCTCCCTTCAGATAGCCTTACTTAGAATAGATTCCTGTTGTAAGGAAAATGGCACAAAGTAAACACAGACAAGACTAAAATATTAATGATTACTACCCAAGAAAATAGAGACAAATTAGAAATTAACAATTTTAATCTTAAGTTGAATGAAATTTGACTGCAAATGGTTACTTATGACAAAATCCATGGGTGATGGTTGACAACAATTTGCAATGGAATGAACATGTTCAAGTCATGTGTCATAAATTCAATTGATGTCTCTGGTTATTAAGCAAGATAAGGCCATATCTCTGAACTAAACATAGGTTAATATATTACAAAAGCTATAGACAACCATACCTAGACTACTGTAATGTTATCTGGGGAAACACTTCTGACAAGAATATTTACAAATTATTCCGCTTTCAAAAAAGAGCTTGCAGACTCATCCTACATATAGCTGAAAAAATCCCAAATGCAATGAATGATATTAAAAGGTTAACAGTAAGTGAACAAATATTTTTGAGAAAGTTTAGACTTATGTACAAGGTTTCAAACAATATGGCCCCATTATATCTCAAGGAACTATTTCAGGCTAGAAAACAAGGCAACACTCCCAATTTAAAATCAGTTTCAGCTAACCACCTTTCCATTTCAAAACCAAATAAAGAACTCTTTAAGAATAGTTTTAAATATTTGGGGTCACTAATTAGGAACAGATTCCCAAAGGAAATTAGGGAATGTACAAATAGAAATACATTTGATGATGATCTAATTCATTGGATGAAAAGTGGAACCTGTTCGATTTGACAAATACATTACAATTTAAAGTGTAAATTTTCAAACCTTCCCATTTGCTGTCTCACTATTTTTGTACTGTATATACACAATGTACCTTGTTGGAGCATGTTCTTACAAAATGTTCTGTTTATTATGTCCATATATAGATGTAGCTTATTATCAATGCTTCTTTTTTATTTTTTTATTTTTCATTTTTTATTTTTTATTATTATTATCATTATTGTGTGTGCAACTATGTACATGTACTCTGTATGTAAATATGCATATAATAGAGGGCCACAAGGAGGATTAGTTCCATGTAACTAATTGTGTCACCCTCTTTAAATAAAGTCATTATTATTATTATTATTATTATACAATAATTTTAAAAGAAGTCAACTTGTATTATGCAGTCACATGTCTTAAGATGAAACTTTCTTTACTTCTTATATGTGGCTGCTTAATGCAGGTTGGACTGTAGCTTATGTTTCTGGGTTTTTTTGTTTTTCTTACAGTTCTTTTGTAATGAATGCATTTCACTTGCTACATGGGATCAGGACCTCCACTAAATTGATACACAGTATGCTATAATTGATACACAGTATGCTATAATTGATACACAGTATGCTATAATTGATACACAGTATGCTATAATTGATACACAGTATGCTATAATCTTTACAACAAATGATTAATTTCCTCTTTAAGGTCACTATTGTGGATCTGTTGGACTTGCCAGTGTCTCTGGAAAATGCAATGCTGGCTACTACTGTACCCTACATGCCACCCGCCCAGATCCACAGAATGATGCCACTGGAGGTATTTGCCCATATGGCAACTACTGTGAAATGGGCACAGATGACCCAATTAAATGCCCACCTGGTTATTTCAGCAATGCTACAGGCAACACAGACTTCACTGGCTGCAAGTTGTGTACTGCAGGTAGGTGGAATAACAAGAATGTTCAAAATGAAACTAGGTATTCCTTTGATTACAGAAACACTAGCAATTGCCTGATTGCCCCAGGCAAGTGAAAATAAGGTCAGGGCAAGTGAAAGCTAAAACTTGGATAATGTGATAAGGTACATTTTTATTCCACACCATTGTGCCTTGTCCTCCATAATAAGACTTTTGCTGAAATCTTTAATTCTTTGCTCAGAGTGAATACCTACTGTCAAAGTAATCCATGCTGCTATAAGTTGGCTATCATGATCCATCCAAATCCATTAGATGCTTACATATCAGATGCATACATCAATTATATTTACTACATTTAAACTTCTTAAACTCAATCTTTCAGTTGAGATGTTTTATCCAAACATGCAGATTTTCTGTTAAAGTATGTAAGTAGATCAACTATTGTCTGTCTGTAAAACATCAAGTAAACTTACTATTGTCTGTCTGTCAAACCTCAAGTAACATTATTTTACAACATTAAGTAAGACTGGTGTAACACATAAAGATGATGTACTAAGTGAGACATATCATTGTTGAAAAAAGACATTTTTACCCATTATTTGACAAAAAGATTAAAAAAACTTCTCTGAAGAGAACGCTAAAATATTTTACTCCTCTATTCAGAAGAGTTGTTCCATCATTCAGATATTGCATACAAGAGACATATAACATATTTGGTGTTGAAATACTGATAATAAACTGCATTTGGTAAACTATTACTCAAAATTGAATGTCTGATTCTCAAGAAAAATTTAAATCCCAACATAATTTCTACCAAAGAGAATTTTAAACTATTTTTGGTTGTATATGAATAAGAGTCTGTAGTTTTGAAAATTGTCAAAAATATGAATGCTCATCATTGTTTATCTCAAGATAACAGGACTTTTAACTACATTGTGAATGAAGACAAAGGATAATTGATCATCTTAACAAATATAAAAATATCAATAATATTGTAATAAATTTGTTATTGCACCAGCAGTGTTGCACATTGAGCATGGGCTTGCAGGTTCCTCGCAATTTGTTGTCCTATGTCCCCCAAATCTTGACCCTGTGTACCCCACCCCCCCAGCACACTTTTTCGTCAGACAAAATCGGAAAATATGCCTACAACTTTAAATTAGTAGATGTCCATCCACATTTGTGTTGTGGCTAGCAATAACCAAAGTCACAAGAGATGATAACTTTATACGATGGCAATGAATATCTGTTTTAAAACAATGTATCTGGCTTTGAAAACATTCAAGGTCTGTGTTAGTTGGCCAAGTTGCAGTGTAAATTGTTTGATGGCAGTTAGTGTAACATATTTTTTAGGTTAAAGTCACCCCTATGGCAAGGAAAATTTAATTAATTTTGAGGTTGAAATAATGACAAAAGAGACTAAATTTATGCAAATACATTTAATTAATGATTTGTTAGTTTGGAAAGAAAAGTGATTAAGAAAACATCGGTATTTATTATAATATATGCCGGTAGATAAGGAGTGTACACTGAAGTTAAATAAGAGCAAGATTCAGAATGGAAAATTCCATGGTGCAGCTTATTTCAGGATAATCAGATAATCAAACATGTTAATGTTTCCATGAGTTACTTGAGCACATGATAAGAATTATATTGCAGTAAAGTAAGTGTCCAAGGAAAATATGATAGTACAGTGCAGACCACAAAGTTAATCTGGCCAAACTGTTGAAGCAAATAGGATTATCTAATTTGTATGACACTATTAGAGCATTATGTACTATTATTTTCCTTTGTCCCTTTAAAATGTGTGTCCACCAAATTTGAAGGGTGGGGTGACACAGTGGCCCTTAGCCCTTGGGATCCAGTGTGAAACACTGCACCAGTAATTACAATATTTATTGACTCATACAGCATTATATTATACAGGTACTCTCATTAACATGTATTTTGTATGCAATGATCTCATAAACTTGTATAATTACCTTACTCCCCCTCCCCTGGTCTGTAAACATTACCAGAAATTGGTCTGTGGTTGTGGTTATTAGTCAGTCTTTGAGTATGCTAAAATTAATTGAAGTATAAATTTGTATGTGACTGATTTATTAAATCCAAATGTATACATTTCTATGTGAATGAGTTATTAAATCCTAATATATACGTTTCTTTGCAAACTTGTTGATATTTTCATGGTCTGTAAACAAAATCTCCAAACGATAACAAAAACCAGATCATTGTGCAGAAGAATGGGTGTTGAATGAACTACACTCTTCACCATATAGTTTTTGCCTCAAAAGCATGTAGTTATGACAAAAGAAATTCCATTGCTTCCCATGCATGCAGGCAAAGTGTGTAGAGTTTTGATAAATGAAATTCCATTGCTTCCCATGTATGCAGGCAAAGTGTGTAGAGTTTTGATAAATGAAATTCCATTGCTTCCCATGTATGCAGGCAAAGTGTGTAGAGTTTTGACAAAAGAAGTTCCATTACTTCCCATGTATGCAGGCAACGTGTGTAGAGTTTTGACAAAAGAAGTTCCATTACTTCCCATGTATGCAGGCAAAGTGTGTAGAGTTTTGATAAATGAAATTCCATTGCTTCCCATGTATGCAGGCAAAGTGTGTAGAGTTTGACAAAAGAAGTTCCATTGCTTTCCATGTATGCAGGCAAAGTGTCTACAGTTTTGACAGAAGTTCCATTACATCCCATATATGTAGGCATAGAGTTTTAACAAAAGAAGTTCCATTACTTCCCATGTATGCAGGCAAAGTGTGTAGAGTTTTGATAAATGAAATTCCATTGCTTCCCATGTATGCAGGCAAAGTGTGTAGAGTTTTGACAAAAGAAGTTCCATTACTTCCCATGTATGCAGGCAAAGTGTCTACAGTTTTGACAGAAGTTCCATTACTTCCCATGTATGTAGGCATAGAGTTTTAACAAAAGAAGTTCCATTACTTCCCATGTATGTAGGCATAGAGCTTTAACAAAAGAAGTTCCATTACTTCCCATGTATGAAGGTGTAGTTTTGACAAAAGAGTTCCATTACATTCCATGTATGTAGGCAAAGATTAGATATGTATGAATGTTATGAAGATATATTGTGTGTTTATAGTAATTCTTATATTTAATCCTTTGCAGGGTATTTCTGTGGCAGCTCTGGCCTATCATTACCCACTGGGCCATGTAATGCTGGCTACTATTGCCCTGAAGGCCAGAATGTGAGTGCCCCAGTTGCATACAGATGTACACCAGGACACTATTGTCAAGCAGGCAGTCCAGGCCAGGTGGCCTGTCCATCAGGAACATACCAGGATGAATTTACACAGGTAAAAGACAAGATATCGACATTTTTATAATATGGGGAAAAACTTTTTCATTATAGATTAATAGATTTATAGCCTTTTATATGTCTCTCCTCTTTTTATCTGTAACTGTCCCACATTTTTTCATAGAAAATAAGAGAAATTAGTCCATTCCATTCATCCATCCTGCTTCTTCTGTCCTCTCATCCATCCATCCTTCAGGTCAATCTGTCCATTATGTCTCTACGTCCTCCCTCCTTTTCATTCCCCCAACGAGGGAAACACATGGATTTGTAGCAAATTTTTAATGTTACATGATAACATTCTGTATGCAGTGAGGTTTATGCATCAAGGCTGGTGAGGGCAGTCTACTTAGGATGTAAGCATTATATCTCAAGGACAAACAAACCCAACCTAAATTAATTGGATATTTAGATGTCTTTAAAGGGTCACAAGATCTTGTTAGTTTCTGGTGACCATAACCTAATATTCAAAGTCACAGGACAACTTTTAATTTACACTGGCTTCATTTTTAGCATTCTTATATATTTTACCAGTATCTCAATGAATTTTGAGTCCATCTTCTTAAAGCTGTGTATACAGTATGCCTGTTTATAAAGGACACATTTAATTGCTTTCTCATGTGTCCTTTGTAGGCAGGTTTCACTGTAAGTAGTATCATTTTCCATGACACTATTACCAGCATCAGCATGAGACATTATTTGTCATCACAAATGGTTCCAAGATGTCATACACAATAGTGAACATCCAGTCTTTTGCACAAAATATATACTTGGTGACCTTGGCAATCTGTTTAAGGTCACCAGAATTAGAAATTAGGATATGTTTAGTCCAATAATACTAGGATTATCTGTGTCACATGATGACTTCCCCATCTATTATACTTTAGTAAACTCATTTTATCCATATAGTAAATATCACCTTTCTTGACAGCTTGACAGACATCATAACATACATTTTGTCCATCAAATATGAACAGAGACAGTTCCTTAATTAGTGTAATTGTTTTGCTTTAAATGCAATATCGGACGTGGAAGTTAATCCTCATTATAATAATTACAAATTAAAGAATTATCACTGCCATTTAATCAGTTCATAAAGGGAACTGACACTAATGTCACTGAAGTGCCTTTCAGTTGATTGGATTGACTCGCTGGATTGAAATCAAAGCGTGAGGATCTTGTTTACACAATACAATGAAGTCATTTAAAACATTGCTAATTAATCATACCGGCTTTGTTTTGTTTCACGTGTTTTGATTGGCCAATAATTTTGGTTGCTTAGCACAGTATGCAGTCAAAGCAGTAATAGATCGTGTGCACATGCATCAAGTTATCAATAACCACTGGCAGGTGTGATACAGGATGTAAATAAATACATGGAAAGGGGTAGAATGAAGCATTCAGTATGCCTGGATATCTTTAATGGACAGATAAAGGGTAGATAAAGTGATTATGGCATGAAAATAAGCACTTGCATGACTTGTTTTAAAAAAGGAAAAAAGCATTTGTTCCAGATTTTTCCAGACTAGCGACTTGGAAAATTTTACTTGCCCAACTTCGAAAGTGAATATTCTGGGATGTTGGGCTATGGGATTTGCTCAGCCCTGGTATTATCTCTGACAGATCATGGGAAAACACTTGAAGAATCATGATTACCCAGTGTTAAGATGTCATATGTTCAACATTTCTGTTCCATTACACAAATCACCATGTTGTCTAATCAGAGGTACCATTGTGCAAATGTCACATTATTCTTGAGGTATGCCAAATATTTGCAAAATATTCTTGCACTTTTTAAATGAATGAAAGAAAAAAAATACCAGACCAACAACTTGAGCCCATCCATGCCTACATTTATTATTCGTCCATGCTTATAGTTTTACCAGTAATGACTTCTTTTACAAATGTACCATAACTCATCGACTATGTCATCATCATCACCTAGCTCCTTCATCTATAAAACTACAATCCTCTATTTCCTGCAAAAAGTGGTGTACATTGGTTCCTGGCATATGACAATGACAGTGACAATGATAATGACAACTTTTATTTAGTATTTAAGAACACCAGCCCTTATACAGTTCATATTATTTAGTATTTAAGGCCACTGGCCTGTATACAGTTCATGTTATTTAGCATTTAAGACCACAAGCCCATAAACAGTTCATGTTATCAAGTATTTAAGGCCAAATCCAATATACAGTTCATATTATTTAGTATATAAGGCCACAGACCCATATACAGTTCATGTTATTTAGTATATAAGGCCACAGACCCATATACAGTTCATGTTATTTAGCATTTAAGACCACCAGCCCATATACAGTTCATTTTATTTAGTATTTAAGGCCACTGGTCCATATTATGTTATGTTATATAACACAAGAGTACTTCAGTAAGCATCAGGGTACTCAGTGCTAAAGTACATTCTGATGCCCTGAAATATTCTTACATCACAGAGAGATAAAGAAATAAATAATATATGAAAATATGACACATTATTATTAACATTATATTTAGAATATATCTGATTGGTCATGTTTCTAGAAATTGTTTTCTTGTTTGAAAAGCATGACGAAGAAAGTAAGAAAAATATCGAATAATATTGGCCTTTTTAATCTGCAGAAGTGAATACAAAATTCAATTATTGGCATCCTCTTGTCATGGTTGTAGTTTTTAAAACAGTACCAGTGTGATCCTTTTCTTGTACACTGAAAAGTATTTTAATCTGCAAACTCTACAATAATGTTCATGTGGCAGGATTTTGGGTGGAATCTTATTGATCTATAAAGTGGGTACCTTATAAGTTGAGTCCAACTGCAGGCAACATAGGCCCTGATATGCTGTTGCATAATGCACTGGCAGATCAGAATTTATGTTGTTTGTTCTACTGATTACTCTTTACAAACTGTACAGACCCAGATCAAATTCTGAAGCTACTGACTTGAATTGGAACAAATAATTTTTCTTACATTACCATCATAATAAATTATATATTTTAAAAAGTTCATGATTATGAAATAGCCATTGTTTGTGCTTCATTTATTAATGTGATAAAGATGTTTCCTGTATTTTAAATTACAAGAAGTAGAATTTTTCTGTATCTATTTGATCCATTTAAGTACTTCTGTTAGCTTGTATTGTAAATCTTAATAACAACGGCTCATTGTAAAGTAACAGCTCAGCTAATTCTTTTTGTTAAAATTTCATCTTTCCTCTGCTAGGATAAAAAAAAATTAGACATGCCATGTGTTTATTATGTACATCTCACACTAGGCACACTTGGCCTAGACCTAGATAGTCCATGTGGAAATGTGGAAAGTCTAGTTGGTCCATGTGGAAATGTGGAAAGTTGGTCCATGTGGAAATGTGGAAATATCTCACATGATATACCATTTGTTTATTGTGTACATCTGACACTAGACACACCATATGTTTATTGTGTACATCTGACTCTAGACACACCATCAGGGTTCTCAATAGATTTCAAAACTGAAGAGTCATTTGACCCTTGACACCAAAATCTCAAGAGTCAAAATAAAAATCTCTAGAGTCAAAACTTAAATCTCAAGAGTGATTTGTTTTTGAGTCATGATCTTGTAGCTGGGATTGTTCATTATTCATGCAGCAAACTGATGCTTAAGATTTCTTACAACGTTAGGAGATTTATTCTCCTTCTCCTCAGAATTGTTACTAATTTTCTGTTTCTTTGGAGTCTGAGGGTCAGAATGATCATCACTGGCAGGTCATTTCTGAGACTGAGACAGGAAACAAAATATACTTCTTGAGTCATTGTGATTAATTAATATGAGCCAGTGTATGACAATTCAATGAATAAGGAAGAGGTGTATATCTTGTAGTTCAATGCCAAGATTTAAAGAAAATAAAATCCACAAGCATTTTTAGTTTCCTTCACAAGATCACTGACTAGCGACCACTGATGATATTCATTGTGATTATTAAGTTTCACACTTAACAGGCTCTCAGTAGTTTTCTGGTCCAGATTTCTCCTTGAATCATTTTATTTTTCCGAAGAATGGAGAATGTCTTTTCTGTATCAGCATTAGAATGTGGCAATGACAAAACAGCCTGCAAGAAAGTTCAAATTTCACTTTTTCAGTGACTGGGTTTTTAAGGTTGTCGACTGCTCTCCAATACTCCTCCAAGTTAAGTTCATCCTGAGGAGAAATTTTCTGAGTTGGACACGAGATGTATTCTCAAGTTTCATATTTCTTAGCCAGTTTTTCTTTTTATAATTGGGAGAAAGTTTATGTTTCAGCATTTTGACATGAATTGAATTAAAACATATATCAACTTTCCTTACATATTCCTCTAAAAACATCTTGAGCAATGCAAGAACAATTAAACAATACCAAAAAATCAAAGGTCAGCTGATTTTTATTAAAAGACTTGAAAGCCATCATGGACCACCTTTGATCCCTTTATTACTTATAACACCTCATAAAACATCCCACATTTGGCCTTAAACTGTCCTGATTACAAACAGTAAGGTAATCAATTAACAGCTTGTTGTGTACACGTGTTAGCCTTCATACTCTGATTACCACACATCATTGCACCAGTACACTTCCAGTCCCCAGTAGACTGTTTCCTACTGGTTTCTGTAATGTGGGGATAGAACACACTAATATACCGATTCTTTTTGTCATAAAAAAAATAAAAATATTAATAATCTTTTATTTTTCAAAAGCGATTGATTTCAGCTATAAAACGGTATGTATGGTAGACTACCTTTGAAATGGTATTTTTGTCCTACCACCGATAATATCATATGTATGTTGATGGGCAATCAAACGCCGATATTTGATTCAAAAGTTTATCCAATCAAGTCATAATTGATTCCCTCTTGCTCTATCATAAATGTCAAAGATAATCTCAAAACATACTAACCTTGATTCAGTTATGCCCACTTAAGCGAAACATCAGTGACCTATTAGCTCTGCCCAGTTTATATTTATTTTGTAATGAGGCCAATAAGGTGTAAACAATAGTCTAGCAAATGTTGATCACTGGCTCATATAGTCAGTTTGTTATGGACAGCGTACAGTCAGTAGGAAATTATGCCAGAGGCAAATCAAGGGTAATTAAGACCGATGCTCCGGCCCAAATTAATGTGCATGATAGAAACACACAGGTTGGAATTTCTATGCATCAGAAATGGGTCAAATTTAAATTCCATGCATCAAAACCTGAGGGTACATGTCTATTGAGAATCCTGACCATGTGTTTATTGTGTACATCTGACTCTAGACACACCATGTGTTTATTGTGTACATCTGACTCTAGACACACCATGTGTTTATTGTGTACATCTGACTCTAGACATACCATGTGTTTATTTTGTACATCTAACACTAGACACACCATGCATTTAGTGTGTACATCTGATACTAATTCTTGGAATTTTCAGGCAACATGCAAGGAGTGCTCAGAAGGTTACTATTGTGATGGCACCATTCAGAATAACACTGGAGTGCAGAATCCAACAGCCTGTATCACTGGACACTTCTGCCCTAATGGCACCAAGTTTGCCCAGGAGTATCCTTGCCCATCAGGCACCTACAGTGACCAGAACTACACTAAGAAGGCCTCAGAGTGTACCCCATGTTCTCCAGGAAAATATTGTCAGACAACAGGATTGAGTGCCCCTACTGGTGACTGTCAGGGTGGATACTACTGTATAGGGGGTGCTTTAACAGCCACACCAACAGATGGCACCACAGGAAACATTTGCCCAGCTGGATCCTATTGTCCATCTGGTAGTAATGGCACCCAGCCCTGCCCACCTGGCACATACAACCCATCAACAGGTAAGAGCTTCATACAATACCATGTCTTGTAACTAGCCTTACCTGCTGTGTTGATTTCACAGAACAAATATTTAAGATGTTTCACATGCCTGCATTATGATGGTAATATTGAAGAATATACACAAAAAAGTTATTATTTTGTTTACAGCAGTTAATATTTCATTTTGCTTTTTTGTGGAAGTCAACTAAATTTGATCAGGCATGTAGTCACTTTAATATGGAATGAATATTCAGGGTCATGAGTACTCTTTTCTTAACACTAAGACAGTACACTGGCTTTCAAGGTCAGTCAGAACTTACATAGATATGTGTACTCTAAGACATTGCACTTGTTAGGTGTGATTTTCAACTCTTTTTTTAATTGTATTACATGTACTTAAGATTAGTCTGTATGATGCAGTGGCTTGCCAGTGATTTCGGGGACAAGTCAGTATGATGTATTGGCTTGCTAGTAATTTCAGGGACAAGTCTAATTTTCAGTCTATACATCTCTCTTATTTACTAATGTCTTGTATGGTAAGCACTGTTTGTTTAGTAAGATAATGTCATTAGCGATCTAAGACTGTGTATTGATGTGAAAAGAACCAGGTGTGGTTATTATTTTATGTAAATATGGACTGCAGTTCAAACAAAAAGGAACTGTACACAAAAAAAAACAAATACAAACTATTTGCTCATGTCTTAGCACAGGTAGTGATATGAACTTATGGGATGGTCATGTATCCTGCATGTGTCATCCATGAACAATTGTTATTTTCATCTTCTCGAAAAAACTAGACCAATTTCAGTCAAAATCATTGAGAGCATTCTGGCAGTAAGGCCTTCCAAGTTTAAACAATTGATGCTGATGTATCGTCAAATATGGTACTCATTACTAAAAAAAACCTTTAAACTACTTCTTCTTGAAACCACTGCAAAGAATTAGATCAAATTTGACAGCATTCTGGCATTAAGACTTTTCAGGCAGGTTTGTCAAATGATGCAGTCCATCATCAAATATAGATACCAATACTAAAACTAGAAATCCTGTAAACATTTTTTCCAAAACTGCTAAATGGAATTTGACAGAATTTAACAGAGAGCATCCTGGCAGAAAGACAGGATGGTGATCGGTTATCAAATATGGTTGCTGACTAGAAAAACCTTTAAACAGAATTTGACCAAATTTTTAAGGACACAACCTCACATTAAAGCTTTTGAAGTTTGTACAGTTAATGCAGATCTGTCAGTAAATATGGCCAACATTACTCAGATCTGTCAGTAAATATGGCCAACATTACTCAGATCTGTCAGTAAATATGGCCAACATTACTCAGATCTGTCAGTAAATATGGCCAACATTACTCAGATCTGTCAGTAAATATGGCCAACATTACTCAGATCTGTCAGTAAATATGGCCAACATTACTCAGATCTGTCAGTAAATATGGCCAACATTACTCACATATTTAACCTTTTGAATGACTTCTTAAAATCCACATAACAGGATTTGATTAAATTGGAAAGATGGCATTCTGGTCATGAAGGCAATTAAGTTCTTAACCAATGATTCTAATTTGCTATCAACAATGGTTACCATTACTAACAATACCATTACCAACAATAGAAAAACCATATAATCATGCTCTCCTTAAAAACTGCTGAACAGAATTCAAGTAAATTTGACAAAAAGCATCTGACAAGAAGCCCTTTAAAGTTTGCTCAAATAATGTCGATCTGCCATCAAATTGGGCCACCATTCTGTAAAAAAATTAAAAATAAAAGGAATTAATCTCAAAAACTGGTCAACAGAATATGATTTAGTTTGACAAAAGTATCCTTGCATAAAGGCCTTTCAGTTTTGCACAAAAATGATGGCTGATCCACTATTCAATATGGACACTTTCTAAAAATGGAAAATTTCTTCTTAAGAACTGATCAAAGGAAGTTGACCAGGTTTAACAAAAATCATCCTGGCATAAGGCCTTTCAAGTTGGATTTAATTATGCCAATCCATATTCCAGTATTGTCGCTATTGTATAACAAAATAGAAAAATCTTTAACTCATATTTCTTTACCAACTGCTCTGGCATTTAGCTTTTATATAGATGTCAGCCAGTGAGTGATCTCAAGCCCACTTGAACCTCTTGTTTCATTACAACCCAGTGGTCAGGTTGACATAAATTTGCAGCAAACAAAACTATGGCAGATAGGATTGTCTGATTTTTCTGTTAACTATTTGTTCACCTGGCCATAAGACCAAGTGAGTCTATGGTATGACCCCGTGTCCATGTCTGTTGTCTGTCCATTAACATTTGCTTGTTACCATTCTAGAGGCCATGTTTTTGATCTGATTGGATCAAACTTGGAATATATGTTTATATCATCAATATCTCTGTTGAGTTTGAATATGTGGGAGATCAATACGTATTAATGAGGTGATCTTGCATCTGACCACTCTGGAGGCCATATTTCTGATATGATCTATCAAACTTGAAATATATGTTTATAGCATTAATGTCTTGAGGAAGTCTGATAACGAGTGAGATACATACATATTAATGAGGTGATCTTGCATCTGATTGGCTGAGCTTCTTACTATTCTGGATGCCATATTTCATATCCAGTTTTGATCAAATTTGGACTGTGTGCTTATATCTAGCTCTTGGATGAGTTCCGTATTGAGCAAGATCCACACATATTAATGTGGTGATTTTGAATCTGATTGGCTGAGCTTGTTACCACTTGGGACACCATATTTCTAATCAGATTTTGATCAAGCTTAGAATACAGGCCTATATCATCAGACTTGTGGATGAGTTCAATAATAAGTGAGACTGTATTTTTTATTTGATTTTGAGTAAATTTAGTAAATAGATTTAAATCAATAAGATGTCAAATGAGTTGTATTATGAGCAAGATCTGTGCATATTAATGCAAGTTAGTGCAATTAGAAATAGTTCTCAAATCATATGCAAGGTGATCAGTTATTTTGTCATTAAAATACTTGTGCTAAAAGAAGGCAAGGTAAGGAACCCATGATGCTAATTATCGAGAATCTCAGATTTGAAGTTGCACAGAGATCTTTCCCTTGCAGAAAGTACGCAAATCAGATACAAAATAGATTTGAAAATACAAGATACATAAATTTCACTAGAATAATTTATAAAAATTAGCAAAATAATATGCTATAGGGAACAAACTGAATAATTTGTAGACTACCATATACTGTGTGCTGTGTTTTAATAAAGAAGCAGAATTTCTTACACAATTCTGGATATTTTCTTGCAGGTAATTGTCATATCTGCCATAACATGACTTGTAACACAAAAACGCTTTTTTTGACTCCTAAACCCCCTGAAATGGTCGTGTTTAGAAAAACACAATTTTCAGTCATCTTAGAGAGAGAGAGAGAGAGAGAGAGAGAGAGAGAGAGAGAGAGAGAGAGAGAGAGAGAGAGAGAGAGAGAGATTCTTAAGACCATGATTTATACCTGTAACCTGTATAAACAGTAAACAGTCTTGCTTAATGCTCATGGAAAACTATAACCTTGGGACAGTTTTATACAGTTAATTGTCATAGAGGTGATTAAAATGTGTGTCGTCACAGATAATCAACCACTTTTGTACAGATCACTTAATTGAATGACATTAGCTAGGGTGATGTAGTGTTATGAATCCTTTGTGCCAGCAGATTAGGGTCTATGTTGTTTGTTCTACTGATTAGTCCTGGCAAACTGCATAGACCCAGATCTGCCGGTGCATTATGTGCCGGCAGATCTGGGTCTATGCAGTTTGCAGTTGGTATCGGATTTTACATGAGTATATACGGTATTAATATTTTTATTCAATGTATGTGATTATTTATGTGAGTGTGTGTACATATGTGTGTTTGTGTAGTGATGATATTTGACAATGCCTAAGGTTCAGACCATATAATTTTCAGAGACAGGGGAAGTGCTTTTTTTAAAAATGTTATTTTTGCCTAAAATAGCTTAAAAAAATATTGTTGCTCTGATTGGTAGAAAAATAGAAGTGATTAGATCCTTTATATTAGTTGAAGAAAAAAAAATTATCCTGAGGTAAAAGGAAACAAACATCTTGCTTGAGACGAAAATTCCTCCCAAATTAAATGGTTGGTCCATAAGTCTACCAACTATTTTCATTTTGAAAGTGTATTAAATGCTTCAAAGAAAACATATTTTATTTTATTTTTTTCAAATTTGAATTTCCAATCATTTTCTGTAGGCTTACATGTGTAGATAACTTATTCTCAATTATATGATGTCATTTTTTGGGTCATGTGCACTTGGGACCTCAAAACACACTTTTTGAGTCTAAAAAAGTCCACAATGCTGTCCATTAGCTTGGCAGGTATGATTTGTGTCTTTTTCGAATGTTGATTTTGCTCCAGTAAGAATATATTTCTTGTAAAAACCATGTCTAATATTTCTTGTAAAGTCATGTCGAAGTTTGAAAATTTATTTGCGAAGAATTATTTGTAAAATTTTTGCCATATTTGAAATTTATTAAATATTTAGAAGCAAGTTTGATAAGTTTGGTGAAATTTAGTTTGACAGTTGTAGTTATTGCCATGCTAAAGTGCCTGAAACCTTTGTCATTTATATGTTATTGTATGTATTGTGGATTATTTTGTTGCATTTATATGTTATTGTATGTATTGTGGATTATTTATTTGGCATTTATATGTTATTGTATGTATTGAGGATTATTTATTTGGCATTTATATGTTATTGTATGTATTGTGGATTATTTATATGTCATTTATATGTTATTGTATGTATTGTGGATTATTTTTTGGCATTTTATATATTTAGTGTTATTACTCACAAATTATTTGAAATTTAAATGTTCTATTTTTAACTATTACTTTAACAAATATGCTAATATGCTTTTCTCTTGAATTACTTCCAAATTTAATTGCCAAGAATATCGACACCCATGGGTTTAAAAAAACACTGAATTATAATTTCAGTTTATCTGAAAGCCATGTGACTCAGTAGACCACAAATTTTAAAAATGTTTCATCTGTAACTTAACTTGTAAGGTTCTTGGATGACTTTTGATAATAAGCATGAGGCTATGCATATCAATTATGGCTTTTTTATTGGAAATGATTTTTATCAGACTGTAATAAAGTAGGTAAAATCAGCATGATATAAAGTTTGGGAGATAGTTGACATAGATTGTGTTCTTGCAGTACTACATAAGCCTGCTCATTGAAATGGTAAACTGTTAAATTATGCAAGCCAAATGAGTAATATCCTTCTGTTAATTATATCTGTTTTGGAGTTATGTAATCAGTTATTGCTTTCACAAGAGGTTTTATTTCTCTCACCTATAGGTATAGCCCTTGAAGCTCAGTGCCTTGGTTGTACACCAGGAAAGTACTGCCCTTACTATGGGATGAAAACTCCTTCAGGCAACTGTTCTGCCCGTTACTTCTGCAGTGGAAATGCTACATCTGCAACACCAGAAGGCAGTGTTACTGGTAATGAATGCCCAGTAGGATTCTATTGCTTAGAGGGCAGTCCAAAACCAATACCATGCGAACCAGGAAAATACACCAGCACCACTCAGAATGAAGCCTGCCAAGATTGTGACCCTGGATTCTACTGTGCTGGAGGAGCTTCCCCTAAGGCATGCCCAGCAGGATTCTATTGTGAAAAAGGCACTGGGCTTGTTTGGAACTCATGTCCAGTGGGCACATTTAGCAGCATGACAGGGTTGTCTGAAGAGAGTCAGTGTACAAAATGCACAGGAGGATACTATTGTGATCAAGCCAACTTGACAAACGTAACAGGGCAGTGTAGTGCAGGATATTATTGCAGGAGTGGCTCACACTCTTCGATGCCCACAGGACTCCTAGATGGTGATGCAGGACCTTGCCCAGTAGGTTATTATTGCCCTGTACAGACTCAAGAACCATTTGCTTGCCCAGCAGGAACATTCAGTAATGACACCAAGCTAACTAATGAATCTGAATGTAGACTTTGTTTACCAGGATATTATTGTGATATGACAGGACTAGTGTATCCAACAGGTTTCTGTAAAGAAGGTTTCTACTGTACTGGAGGTTCTGACAGCTCTATGCCATCAACTGTATCGACTACAGGAGGTCCTTGTCCAGTCGGAAAGTATTGTGTGGTCGGCACCAGTGTCCCAGTGACCTGCTCAGCTGGAAGATACAATCCCATTGAACAGCAATCCAGTTGTTTTGATTGCCCAGCAGGCTACTATTGCTTGGCAGGCAGCTCATCCATCACAGACTGCCCACTTGGTAAGTTGGGTTGTGATTTTTTGTTTTACTGACATTTATGTTGTGGATTTTCAATAACACTGTGCTAATTTAAATGTATAGCATGATTAGCAGGTCATTAGGTAAAAGGTCAAAGTACAGTGACTGAAATAGAAAAATATAGTTTCTGCATAGTAACTTTAGTTCTACATCACTTACTTGACCAAACTTGGTATATTGCATGCTCTTGAGGCAAGAAAGACACCTATTAATTTTGTATCCAATAAGTCAAAGGTCAAGGTAGCAGTTACTGAAGAAGAAAAAAGGATTCCCCATATTAACTTTAGTTCTACAACAGCTACCTTGACCTGACAGTAAAAAGGCTTGTGCTGGAGACAAAAAAGAAACATCTGGTTCTTTTGGGATCTAAAGGTCAGAGGTCAAGGTCACTATGTTTTGTATCAAAGATTGAAACCTTCTTCATCCCTCAAGACTGCACTCCCAAATGCAAACATATTCTGCCTGACTACACTTCCGATCCAACAGCATTTTGTTTATGATGTCCTGAATCATGCCAGCCCTTATATTGTTACGTTTCCTCATTTTCTATTGTGAAGGTTGTGATCCTTCCCTTGCTAGGAATTGTGTCCCCTTAGTTGGTGTTTAATATGCTGTACATAAAATCTGGTATTCATTTTGACTGATAGTAAAAATATCATGTAAAAATTTTAGTGTAAAAACTATCAAGAATTGTATATTTATACAAATAGTTTTATATCTATTAATTGAAAACTATTTCTGTAAAATAATTTTAAACTTGGAAAAATGCTTTTTCTGTTACATATTCAGGGCTTAGATTGTCAGGTAATAAAGCAGTTAGCATCTCTTTTTTGGAAATTGCCTTTTTAAACCGTATAAGCAGTTTTGACTTTGCCTGCTGATTTGGAGACAACTCCGAGTGAAACATGACTTTGAGTTGTACCTTTTTACAATGTACTTCTTATCAATTTCTCATTGATTGGAGATCCCAGGTTCCTTAATCATTGTATTTATGTTTTAATGCATGAGTGATCATCCCCCCTGGTCCTGTTATGCAGCACATTCGTACTTAGGACCTGTGTGGCACATAGGGACCCTCTTATCAGTCATCTGTAAATGGTTCCATTTAAAACAATGAACAAAATTAAGCAACTTTGCTCATTACCAAATTAACCACTGCCTTACATGGATTGTTTTATGTGGCAGGGTGAGTTGATTTTGTTTTATGTGGCAGGGTGAGTTGATGAGATACAGTTGATATTGTTTTATGTGGCAGGGTGAGTTGATGAAATACAGTTGATTTTGTTTTATGTGGCAGGGTGAGTTAATGTGATACAGTTGATATTGTTTTATGTGCCAGGGTGAGTTGATGAGATACAGTTGATATTGGACAGATTACCTCTTACTTTAATTGTTTTATTCCTAAAGACAAAGTGTTCAAATATCTGCAGGAACAGGAAATCATGTTCTCATGTTATCCAGGGCCTAAATTTAACTTTTTTCTTACTTGCATTTGTTTGCAATTGAAAAAAAAAATCTACTAGCAAAAAATTAAACTTTTACTTGCCATTTTTTGAACCAGGTTTACAATGTAATCTGATATAAAATTTTCAGGGAAAAGAAAAACAATATTTCTCATCAATTTCAAATCTCAGTTTGAATCAACATGATGTTTAACCAATCAGAAGAAGCTTGCTGTGTTTCTGATTTGTTTGATAAAACTTCTGAGTAGTAAAACACAGAGTAGGTCATATTCTTTGTTAACAGCTTGGGGTAATATTCCCAATTTTCTTTATTCATGCTAATCATCTCATAACTCTATAATGTAGTTTGAAGTTAAGATCTAATATTTGAACACAAACATGAATTTTTAAAATAGGTTCTGATATATATATATATATATATATATATATATATATATATATATATATATATATATATATATATGTATATATACACTTCTTCCTAATTTTTCCCTTGGATTTTCTCACTTTCCCATTTTGATCCGGAGGAGAAGTCACTGCTGATTTTCAGACCCTAGTTTGAGCCCTGATATTGTATGGTAAGATACCTACTATAGAGGGCAGACCCTTGCCAGAAAGGGAAGTAACTTTTGCAATACATAAATAAGGAATAGATAACCTCAGACATTGGGCATGTGTATAATGTACCATTCATGGTACCCTTGTGGTTTAAGTGAATAATTTAAATTTGCTGCTACTTTAAATAAATAAAAAGGAAGAATATGATGTATTTTTGTACACATTTTCAGTATAAGAAAATCCTACTTGAGGTAAACACTTGATTAGAAAAAAATAACTGTTTTGCAAATAAGTCAGAAAAGTAGTCATTAAACTTTTAAATGATAGTATTCAAACAAATTAAGATTTCTATTATTATTTACATGGTAATAATTGTCATTTTTCTTTGTTGTCAGGCCACTATTGCCCATTGAAGACAGAATTTGCCACTCAGTATCCATGTCCGAATGGAACATTTAACAATGTGCTTCAAAGTACTGATAACACAACATGTCAGTTGTGCACACCTGGCTACTATTGTCCCACTGATGGGATGCATGAACCTAAAGGACCCTGTTCTGGAGGTTGGTACTGCACCCTTGGCTCCTGGTCATCCAAACCCACTAACCTTGGAAACAACACTGGAAGTGACTGCG
Source organism: Margaritifera margaritifera (assembly GCA_029931535.1). Taxonomy (NCBI): domain Eukaryota; kingdom Metazoa; phylum Mollusca; class Bivalvia; order Unionida; family Margaritiferidae; genus Margaritifera; species Margaritifera margaritifera. The sequence continues at coordinate 6,465,691 of JAQPZY010001689.1, read as the reverse complement.
TATATCCAGGTCAGACTATTGGTGGTCAGTGTGAATCTGGAACCTATTGCCCAGAAGGATCCTCAGCTCCAATACCATGCCCTGGAGGATACTATTGTGGAGCTGATGGTTTATCTAATGTATCAGGAGAATGTCTGGCTGGATACTATTGCAATGGAAGCTCCACACTGATGAATCCAGTCAGTGAAACTTTTGGAGATATTTGCCCCAAAGGTCATTATTGTCCACTCAACAGCTCATATCCAATCCCATGTGATGAAGGCTACTACAGTAATTGGTTTGGAAACCACAATGTAAGTAGCTGTCTTCTGTGCACAGCAGGAATGTATTGCTCTGGACCTGGACGAGATCTACCAGAAGGCAACTGTTCTGAGGGATGGTTCTGTCCTGAAGGAAGCACTGTTTCTCAGCCACCAGGAAAAGAGTGTCGTGCAGGTCATCAGTGCCCTCAGAGCAGTAGATTAGAAACTGCATGCCTTTCTGGTACTTACCAGCCCTTCAGTGGACAAGGCAATTGTCAAGAATGCCCAGAAGGTTCTTATTGTGACCAGAATGAGGCTATTGCAGAACAACAAAATGGTGCTGGAGAAAGTCATGGTGTTGTAACCCCGAAGATCTGCCCAGCTGGGTTCTACTGCCTCAAGGGAACACAGACAGCCAGACAGAATCCTTGCCCAGAAGGAACATACAGCAATATTACAGGCCTGGAAAGTGAATCTGAATGTACAAAGTGCCCACCAGGTTATTATTGTCATGCACCAAATATAACCATGCCAACTGGTCAATGTTTTGCTGGATTCTACTGCATCCTTGCAGCAACCAGTCCCAATCCATCATTGTCAGATGCAGGAGGGCCTTGTCCACAGGGCAGTTATTGTCGAGCTAACTCATCATATCCATCACCCTGCCCCAAGGGAACATATGGAGAGAGAGCAGAGCTGCCCTCTTTGATTGACTGTACTATTTGTCCTCCTGGAAAATACTGTGCTTCATCCAATCTTTCTGCTCCAAGTGGAACTTGTTTGGCTGGTTACTATTGTACCAATGGTTCTGAAGAGGCCAACCCTGTGGGTAAGAGCTATGGAAATGAGTGCCCAGTAGGACACTATTGCCCAGAAGGCAGTTACCAACCAACAGCCTGCCTAGTGGGCACATATCAGCCCTACACCAGAATGACCAACTACAGTGCCTGCATCCAGTGTGAACCAGGGAAATTCTGCAACACAACTGGTGGCTTCTCAGTAGCAGGGGATTGTTATGAAGGTAAGTAAACACTGTTCAATCTGTAACTTTTTGTTTTTTATTCCATGGTCCTGTGTTTGATAATATGTGTTTTAATACTATGAGTTCACTATTTTTGTATCATGTGTTTTACAGATTTTATATTTTTTACCTTTATCTTTGATTTTATATACACTTTACAAAATCTTAGCATCATTACCTTTTACCTTTTATTATTTAGTACCTCATGTTTATGTTTTTTTGGAAGGCATTATCTTTCTGATATATATGCAGATCTTTATATTTAAATTTGTTGAACTTCATTTTTAATTGGCATCATTCAGCCAGTATTGTTCTGATGTGCCATTAAAACCTACTACTCACTATTTTTGTTAGGTATCAGTTTTAGGGATTTTGCGATTGCTACAAACCGTGAATGTAAAAACCCAACAAATGATCATCCATCCATGGACACTATAGGATGCCTTCCACAAAAATGTCATTAGTTTGCAAAACTATAAAAATTGATGGCCATGAAAATAAATGAATTGACAGTAATTGTCATTTTTATTTGCATGTTATAAAATGCAAGTGCAGTTGAAGTTGAAATAGCCTCATAAAGAGGAGACACTTAATTGCTTGAATTTTTAGTCTCATTGTGACTAAAAATGTTGATGAAAAATCTGATTGTTGTCATGATGGTATATAAAAAGATTATTCAGTTTCATTGTATTTATAGTAAGAAGAAGTTAATACCAATCACAGCCATTATATATGAACAGTTTATAATCTAAGTTACTGTACTGTTCATCTTTTTCCAGGATTCTATTGTATGCGTGGTGCTAGTTCCCCAGCACCTACAGATGGTGACACTGGAAACATTTGCCCTACCGGGAGTGCTTGCCCTCTTGGATCACACACACATACTCCTTGCCCAAATGGGACCTATGCAAATCACACAGGAGCTGCTAAATGCTATTCATGTCCTTCGGGCTATTATTGCACCAACAGAGTTACGGCAGATAAATGCCGTATTGGCTACTATTGCCCCATTGGTACTGGAGCAGATATTCAGGCATGCCCAGCAGGCACTTACAGCCCAGTGCAAGGACTTGGGTCACTTGCCCAGTGCACAAAGTGTGATGGTGGGAAATACTGCCAATTTCCAGCACAGTCAAATTACACTGGAGAATGTGATGCTGGCTATTACTGCACATCAGGTAGGTTGGATGTATATAATAGTATATATGAAGCATTTTTTTGATTGCTGACAGACCAGTTGATGAATTTAAGAGTTTTATAAAGTGAAATGTTTTGGTACAAGTTTGCTTTGAAGGTAGAGGATGTGCAGCATGTATGAAGGAGAATTGAACTTTGCAAAATTTTCAGTACAAGTTACATAATACCAAAATGTATAAATTTTTCAATGACCATCTACTTACACCTTTGTTTCTTTAGTTTGAAATAGTTTGTGCCTTTTATTTCTTTTGGTTTTCACAAGCAGGATCAATTTTTATGAAGCAGTAAATATAGTCTTACAAAAAATCTCTGATATAAATGTATGAGATTTGTCATACTTTCACAGTTTTTGTTATTAAAGTAAGGCCTTCAGTCTATCACAGATGATTTTAGCCATTTACTGCCTTGAGTACAACACACAGGAATCAATATCTTGTTTCTTTCTCATGGCAGGAGTGGACACAGCCACACCTTCAGGTAACCATACAGGCACTGGAGGAGAGTGTCCAGTAGGACACTACTGTCCCAAAGGATCAGATCTCCCAATATCCTGTTCCAGTGGGACATACAGGTAGGACAAGGTCATTGCTTGGTTGAATACATACAGCATTAGAAATGTATAATTGTCACAAGAGAGATGGATAGTTTTCGGATGAGTCTTTCAATTTTGTCAGCCACATTTTTATTTGTACTCAGTACCGTATATACTCGCATATAATCTAGGTCCAAATGCAAACAACATAGACCCTTATCTGCCATCACATAATACGCTGGCAGATCAGGGTCTGTGTTGTTTGTTCTACTGATTAGTCCTTGCAAACTGCATAGACCCAGATCTGCTGGTGCATTATGTGACTGCAGATCTGGGTCTATGCAGTTTGCAGTTTGTATGGACTTATACACCAGTATATACGGTATTTTTTTGCATTGGTGCCAATACAAATTTTTAGGAATTTAAGTAGACAAAGAGTGACAGTTTCACACACAAAATTTCATCTGGAAACCATAACATTGTGTAGCTTCCAAAAACTATGTTTATAGCAGAACCAACGGTCCTTTCATCATAGCATATTTTTAGCTGGGTACCATGCAGTGAAATCCTGTTAATATGGACTCTTGTGTTTCCACCTTTTTCATTCAGATTAATAAGAATCTGGATAAATCAGATGATCCAGGATCTTTAGGGAAATCTGTTTCTAATAATTGCCCATTAGATTCTGGGACTTTCTGATAAGCAAAGTCCCAGTTAACAAGAATTTGTTGTAATAATGTCTGTCCACTGTAAACTTTATTCATTTCTAGATTTAAGGTTCATAATTTGTTTCAGTGAGATTAAACGCCTGACAAACTGTATTCTCTGCCCAGCTGGAAACTACTGCACTAACTTCTCCCAGATATCTTGCCCACCTGGTTATTATTGTCCAGCAGGTACAACAGGGCCATACCAGTACCCTTGCCCTCGAGGCACATACAATCCAGCCTATGGAAGTGATTCAGCAAGTGACTGCCTCAGCTGTCCACCAGGCAAATACTGTGAAAGTAAGTCACCATCGAAAAGCCCTCTGATTGATGGATTATACTGTGATTTCTATTTAGTTCTTGTCAAAATATTTTTTATTGATGTCTTGGTTGCTGCAAACCATGACTTGAAGGACCCCACAAACTCTAATCCCTCAGTAAAGACTTCGGTTCCTTTTTCCCATCCATGAATCATGAATTCAAGGACACCACAAACACTAATCCCTCAGTAAAGACTCCGGTTCCTTTTTCCCATCCATGAATCATGAATTCAAGGACACCACAAACACTAATCCCTCTGTAAAGACATGAGGTTCCTTTTTTCCCCATCCATGAATTAAAGGACCCTACAAACACTAATCCATCAGTACAGACTCCGGTTCCTTTTTCCCATCCATGAATTGAATGACCCCACAAACACTAATCTCTCTGTGAAGACATGTGGTTCCTTTTTCCCATCCATGAATTGAATGACCCCACAAACACTAATCCCTCTGTAAAGACGTGAGGTTCCTTTTTCCCATCGATGAATTGAATGACCCCACAAACACTAATCCCTCTGTAAAGACGTGAGGTTCCTTTTTCCCATCCATGAATTGAATGACCCCACAAACACTAATCTCTCCGTAAAGACATGAGGTTCCTTTTCTCCCATCCCTGAATTGAAGGACCCACCAACACTAATCCCTCTGTAAAGACATCAGGCTTCTTTTTTTCCATCAATAAATTGAAGGACCCCACAAACACTAATCCCTCTGTAAAGACTCCGGCTCCTTTTTTTCCATCCACGAATTAAAGTATCTGCAAAACATGTCATATTTTTATTGAAAACAACCCAACAAAAACTGGTATTTAAGAAATGGGTTGAATTTATGTAAGGTAACTTATTGCAGGGTCTCAAGACATACTGGTTGACAAATAGATTGTATGTAGAATTTGAATGGTTTATATTAATCAATAGTTCATGCTAAAACTAATACAAGAAAGTAAAAGTTATTGTAAAAGTTTAATTTTTGCATAAGAAAAAAGTACATTACATGTCCCATTGCTTTTTATCATCTTCAAATGAAGTTTGAAAGGGATATATCCTTTTGCCCATTTGTTAATTTCCTCATATGATTGTGCCATATAAAAACTAGGTCGCTGTGACACAATTATTTATTCTCAAGTGACTTTTTATATTTTCAGCTATTTGTTCATTATGCCCTTAATGTCTGGGACTCTATTTTACCAACACTTATGAAAATTGTTATGTGGATGCATCACAACAAAAGTAACTCAGTCACACCCAAACTAGGTCACTGTGACCTATTTTTCATGCTTGAGTGACTTTTGCATTTTCAACCATTCATCTGTTATGTCCTAAATATCTTATACCTTATTTCACCCACAGGGGCTCGTTACAAAGAAAATTAGGAGTATTGGTCAATGGATAGAGGGCTAGGGGGATCCAACCTGTAACAATATAACACAAGGGAAGACACGACTCCTCACCCCTTGGTATTTCCAACCCTGCTAGCTTTTCCTATTTTCGTCTCCTAATGTAAAACTTACGTCAGCTGTAATAAAAAATGGGTAAATTTTCTTAGCATCTCAACACACCTCGTTTAATTCATGACATATTAGAGAAAATTCCACATTTGTTCGCCGATTTCGAAGAAGGGAGAAATTCCCGCCTGGAAGATGCTGTTAACATTCGGCTAGTCTTGGATTTCACGCTTGATGCAGAGGTAAGTTCCAAACACTGCTATTATAAAATTAAGCATGGAATACAAGCAGATGATATAAAGCGAAGAAATGAATAATTTTAATTTTATTGTGCCATGGTAAAATAAGCATAGTGGCATAAGTAAAGATAATTATCCAGATGTTTAAAAAAATTAAATATACCTATGTTCGGGAATGTTCTGTTCAGAACTTACCTCTGCGTCAAGCATGAAATCCAAGACTATCGAATCCTAACTGCATCTTCCAGGCGAGTACTTCTCCCTTCTTCGAAATCGGCGAACAAATGTGGAATTTTCTCCAATATGTCATGAATTGAACGAGATGTGTTGAGATGTTAAGAAAATTGACCCAGTTTTTATTACAGCTGGTGTAAGATTTACATTAGGAGACGAAAATAGGAAAAGCTAGCAGGGTTGGAAATACCGAGGGGTTTGGAGTATTGTCTTCCCTTGTGTTATATTGTTACAGGTTGGATACCCCTAGTCCTCTATCCATTGACCGATACTCCTAATTTTCTTTGTAACGAGCCCCTGTGATTTCACCCACACTTGGTTTTTGGATGCATCTCAACAAGAGTAACTTAACCATACAAAAATTATGTAATTTTGACTCATTTTCATACTTGAGCAACTTTTGTATTTTTGATCCATTTGTTTATTATGCCTACAATATCTTATACCCTATTTCACCTACACTCATGAAAATTAGGATCAGGATGCAGTTTAGAAAGAGTATTTCAACCATTCCAAAGCTGGGTCACTGTGACCAAATTTGCATACTTGAGTGAGTTTTATATTTTCAGCCATTCATTCATGATGCTATCAGTATCTTAGATCATATTTCATCTCCACTTATGAAAATTAGTTTGTGAATACATCTCATGAATAGTAACTCTGACATACAAAAACTAGGTCACTGTGACCAAATTTGCACACTAAAGTGACTTAAGTATTTCAGCTCTATGTGTGCTACACCCTCAATATCTTAGACCCTATTTGAGCTACACTCATGAAAATTGACATGTGGATGCATCTCAGTAAGAGTAACACAGCCATACTAAAATTGTGTCACTGTGACCTAATTTGCATAAGTGAGTGACTTATATATTTCAGCTATTTTTTGGTTACACCCTCAATATCTTGGATCATATTTCACCTACACACGTGAAAATCGGGATGCAGATGCATCTCAACAATATTAACTCAACCTTACAAAAACTGCCACTGTGACCTGATTTGTATGCTTGTGTGGCTTATGTATTTTATGCTACTCCTTCATTACACTATCAGTATCTTTTACCCTATTTTACCTACACATAAACTTTGATATTTGGATGCATCTCAGTGAAATTACCTTAAATGTGCCAAGAGTAGATCATTGTGACCTGATTTTCATGCTTGAGTGACCTTTTGTTTTTTCATCCATTTGTTGGTACATCAGTATCTTTAGCCCTGTTTCATATAGGCTAATTAAAGTTAGTTTTAACCCTATTCTGAGAAAACTTTGTGTTTTTTTACATCTTATTGAGTAAGATATTTGAGTATTATTTCCTTTCTCCATCAAATACATTACCTGATCACATTACATTAAGATAACTTTCTCTGTTACTTCCAAATCCAGCCCTCTCAGAAAGACGAAAAAACATCTTTCTGTCTATATATATTATATAAACAAAGGGAAGAAACTTTTACAGGTTAACTCCCCTTTCTACCTGCTAGGTGGCCACCATTATACCCGGATGTGCCAGTTTTTACTTTTGCTGTCATGCTGTAAGATGTCCTGCATAGAATCCATTTAATCTTGTACTTAAATTTCAAATGATCCATCTTTTATTTTCAATGGTATAGTAAGTCAAAATGTTGTTTTATATGGTGCATACAACATTTTAGTGAATTCCAGTAAATTTATTCATATTTTTGCAATTATCAATTCGTTAGTGTCACATGTGATTTTGATCAGTTACATTCAGTTTCATGGGAGAAATTTTCAGGCACTGTACTTATCAACTATTACACTTCTAAGTCGTTTCTATAACACAGTTTACATTATTTCAATTTATAAATATTTGTTGTATGCACTTGTTTATTCCTCTTCTTCATTACAGAGATGACAACCAAGTGCAACAAGTGTAAATGATTTAAGGTCATGAAGGATGGACACAAGACTTGTCTACACATACAATTGCTCATAGAGGATGGATATGAGAAGTGTCTATGCATACAATTGCTTGTACTTTGGTACGAAAATACTTGGTCCAGCATTTTGAAAAAGCAGCTTAAGGGCTGCAAAAATGAGCATGCTCCAAAACATCATAGCAAGACTTTAAACATACACTTCACGTCCAAATTGTTGATTAGTCTAATGGGGGATTTCAATATGTCCTCTCCACACACCAATACAGATGCAGAAACAGCACCAGAACATAGAATATCTGTGAATACAGTAGAATCAATGATTAGTCTCGTGGGAGATGTCAAGATGCCCATACCCCCCCCCTCATAAAGATGCAGAATAGCACCAGAACATACTGTATCCATGAATACAGTAGAAAGCACAGGTGATTCCAATCAGGCCTTTGAATCACGTACGATCAGTATGACTCAAAAGGCTTTGTTGTTGATATGTTAATGAGTAGAAATTGCGTTTATATATTGTAATTCCACTGGGGATAAGTCTAGGACCCTGCCCTGAGGGCTCAGAAACAAATAGGACCATGCCCATGGGCTCTGAGGGCTTGCAATCATTTACCCTGTCTGTGCATGAAAATATTTTGCAATTTGACCAATATGGTATGAACGGACTGTCCATACCAATATGGTACAGATGGATGATCCATACTGACCATGCTGAACAAGCCAGCCAGATCACAAGGCATATATCATCTCTGGTATGCCGTTCCGATTGCCAACCAACCAGTCCAGCCATATGAATGATCTATATACGATTACAGTGATCAGGAGTCTGTTATCACTGACTGGCAAGTCAGCCATCCAGACAGACTGTATAGCTGGCTGGCCATACTGACCATACTGCACCAGCCAGCAGAACCACATGGCATATACCATCTTTGGTATGCTGCTCTGACTGCCAACCAACCAGTCCAGCTGTAAGAACAAGCTATGTACTGGCGAGCCGGCCGACCAATTGACCGGACTGACCATTCCTATAAAATTCTTAGCAAACTAGCATTAATGGAGCCATCTGACCAAGTTAAACCAGCATTTCATAATTTGATCACCACTGATGGCATATCCAATGGGCAAAATGATGATGCATGCTGATGATGCTTCATCATCAATTCCCATTGATGAAGGTAATGAAATGGAAATACCAGAACATGCCGGTCTGACAATGGAACAGACAGAATTTAGTTCATGGCAGCTATAGAGGAAATCTATAGGATTTTGTCTCCATCAGAATGCCCTCCTCCACCTTCAATCAGTTCTACTTACAAGGTCAATACCTTGGTGGATGTTTACGATGGTAGCAACAGTTTGTCATTCAGAATCTTGTTAAGGATTGCAAAAATTACCAGGCAGCTCATGATCCCAGTAATGCAAGAACTTTTTTACGGTGAGTCAATTGCATGGAACTTTCTCACCCACTGGTAAAAAGTCATGTATAGAGAAATGTTATCCACACGTACCTTGTCTAGATGTTGATAAAATGCACAGACAAGTCTTTAATGCCATGTCAGAGTTAGTCAGGAATGTTGTCAACTTCCTCCCTACATGACTTTGTGCATCTGACAATTCTTTTGTCTAGCCGAAAAGGCCACTAACGATCATTGCTGTTTTTCTATGCACTCCCTCCCTTTCAGTTCTCCACTTATATCTGGGCATGTAATTAGGGATGTGAGAAAGCAAAAGGCAAAAGAGTAACCTTTAACTCTCAGCACAATCTCCTATCTCGGCACAACCCTGTTAGGGAATGTACATGAGAAAGGACAAGTGAATTATAGGCAGTCATGTGCCCTTATTTTCACAGGCAGCAAGGAGGAGAGAGAGAGGAACACAGTTTCTTCTTCCCCAGGCCTTCCATCAATCATCAGTGATACACCATCACCCATGCCCTATGGTGACCCACCTGAGGCACCATAGTATTCCCTTTTCGTTGGATTTGGACCAGCCATTCTTCAAAAACAATCGGTTTCCAGATTTCATTATCCAAATCCCATCCACTTTCATCGTCCATCATGGAGGAAACCCTCCACTTTCATCATCCTTCATGAAGGAACTCCCAAGTGATCCCATGAAGGGGGATGTTTTTACACAAGAAAATCTAGTTTTTATGCTTGTAAAGAGCAGTGTAGATACCAGTAGTATGAAAACCATTTCTAGTTATGAAGTCCAATGGCAATTGAGACCTGCAATAGAGACACAATAAGTAAATGCTCAGTCTTGACAATTCTGATGTTTACTTCCATATACCGATTCATACGGCCCCAATCTAAGCCCTTGGGCCTTCACTAAGAGTTTAGTATGTCCGCTGCAGAGACAGTGATGTTCCTGCATGACACAACATGAAAAAATTCAGTAAGTTTGCTTTTTGGTTTACTACATGAACAACCTTACTTCCCTCATTGTGTGGTGGATAATCAATGTAAAGAAGTTGGACCTTGTCCCTTCTCAACATTTTGGTCCTTAACACATATCAACTTGACACCTTCCTCTAAAACACATTGAAAGAATTGTTAATGTGTTGGAGAAGGCATCAACCAAGAGACGTTGAAGTTGGACCTTCAGTAAGATATTAGACCAAGTTATATCCCAGTTCAGGACATTACTGGATGACATATTACAAAACAATTTGGTAAGGACATTACTGGATGACATATTACAAAACCATTTGGTAAGTATGGTTTTTTGTTCATGACTTGAACAACCTTACTTCCATCATTCACAGTTCAGGGTGGATAATCAATGTAGAGAAGTTGGACCTTATCCTTTTCAATATTTTGTCCATCTAGATATGGAACTCTTAACACATACTAACTTGGCATCTTTCTCCCAAATGCATTGAAAGTATAGCTCATGTGTCAGAGAAAGCATCTTTCTTTTTGAAGACAAGAAGTTAGCCTCTAGCACAATCAACAGATACTGTTCCATGATCTCAGACACATTCAGACTCATTGGAAGAGATGATTTTGGCCACAGCAAGGTAATCTCAGACTTGCAGTCCAATTCTGACATAACCAGATCACATTCACTCACATTATTCTCAAATGGAATCTCTCCTGGGCTTTGACATGGCCAAACTCATCTAAGTTTGAGCTGCTGTCTTCACCCCCACCCCGCACTGAAGTAGCTATCATACATGACTTGCAATTTATGATAATGCTAACTTCAATATGCAAAGTGAGTGAGCTACATATGATATCCATAGATCTGAACTACATGCAATTCCATTCTGATAGTTTAGTCATTCTAATAACACAAGCTAGTTCCTTCCTAAGAACAGGTTGCTGTCACTAGTCAACCAACAATAACTATTAATTCTCTCTCCTTGATCGATTGTCCAGAGAAGCAAAGATGCAGGACCCTGTACATACCCTCGTTATCTGAGACGCATTGACAAAATCTGCATAACTGTTAAAGACTATTCACTCCACAAGCGCTGGCCGCTTGGCTTAAGGGAGTTATTAAATCAGTGTACTCTGAACTCTCACAGGATTAGGTGCACTAATGAAGATTTCAGCTTATACAATATAAGTGACTTCCATGTGGAGTCAGCTGACTGGCATGCCCAGTCTGCCTTCTCTAGCTCAATTTGCATGACATGGCCTTGCTAAGGAGTGAATTGAATCTTGTTGGGTTAGTGCTAGCTGCACAGACAGTGACAACTCCCCATTCATGAAAGCACAACCTTAGACCCAGACATGAATCTGCCACTTTTGCTGGATTCGCCTGGCAAACTTTTGATGGTGAGACAATAATAAAGTGTGGAATCCCACAGGGATCTCCTGCACATGTGTATAAACAAATTGTCTCTTGTTGTTCTAAACTATCATTAGGAGAAGTTCATCCTTTTAGTAGAGCAATCATGCTTCTACTAGGTGACACAGATAGAGGTAGAATGCTCAGCATTTCCTCCTCCTCTTACCTATTCTCCTAATGTTAATGTGATCAGGTAATGTATTCGATGGAGAAAGCAATTTTTGTAGTAAATTGTTTCTCTGATAATACTTACCTGATAATGTTACAAATAATCCCTACCACCCTGCCCCACAATGTGAGCATCCTGTAAGATTTTGCTGAAGTAAAACTGGTTACATCTGGGTATAACGGTAGCTATCTAGTGGGTAGAAAGGGGAGTTAACATGTAAGAGTTTTTCCCTTTGTCTATATAATATCTAGACATGTAAGAGTTGCTTCCCATTGTCTATATAATATATAGAAAGAAAGATGTCCATGGGTCGAATATGATGGGAGACAGGAAAACTATTGTGTTCGACCTTTTTGAAGTTTCCAGATTTAGGCAATACAGTGTAGATCAAGCAACGTTTACCATGGTATATACAACTTAAAGGTTGACCCATTTTATGCTCGTGCAGCAAGCAAAGAACATTTTTAACTGAGCTTTTGTATTGAATCATATGTTTCTTAAGCCCAACTTGGAACTGTTAATATGTATGTCAGACCTGGCTTCCTCAGAGGGTGACAGGTCCTGAACCTGCCACTCGTAGAAACTATTTTCAAGCCTTGCCTTAATGTAACGTGATCAAGTAAGTATTATGGGAGAAACATTATTTACTAAAAAAAAATCTTTCTCCATATGGTGACTTAGTCATTAGTTTAAACTTATTACCAGCGGGTAATGGCTTTTAGTCTTGTCTAGACCAGTTTGAATCAGCTGTCATGACATCTCAATGCAAGGCTCTTAACTTCAAATGAATGACAATATTTATAGAAAGAAAACAACATGAAGCTTATCATTATATCTTTGTTTTCTTTATAAAACACTTGGGGGGACAAAATTCCATCATTCCCTCTATGCCGCAGTTCAGCACATGTGTGGTTCTCTCTGTACCACTGTTTAGTTCATGCTGTTCTTGCTATGCCGTGGTTAGGTATATAATGTGGTCAGTGGTTATGGACCCCAACTACCATGTTATAACAATGGAGAGCAGTATTGATGGACCCCAACTGCCATGTTATAACAATGGAGAGCAGTATTTATGGACTCTAACTGTCATGTTATAACAATGGAGACCAATATTTATGGACCCCAACTACCATGTTATAACTGTGGTTATGGACCCCAACTACCATGTTATAACAATGGAGAGCAATATTATGTTGCAAAGCAAAGAAAATAGACCTTGATTTACTGGTGCATGTTCTAGGTCTACATTGTTCACATTTAGGTGTGTTAATGGTATTCAAATAAATATATGGTGTATTTTAATAGGGTGGTTTCTCCCAAATTGGAATCAGTAGACGTGTACTTGTTTTTAATAGGGTAATCCCTCTCAAATTGGAATCAGTAGACATGTACTTGTTTTTAATAGGATAATCCCTCCCAGATTGGAATCAGTAGACGTGTACTTGTTTTTAATAGGGTGATTCCTCCCAAATTGAAATCAGCAGATGTGTACTTGTTTTTAATAGGGTGATTCCTCCCAAATTGGAATCAGTAGATGGGTACTTGTTTTTAATAGTGTGATCCCTCCAAAAACAGAATCAAAAGACATAAATCAGACTTTGCTGATTTTCTGCTTCGGAATTATGCCCTTAAAAGAAGGATTTCTCATCTTATATCTATGCATATGATTGCTTGATTTCTTTCTTTTTTATATAAATAGAAGAAAAAAATGGTCTAATACAAAATGGCAGACCATTTGTAAAGATGTGGCCCAAAGATATGCAGAATATTATTTAAAAGTTTCATGGTAAACTTGTTATGAATACACCATTAGGATTGATTTTTCAGGTATCAAAACTACTAAAAACATGGCAAAAGTAAATTGTATCATAAGCAATCACATGCTGGTAGTAATTTTCAATGCACTTATTGGCAGAAGACTTTTTAATATGTGTTACCTTTGTCCAACATTAGGAAGAATATAGTAAACCCTCACTAATGAACTTCAATTTGTTGAATTCCTTTATAAAACAAACACTCACAATTGGACCCCAGAGAGCACTTTTACCTAAAGAGAATACTTCATTAGAATGGATGCCTCCTTATAGCAAATGATTTGTTTGGATCTCAAATTATATGTTATTGGGAGGGACTACTGTATGAGAAAAAAACTATCCCTTCCAGCTGATGGCCTTGCTCATGCCACAGGCAATTGCACAGCAGGATGGTATTGCTCGGGAGGATCTTCCCTGGCTGAACCAGTCAACTATGATAACACTACAACAAGCCGATCCAACTGCAGCTGTCCACTGTCTAACTACACAGGTGGTCAGTGCTGGCCAGGCACTTACTGTCCAAGTGGTACATACTACCCTGTCAGCTGCCAAGGGGGCTACTACTGTGGACAGTTTGGCCTAGGGGCTCCCCAGGGACCTTGTGATGCTGGTAAGTGAAACATTCTTACTATTCAAAGATTGTACAAAGATGTTATTTGAAAAATTTGAACTTTTTTTTATTTGATAGAAGTTGAATTAAATTAGCAGGAGAGTGTACCAGTTTTGTAGACAAATTTGTGATTCTTTTTAAAAGGCATCAGCATGTGTGCCAAACAAAACTTTTTGGTGTAATTAATGCAACAGATTATCCAAGAAGTGTGAAGGACTTTCTGTTAAAATTAAATTGCTGCTATCTTTTAAATTTTAAACACATCAAAAGTTAATAAAAGTTTCTTTAAAATTAAATCAGAAACAATTTAAGCACACTGTTTTGGTTAAACCATATATTGTGAGGAAATTATCTTGGGCAGACAAGGTGTTGCTTACACCTGTTGTAGAGAATTAGTTTTTTGACTAACAATGCCAATTTGCAGAATACATTTATTGCAAATCCTAATATTTAACATACCAGTGGATAAAGGTAATTGATACAATTTGTAAGATTTATAGGCTGTTTGGATGATTTTCTTCTACTTCACTTTTCAGATACTGTTTTATAATTGTTTCTGTGAATTCAGAATTAGAATGTTTAAGATATTTATCTGTCTGTTACAGTTAAAATGGCGTGTTTTTTGGTAGTGATATTGCTTCTAACCTGCATTACAGGATATTATTGTACAAGTGGAGAGACAGTGCCCAACCCATCCAGTGGCCTGTGTCCCAGAGGTTCATATTGTGTGGTGGCATCAGCTTCACCGACACCCTGTCCAGCAGGCACAATGTCAGATACTAAGGGTAACACCAACTTGACTAACTGCCTCTCATGTACTCCAAGATACTTCTGTGCTGGAGTGGGCAATACAAACTATAGTGGCCCTTGTGCCCCTGGTTACTATTGCCCTGGAGGACAAGGCACATCCACTCCAGCGGAGTACAATTGCACAGTGGGTCACTATTGCCCTGGTGAGACAGATCAGCAAATACCATGCCCTGCTGGGAAGTACCAAGATCAACAAGGGCAGAGCTCCTGTAAACCTTGTCCAGCTGGAAGGTAAGTTTGACAAGTGTTTATATCTGTCTTTAAACAATTACCTATATACTATTGGAAACAATGTTTACTGGTATTTACAGATAACTTGTTAAAGTCATGAATATTTACCAAAATAATAATTTGTAGCACATGTATGTACCATCTGTACTCACTTATAAGTTGAGTCCAACAGCAAACAACATAGACCCTGATCTGCCATCTCATAACGCACCAGCAGATCAGGGTCTTTGCTGTTTGTTTTACTGATTACTCCTAACAAACTGCATAGACACAGATCTGCCAGTGCATTATGCAAAGGGCAGATCTGGGTCTGTCCAGTTTGCAGCTGAACTTGACTTATAAGTGAGTATGTACAGTTTTATGTCAAATAAAGTGTTTGTTTTTGTTTAGTTTGCATCCAACTGGAAACAGTGTAGACCCAAATCTGCTATTTAAAAATATGCTAGCAGATCATAGTCCAAGCTGGATGTTTTTACTTGTAATTTCAATGAATAGCATAGATCCTGATCTTTCATCACAGTCGCAGATTGGAATCTTAATATTCTGGTTATATGCATAAATACAATAGTACAGATTTGAATCTTAATATTCTGGTTATATGCATAAATGCAATAATACAGATTTGAATCTTAATATTCTGGTTATATGCATAAATACAATAGTATAGATTTGAATCTTAATATTCTGGTTATATGCATAAATACAATAGTCCAGATTTGAATCTTAATATTCTGTTTATATGCATAAATACAACAGTACAGATTCTGCCCTTTTTATATGCCCACCATATGACAGAGCATATTATTATATTATGATGTATATCATGATGTTGTCCATCCATGTCTGTTACTAAATTGGTTTCTGTACAATAACTTCAGTTTTTGACCACCTTTTACAGTTATCAAACTTGCTGGATAGCTTGTACTTTGGGTAAGAAAGAACCCTATCATTTGCAGGCTGTAAAGCTCAACAGTTAAGGTCACTGTGACTAAAAGAAGAAAAATCCTTTTTGCACAATAACTAGAGTTCTCCACAATCTACAGTTACCAAACTTTGTTAATGGCTTGCACTTGAGTAAGGAAGAACCCTATTGATTTTGAAGACAAGTGGTCAAATGTCAAGGTTGCTGTAAATGAAAAAGAAAAAATGACTTCTGCACCATAACATTAATTCTACAGCACATATCTGAACCAGTCTTCATGGATTGCTTGTACTTAAGAGTAAGGAAGACACCTATGAATTTGTGGGTCAAAAGGTCAGAGGTCAGGGTTACTGTGACTGAAAGAAGAAAAATGTTTTGCACAAAAAATTCAGTTATCAGAGGACTGTTAAACATGGGGTGATGTATAATGTGTATAACATGGGGTGATGTATAATGTGTATAACATGGGGTGATGTATAATGTGTATAACATGGGGTGATGTATAATGTGTATAACATGGGGTGATGTATAATGTGTATAACATGGGGTGATGTATAATGTGTATAACATGGGGTGATGTATAATGTGTATAACATGGGGTGATGTATAATGTGTATAACATGGGGTGATGTATAATGTGTATAACATGGGGTGATGTATAATGTGTATAACATGGGGTGATGTATAATGTGGTGTTCATAGTACACTTGCTTCATAGATTTCTGCATGCCAGAGTTTTATCTGATATCAATCACCTTGTAGATATTGTGATCCTTTTGAGCCTACAGCTTCACACAGTTCCAGTACAGGGGTTATAACTCCAACTGCCTGTCCTGAAGGATATTACTGTCCTGAGAATACAACCAGTAAGAGTAGTTTCCCTTGCCCAGCTGGAACTTTCAACAATGAAACCCATCTAGAAAAACAGAGTGATTGCAAGACCTGTACTGGAGGGTATTTCTGTGAAAATCCAGGTAAAGCATTACTCACACATATGGAAAATTTAATTAGCTCTGAAATGTCATCCACACAATTAAATTAATTCTAGATCTTTTATTTCCAAATGCAAATT
Source organism: Margaritifera margaritifera (assembly GCA_029931535.1). Classification (NCBI taxonomy): domain Eukaryota; kingdom Metazoa; phylum Mollusca; class Bivalvia; order Unionida; family Margaritiferidae; genus Margaritifera; species Margaritifera margaritifera. The sequence goes on along the minus strand of JAQPZY010001689.1, from coordinate 6,448,421 downwards.
TGCCCCAGGTTTCACAAATCTTTAAATGATGACAGTATTTGGTAATGTTCTTTAAATAAATTGTTTTTTTACTTATTATGCCTTCATGACTTGCAACTTGGGTATCTTGATTTATTCATGTCCATCCATCCATATGATAAATTGTTTTTTTACTTATTATGCCTTCATGACATGCAGTGGGTATCTTGATTTATTCATGTCCATCCATCCATAAGATAAATTGTTTTTTTACTTATTATGCCTTCATGACATGCAGTGGGTATCTTGATTTATTCATGTCCATCCATCCATATGATAAATTGTTTTTTTAATTATTATGCCTTCATGACTTGCAGTGGGTATCTTGATTTATTCATGTCCATCCATCCATATGATAAATTGTTTTTTTAATTATTATGCCTTCATGACTTGCAGTGGGTATCTTGATTTATTCATGTCCATCCATCCATATGATAAATTGTTTTTTTAATTATTATGCCTTCATGACTTGCAGTGGGTATCTTGATTTATTCATGTCCATCCATCCATATGATAAATTGTTTTTTTACTTATTATGCCTTCATGACATGCAGTGGGTATCTTGATTTATTCATGTCCATCCATCCATATGATAAATTGTTTTTTTTATTATTATGCCTTCATGACTTGCAGTGGGTATCTTGATTTATTCATGTCCATCCATCCATATGTACATCATTCTGCTTGTAAGATTGTAGACAAATGAAATGTTGCTAGTACAGTAAAACCCATCCTAACAGTCACATTTTCATAGTGGTCACCTGGTCACAGTGGTGATTCTAATTTCACCCTGGCAAATTTCCTACATAAATGTCCTGTGTGTAACAGTCAGCTGCCTTTTGCAGTCAGTAGCCAGGAGTTTTCTAACCAACAGTGGTTTCTCCCTGCCTTAAGCGGTCACTGGAGTGTATCAACAGTGGCCACTTTAAGTATGCAAATTAAACTTTTGTTTAATGAGGAAGGCATTGTTTTGTTAAAGGCATATCATGTAAATTGATGTGTCAACATTTCATATCTCACTTGTACTCACCGTACTTCAGTCCCACTGTCAGTCTAAATCAAAGGTGTCAATATGTCGGGGCAGTTTTTATCCTGACAGAAGAGGGTTGAAGCAATTCATATGCTGGATGGTGAGAAAAGTAGTTGTGTTGTTGCAGCAGAAACAGAAGTTGCTTTTTGTGTCAGTGTGACAGGTAAAGTTTGATATCTTCATCTATTTGCCTGTGGATTAAAGCTATCTCTGATGAAAAAAGTTTGTCTTTGAGAAGAGATATGAGTTACATCCCTTTTTGATAGGGTCAGGGGTTATTCAGTATTTAAAACTTGTCAGTAAAGGCCGGCAAAGTTTCGGTTCATGGGTCACAAAAATTGCCATATATGGCTTTTTTTAATTCTCTGTTCATCACTGGCCTCTCACATAAGCTGACTGTCTTTTGATATTGCAAAGTTGAGCAACTGTCTAATTCATATAATGTTTTTGAAGTGTGAACAGCTGTTCCCAAGCCAAATTTATACAAGCTGGCTGACCAAGGAGTCAGTCCTCTGACAGTCATATGTAAGCTGTCAATCTACAGTGAACTTAAATCAGTGATTATTTTAAGTCAGACACATATGTATTCATATGTATATGTAATGTTGTAAATTATCTATATTTGCCATACTTGTTTGGACATCCAGACACATATGTATTCATATGTATATAGTAAATTATCTTGATATTCACTAATTGATTGGACACACAGGCACATTTGCATTCATATGAATACTAGTATGTAATACAGTAAATAATCTCCATATGCCTTACTTGATTGGACATCCTGACTAATTTATATTCATATGTAGATGTAGGTAAATTTGTATTCATATGTAGCTGACTTGTTTATATTTTCATCCAATTATCACACTTTTCCAATTTGTTTGTATATTTTTAAAACTTTTTTGACTTGGGACTTTTTTAAAATGGAAACCTTGTTAGCATTATTAAGCAAAAATCACTTGAGATACACAAATAAAATAAATTATCCAGCTTTATAGGCATAATTATGTAGATTACCTGCTTGGAATTTTGTGCTTTTCTAGCAATTCTTCACATTTTTAAAAAATAAACATTGGTATTTTTTATACCTATATTTTTTCTTTGGCAGTGGGGGCAGATATGTTTTACAAACAAAGACCTAGTTAATCACCGACATGCAAGTGATTGCAATATTATAAAATGCATTTGAAATTTAAATGTAATATTTTTGCAAAAGCAACTTTTTTTATCAGAGGGTGAAATTATATCATGCAAAGATATAATGTCATTGAGAGTAATATAAATACAAGCCAGATGTTGAATAGCAAGGAGTGTCCGTAGTATTTTACATGTTTAAATGAAATCCATTATATCATTGGTCTGCTGTGACAGATTTGTTATAGCAAATTTATAACCTAATTTTACTTGTATTTGTAGTAAATCATACTTCTTATTCCTGAGATTTTCCAATCCATTTCCATTTAAGCATTTTTATGGGCAATAGTTGCAGACAAGAAAAAATTACAATCATTAATCTTATTATGTAGAAACTTTAATTTTGTAGACACCATGTTTTCAAAATTAGTAATAATTTTCAATAGTACATAAAATGTTCAGACATCAGTTATGATTTTGTAAAGCCTATGAAGAAAAAAATAAATTAAAGTTGGAATGTAAACTAAAGAATTATTTACCTGTACCCAAAAACAACATCCATACTTTATATAATCATCAGAAAAGTTTCATGGAGAATGAATTCTACCTTGAATTTGTTTTAGTTCACAGTTTTGTCCTTTTTAATGATTATTATCAGGTGTGCAATGCTTGATAATAGGTTGCAAATCAAGATTGTGGTGATTTCTTCCTACATTCAGTTTATGTGAAAAATAAAATTCATATTTAAAGCACTGTTCATAGACATCGTATATGGATGTTATAATTAGTGTAAGTAAAGAAAATGAAGAAAGAAGGCCTAGAACTTTACAATAGTATGTAAAAGTCTCAAATCTGAATGCACATATGCATTGTGGGCTGTGGATAGAGTAAAACCAATGGATAGTGTGTAGATAGTCATAATGGTACATACCAGACCTTCATTAAATATCTAATTTGTTTGAAATGTTAGTGTTTGCAGTTGTCCACAAATGATTAATGCTTCAGTCACCAAGTTTAACCCAAGAGTTGACAGACCAACACAGTAATCACTATTCCATTTAAGACATTCAGTTGGTTCAAACTTTTCAAGTAATGCTATGCCAATTGTTAATAGAACCTAAAGTGAGGATGATGACTCATGTACATCTGTTAGCAAGTACATGGTGAGGACATTGTTTCCAGTATACTTGACTTGATAGACACCATGAAGTCCTTCAGCTAGGGTAGTTCACAATAAAAATATTAATTTTTTGGACAAGATATATATATATATATATATATATATATATATATATATATATATATATATATATATATATATATATATATATACATTATTTTTCAGTGTCCAATAAATCTGGTGAATTCTGGTACTTACAGATTGTTGCCTGGTGCATTAATGCGTATATGAATGGCATTTAGAACTATTTGCAAAATGAATGAACCTGAGCACAAACACTCTGATGAAACCAATGTGTTTACAAATATATGTCAGTTTTTGTTTTTTTGTAAGAATTAACGCAATTGAGGAATCAGAACATTAGAGACTGGTCTGCCTTCTCATTTTCATATCTATTTCTTTCAAATCAGTATTTTTTGTTTTGAAAATTTCCAGTGATTGAGTCTTTTAAAACAAGACTCATAAGTATATTTTTATGAAATTTGATGAACAATGTCAAAGGTATAAAGACTTAAATTTGTATATGTAATATAGTAAATTCTCTTTATTTGCCCTGCTATGTTGGACAAGCTGTTGTCTGACCACCCAATTATGTAATGATTCACACCTTGCTGGCGATCAAATTAGTTATGTAATTGTTGATTGATGAATGTCACCATCATCTGAGGGTCAATTAGGAAATAAAACATTTATTTTATGACCATAAAGCAAACAGACCAAACTATTGTAGACAGCCAGGTGTTCAATTGCAGAGAAAAGGTGGGGACTATGTAATACTGTGCTGTGCATGCGTGAGTGTGCATTTGTAAATGTACACAGTTTCCTGTAGTCAATCTTAACTCCGTTGGAAATGCAAGTATGTGTATTTGTATGTGATATTAATAAAATATATGTATAGTATGTATGCTGTATCTTTGATATACCACTCATATACATTTTTCATTAAAAGGAAACTTGGCAAGCCTCGTTTCTTTTTAATGACAGATTTATACATCTCATGGTATATCAATGATACAGAGTACATACTATACATTTATTTTATATATATATATATATATATATATATATATATATGGATATAGGGATGTGACAGATTCAGATTTCCAACTGACTTTGGCCCCTGGGTCTATTTTTAGCCATACGGACTTAGGCTGTAGGTCATAACTGGAAACTATCAAGATTCCCACCATATAACTGGATACACTTTACTTACCATGAAAGATACATTTATAGCTCCAATGACACTGACCCTAGAGTCCATCCCAGCCCCCAACCCCCAGGACTTAGTCCCAAGGCCATAACTTGGCAACTATTGTTATCTCCATCCTAATACTATAACTATACATACACACACACACAGCATGAAAAGATGAATTCAAATATACAACTAAAATTGGCATCTGGGTCTATTCCTACCTGACCCTAGGGGCACAGATTTAGGAGTGTGTGGGTCGGGAAAAGCAGAAGAGCATGGGAATATGTATTTTTGCAGACACTTTAGATCAATAATTGTTAAGATCTGTCTAAGTTGTTAATAAAACTAGTATTTATTGAAGTAGTAACATTATTATTTACAAGCTTCTTATTTCATGGTTACATCTGTACAACTTTCATGCAAATTATATTGTCTGATTTAAAGAGAACAGGTTCCATATTCTCAAAACAAATTATATTGGCTGCATTTAATGAGAACACTCAATATTTTCAAAACAAATTATATTGTCTGCATTTAATGAGAACACTCAATATTTTAAAAACAAATTATATTGTCTGCATTTAATGAGAACACTCCATAGTCTCAAAACAAATTATATTGTCTGCATTTAATGAAAACACTCCATATTCTCAAAACAAATTATATTGTCTGCGTTTAATAAGAACACTTCATATTCTCAAAACAAATTATATTGTCTGCGTTTAATAAGAACACTCCATATTCTCAAAACAAATTATGTTGTCTGCGTTTAATAAGAACACTCCATATTCTCACAACTTTTTAAGCATTGAACTCAAGCTCAAGCACAAATTCCAGAAATGTTTACATTCTTTAATTGGATGAAAGTTTGAATCTTGGTTTTACATTCTTTAAATGGAATAGTGTTTGGATCTTGGTTTTACATTCCTTAATTGTAATAGTGTTTGGATCTTGGTTTTACATTCCTTAATTGTAATAGTGTTTGGATCTTGGTTTTACATTCCTTAATTGTAATAGTGTTTGGATCTTGGTTTTACATTCTTTAATTGTAATAGTGTTTGGATCTTGGTTTTACATTCCTTAATTGTAATAGTGTTTGGATCTTGGTTTTACATTCCTTAATTGTAATAGTGTTTGGATCTTGGTTTTACATTCCTTAATTGTATTAGTGTTTGGATCTTGGTTTTACATTCCTTAATTGTATTAGTGTTTGAATCTTGGTTTTACATTCTTCAATTGGATTAAAGGATTAAAGCTTGAATCTTGGTTTTTCATTCTTTAATTGGAATGGTGTTTTGAATCTTTGTTTTACATTCTCTAATTGGATTAAAGGATTAAAGTTTGAATCTTGGTTTTTCATTCTTTAATTGGAATAGTGTTTTAATCTTGGTTTTACATTCTTTAACTGGATTAAAGGAATAAAGTTTGAATCTTGGTTCTTGATTCTTTAATTGCGTATAGTGTTTAAATCTTGGTTTTTCAAGAGTTTTTTAACTTGGGTTCCTGTACCAGCATGGTAGATTATATTGACATGATTATCTTCCAAGCATCATATCTGATTTGGTGGTTTTTAACTCCAGCTAGAATTTTGTGCTCAAAATTTGTTTAGGATTATGTAGCTAGATCCATTCATCTAGAGAATCTGTTTAGTATTTGTGTTGGATTGCCTGTATGTGTAGTTAATCCAAATTGAGGATTTTTTTTATGATTTTAATTGTGAGTGAGGAATTGTGATAATTACTGTTTCTATATACAAGTACAGTGGTACCTCACTATAAAGCCCCTCAGTATACTGCTGCCTCTCTTATAATGTGGATATAGTCATGGATCCTGTACAAACAATTTTTAAACTTTGTTTTATTATTGCTAATTAAATTATTTTACTTAATTTTAGTTAATAGCTAATGTGAACCAATTATAATGTGATTTCACATTATTAAATTCATGTACTCTGTTTTTGTGTTTTTTTGCACTATTATGACATAACCTTGTTGGAACATCCCTGATTATAAAGCTCCCTCACTTAATAACATGGGTCACTTGTATAACTTCCATGAACAGTGTTATAAAGAGTGAGAATTGCATGCCATGGATTTATTACAACTGACTGGATAGGGCAGTGGATGCTATGTAGAGTTTATCACAATATTGTGTTGAATTGTATATAGGTAGAGAGTAATTAACAAGGACTTCTCAACTTATTATTTGCTCTGCAGGTCAGAAGGAGCCAACTAATGTGTGCAATGCAGGATATGTCTGTGTCAGTGGAGCTGACAATGCCCACCCTATAGATGGTGTTACAGGCTCTATTTGCCCAGCTGGTTACTATTGCCCTGCAGGCTCAAGTCAGGGTACCAAGTGCCCTCCGGGAACATTCAGCAACAACACGGGACTTCACAATGTGACAGGGTGCCAGGACTGCAGCCCTGGCAAATACTGCAGTGGGGAAGGTGAGAGTTTAGGCCAAATTTTGTCTCATCTACATATGTTATCAATTTTGTCTTGATGTTGTTTTCTGGTTGAAGACCAGAAAACCAGAAAAACTTGTGTGACGGGCCGATGTCCTTCATCTATCCATTCATCGTCTGTCATCCATTTGCATTTGTTTGTTGTTGCTACTCCTCCTAAATTACTTTGAAGAAAGTCATAAAACTTTTCACACTGTTTCTTCCTGAGGTTTAGTTGGTTCTAAATGAAAATGGAGTCCTTGGACATCCAATATGGTCACCACAGTGGCCATCTTAAAAACCTTGCTATCGCTGCTCCTGAATGGAAGGTCATATGATATGTAGATGGTCCTAAATGATATCATTGCCAATATCACATCCAACATGGGTGCCATGGTGGCCATCTTGAAAATCTTATTGCTACTTCTGCTGATCTGATGGTGGTATTGAAACGATGTTTTCATTAAAGGACTTTTATAATATGTAGATGGTTATAAATGAAAATGGTGCCAATATCACATCCAACATAGCTGCCATGATGGCCACCATGAGTATTTTTCTATCTCTGTTCTGCTGCAATGGATGGTCATATCAGCATTGGGTTTTCACTAAAATACCTTTTATGATATGAAGATGGTCTTAAATGAAAATGGTGCTGATATCACATCCAACATAGTTGCCATGGTGGCCATCGTGAAAATCTCCTTTTTGCTACTTCTGAAAGGATGGTCATATTGACACGGTGTTTTCACTAAAAGACTGATTACAGTATGTAGATGGGACTAAATGAAACTAGTGCTGATAACATGTTCAACATGGCCATCTTTTTTGCCCTGGGATGTGTCTTGTGTTGATTTTCCAATTGAGAAAGTCTTGGACTTTTCGGAAGTGTGCAGTTTATATAAAAAATTTGACTCTGTATTTTAAGGCTTTTACCCTTCTTTGCCTTTATCATTGTTTCGTTTGGGAATACCTAAACTTAATCAGTACTATATGGGAATACCTAAACTTAATCAGTACTATATGGGAATACCTAAACTTAATCAATACCTAAACTTGATCAGTACTATATGGGAATATCTAAACTTAATCAGTACTATATGGGAATACCTAAACTTAATCAGCACTATATGGGAATACCTAAACTTAATCAGCACTATATGGGAATACCTAAACTTAATCAGTACTATATGGGAATACCTAAACTTAATCAGCACTATATGGGAATATGTAAACTTAATCAGCACTATATGGGAATATCTAAACTTAATCAGCACAATATGGGAATACCTAAACTTAATCAGCACTATATGGGAATACCTAAACTTAATCAGCACTATATGGGAATACCTAAACTTAATCAGCACTATATGGGAATACCTAAACTTAATCAGCACTATATGGGAATACCTAAACTTAATCAGCACTATATGGGAATACCTAAACTTAATCAGCACTATATGGGAATACCTAAACTTAATCAGCACTATATGGGAATACCTAAACTTAATCAGCACTATATGGGAATACCTAAACTTAATAAGCACTATATATCCAGGATTTTGCTGATGTGGCATTAACGCCTATACATACATATATATATTTTAAAAAATCTTGTTATTGTCATTCCTTCTGAATGGATGGTCATATCGACATGTTGGCAATCTTAAATATATCATTGCTATTTGTTTTGGAATGGATGATCATATCAGCATGGGATTTTCATTGAAAAACTTCTTATGACATGTAGTTGGTTCTAAATGAAATGGTGCCAATCTGACCTCCAATTCAGCTGCCTTGAAAGTCTTGCTATTGCCAATCCTCCTCCTGAGTCAAGGTGTCATGGGGTATCCACTAAAAGACTTCCTATGATATGTTGTTGGTCCTAAATTAAGATGATTTTTTGTTTATCTAGCCCTCAAGATGGCACCATGGTGGCCATCTTGAAAGCTTGATTTCACTCCTCCTCCTGAACAGATGGTTATAACAACATGTAGTTTTCACTACACACTTCTCATGATATCTAGTTGATCCTAAATTAAAATAAATCTGACCAGAAAAAAAATGGTATTGATCCAACCAGAAGTCACTCAGTGTTTAGTATGCTGAACTTATGACCAGAAGAGTACAGGTTTTAATTCTACCATTGGATCAACCCGTGTCAGCTATCGTAGTGAGTCTCTGGGCATATATTGATTACCTTGGCACAGTATAACCATAATGTGCTGCTGTGCTATAAAACACCAAAATCAGACCAAGCTGATTTGACCTCCAGTATGGCTGCCATGGCAGCCATCATAAAAATCATGTTATCACTACTTTGTGTGAAGAGATGCTGGTGTCAACATGGAGTTTTCACTAAAAGAATTCCTATGATTATATAACTGATACTAAATGAAAATGGCTTCAATCTAACTTCACAAAACCAATAACTTAAAAATTTGTATGTGGTAACTCATCCTGAACATATGGTTTTATTGACACTGGCTTTCAACTGAAATATTTCTTATTATATGTAGTGTCCAAAATGACCACATGAAATGGCTACCATTGGGGCCATTTTTTAACTTGTATCTCTTCTCCTCCTAAACAAGTAGTCATATTGACATTAGGTTTTAATTTTAATACTTGTTGCTATTTGAAGTTCTAAAATAAAAATGAATCCAATGTGACCTTCCAATATGGCCATGGTGATGACCATTTTAAAAATCTTGTTATGGCTACTTCTTCTGAAAGGCTGGTTGTATTGACATGAGGTTTTTTACTGAAATGCTTATTGCAACCTGTATTCTGTCCTATTATGAAATGATGCCAATCTAACCTCCAAAAATGTTTGAAATGGTTTCAAATCACAAATTTTTTTTGGTCAGTACAACATTGGTCCCTTCTAGTGACTCTTCTCTTTCTTATAGTTGTTTTTGCTGTTATTGTCATCCAGTTTAAGTCTTTTTGCATGTAGCTTCACTTTTCTGAAACCAATATCAGAAACATTTGATGGGTGCATTTATCTTGAGAACTGCTACTCACCATAAGGAGGTCACATTTACCCACTTTCATGTTCCAGTAAATATGTTACCATTTTGGTTTTAGCTCCATTTATCTGAAACTTGCTTTTACACTCATGAAATTTGATTACTTCATTCATTATGATAAACAATATTCACACAGAAAAAACAGGACTCATATTGGTCTAGTGACTATTGAATTATGCAGTGTGGCAGAGCAAGCAAGATATACCACTCTGAATTGCTTTAGCAGCAAGCATAAGATGGAATAAATATCCAGAGATAAATATCAGTCCTAGACCGATTAAAAAATAGTAACTTACAGCTGTTTACATCTGGTTCCAGTGATTCAAAACTTTACTCAGCATTATGAATAATAGATGCTGCTCCAGGCTTTAAAGTCTTACTCAAAATGTACAAATGCAGCCATTTTATTGGTCATAAAATATGTTTGTAAGATTTGAAGTTTGAGTAAAGTTTCATTATTGAGGTGCCTGGTTTTAACTTTTTGAAAACTGTGCTCATTATATACTGATTTTGTTGTTTAAAATGTGAGAATAAAATATCAGTGTCTTTAGGGAAAGGAAACAGGCTTGTCATATTCAGTTTCTTACTATATGTGAAGTTTACTGTATTTGTGTCAAAGGTGAGAATTTCTCTGACAGTAACTTACTGTATATACTCACATATAAGCTAAGTCCAAACACAAACAACATAGACCCTGATCTGCTGTTGCATAATGCACCAGCAGATCAGGGTCTATGTTGTTTGCTCAACTGTTTAGTCCTTACAAACTGCATAGACCCAGATCTGCTAGAGCATTATGCAATGGCAGATCTGGGTCTATGCAGTTTGCAGTCATTATCAACTTATATGTGAGTATATATGGTATACATTCAATCATGATTAATTTTCCTTGGAGTTTAAAAGGCATGACCATCACATGCTTGGAAAAATATCTCTCTAAATTAAAACATTTATTATTGTTTAATTTTGGACATTTATGATTCCAAAGAAATATTTCTATTTATTTTTAGAAATTTAAAATTACCGAGCTTGCATTCAAGTACTTCATGAAAATGAATTGCAGTATTATATACCCCAGTTTGGTAATTATAAATATGAATTTTGGTATAAAGATGAAAAGGTTTTGGTGTATGTGATTTAATATTTAATGTTATTATATGTTTCATAATGAGATACTGAAATGTATCAGTGGGAGAAAATATATACTGCCATAGTGGTGATACCACTTTAATTGCCACAGCAGCAATATCACTTTTGGAACTATTTTCTTTTCCCATTTGAGGAAATATATCTGTTCTTATAATTGTTATTCAAACTTGTATTTCCATATTTAGGCCTATTAAATTCTTCTTCGTCTTTTGCTACTTCTCTCTCTCTCTCTCTCCTCACCATCAGGATGATCAGATGCTAAAATTAAACTGTCATTACTGTAGACGTTCTATTATACATTTATGAGATCACTGAGGAGGTGCCATAAAAAAATGCTTAAAACAAACTCCAAACAAAAGGGGGCTTCCAGTATTAACTCATTAAAAAATAGTTATCCACATGAATCGTGCAAAATTGGCTGTGACTGAACTCACATTATCTGTTTTTATTTAATATTCAGTGTAATCCATGCAGTATCATACATCTGTTACACTCTGTGACAAATGGTACAAGTTTTTAGGAAAAACTCTTGATTAAATATAGTAATAAATTGTTTAAGGAGTCATATTAACTCTCATCATATTCATAATCATGTTTGAAAATGATGGAGAAATTGGGGATAGATGAGTGTTGATTTCAAACCGAAAATAAGTGATAGTTGAAATTTGGGTGCAGTATCTGTTACAAAACTACTTCCAAAAGCCACACAATTCATGTTTGAATGCAGAAATAAACAAAAGAAAGAACCAAAATCCTTAAGGTAAATTGACAATCACAAAACTCTTTTGTTTAAAGATGTTATGCTCTGAAGTTTGTCGGATATGACCATTCTGTGATGTTTCTACATTACCTTTACCACAACAGTGTTCACTGTATTTATAAGTGCAAGAAATGTGTTCCGCCCCCCCCCAAAAAAAAATCTATTCGTTTTTGTATGAAAACAGTAATTATTTTGACAAAATACACAGTGTGAAGCATTGTATATATATATGAGGTAAATTTGTAAAAAGTCACTCTCCTTAAATTATTGTAAAATTTTGGAACTTCTTTTTATCGATGTAGTAATGCAGCCTTTAATTGCATTGGCACAGAATTAATAAAAAATTATGTATATTAATGGTTTTTGACATAACAAATATATAATAAAAATAAAATTGTGTTTTTTTGAGTAGGTATAAGGAAATATTTCACTTTAAAAATTTTGTATTGTCACTCATAGCTTTGTGGATATTCCTCTATTTTCTTGACAGAATACATAAACTGAGGATTATGTAAAAATAATTATTTGTACTTAGATATTATTGTATTATTAGAAGATCGAAACATTATTTTTAAAAATAATATGATTTATACTTCTAGGTCTGACTGCCCCAGCTGGACTGTGTACAGCAGGTCACTTCTGTACCCTAAGAGCCATTGACCAGAGCCCTATTGGTCAGCCATATGGGGACTATTGCCTAGCTGGACATTATTGCCCACAAGGCACTAATACTTCCACCCCCTGTCCTGCAGGCACATATCTCCCAGATACAGGCAGGTCTGATGTGATGAACTGTATAGGTTGCCCAGGAGGAATGTACTGTGACAGGGATGGACTCACAAACTTTACTGGTTAGTAAAGTCATCATTTTCGCAGTTTTAATTAGAAAGTATCACTATTCTTAGTAACTTGGATGATGAAAATGTGTATCACATACTTTTAATAACTTTGATTTTGATAATTAGATTTGTTTGTTCATTTGTTTGGTGTTAATGGCATGTCAACACTTGGAAGTCTGTGTGTAGCCAAGGCAATGGAAATAAAATGCCTTGTCTATGTACACACTATTGTTGTTGACTCATGCTGATCTGAGCATGTTTTGAACATGTGACCTTTGGCATGCCAGTCTGGCATTCTAACTACTGAACCACTGCAGTTTCTCCTCTAATAATAAGAATGAGTGATTGACTGTCATTGTGATGTGATGGTAATTTGATTTTGGTGGTGTTGATGATGTTGATGATGATGATGATGATGACGATGACGACGACGATTAGAAGGACCGTTTTTTTACTCAGCTAATACGAAGCTGCAAATTACAATCATGATCATTGTGTTGATGGTTTATTATCATGCATCATTTTAAATATAATATTAGGTACAGTAAACCCATTTAAGACCAATCACCCTCAGAGCCTAAGTAAACCCCTCCCAAGACCAAATATCCTTAGGACTAAAGTAAACCCCTCTCAAGACCAAATGTCCTCACTACCAAACATACATTTTAGGTACAGTAAATTAATTTAAGACCAGTTACCCTCAGTACCAAAGTAAACCACTCTCAAGATGAAAATTTCCTCAGGACTGAAATAAACTCCTCTGAAGACCAAATTTCCTCAGGACTAAAGTAAACCCCTCTCAAGACCAAATGTCCTCACAACCAGACATACATTTTAGGTACTGTGAACTCCTCTCAAGACCAATCACCCTCAGGACCAAAGTAAACCACTCTCAAGACCAAATGTCCTCAGGACTAAAGTAAACCCTTCTCAAGACCAAATGTCCTCATGACCAAATATACATTTTAGGTACAGTAAACTCCTCTCAAGACCAAATGTCCTCAGGACCAAAGTAAACCCCTCTCAAGACCAAATGTCCTCAGGACTAAAGTAAAACCCTCTCAAGACCAAATATCCTCACTACCAAACATACATTTTAGGTACAGTGAACTCCTCTCAAGACCAAATGTCCTTTAGACCAAACATGCATTTTAGGTTCAGAAGACTTATCTCAAAACCAAATGTTCTCAGGACCAAAGTAAACCCCTCTCAAGACCAAATGTTCTCATGACCAAACATACATTTTTATTTGGAGAGATTTTTGGCTTACTTAGGGTAGCTCATTTAGAGAAAGGAAAGTTTTGGACCAGGCCCTAATTTCACTTAAATTCTCCAAATGTCTCCTTAAATTAAGATTTGCTTATGATACTTTAAAAATTATAAATATTTTTGTCAGAGGTAGATAAAATGGAAAGGCTGTAAAATTTCTTTTTCATTTTAAATTTAACACATCAAAACTTTTTTAAATTTAAAAAATGAATTTCTTGAATTTGAGAATATCCACAGGAAAGATTTCTTTTAGAAATATTACAGATTTATGACTGTATTTTAATCCCTGATGCATGCTGAATGTTATGTGACAGAGTCATAGTTACAACCAAGCAATAAGCAAAATATTAAAAACTTTCAGTTTAAGGAAGAAATTGTGAGATGTTTAGTGAAAATGGGATAAGAAAACCATTTCATTTACAAAGGTATTTCAGTTTACTGAGGTTTTGGTATTAAACATTTTCAATGTATTGTGTGAATAATTAATATATTTCCCATCTTGAGTATATTTTGGATGTTACTGTAAGCTCTTATTTACTTTTTATTTCCTGAAAGTTTGCCTTTTCTAAGTCCAGAATGTAAGTGTGAATTCTGTCTGCTTCAGGGATGTGCGCTGAGGGATACTACTGTTATAGGAATGCCACCACCAGTACCCCCACAGATGGCACCACAGGTGACAAATGTCCAGTTGGTCATTACTGTCCAGTTGGTATCAGTAGTCCTGTGCCATGTGCAGATGGTAAGTCCAAATCATTGTAAATACAAAAAAGTTCTAGCACCCACAAAAGTTTAACTGGTATTACAGGGAAAAGACATTTTTGAATACTTGTAATGATAAAGCAAAATGATCCATGCTGTGTGTAAAAGTTATAAAAGAGTACTGCATCCTAGATGAATAATTGTGAAAAGACTTGTGATAAATATAAATAATTGGATTTGTTACATCAGTTTCATTTAAAGTGAACAGTCATATAATATCCTCAAAATATACATTATAACAGGGATGTAACTGATTTGGGGTCCTGAAATATTTTACTGTATATATATATATCATCATGACGAGGTTAATTATACAAAAAGTGGCAACAATATACTGTGATTCTATCTTTTACAGGTACCTATATGAATGTAACACAGGCAAGCTCTTGTGTCCAGTGCCCAGCTCGTTATTACTGTGTCAATGCCAGTGCTAATCCCATCCCCTGCCCCCGGGGCATGTATTGCCCTTCTGGGGTTGGATTTGTTGATTCTGCTTGCCCTGTGGGTACATATGGGCCCACTGAGATGTTGATGGCGGAGAGTGAGTGTACCCAGTGTGATGGTGGATACTATTGTGATCGCCCTGGCCTGAGAAATGTCAGTGGCCCCTGCGCAGTGGGCTACTACTGCTTCCGTGGGGTGAATACAGCAGCACCCAGCAATAATAACACTGGTTTTGGAGGTGAGAAATGTCAAAATAGCCAAGTATGTCTACTCATAAAATTTTGTTTAACTAGTATAAATAATTCATTTCATACTGTCAGTTTTCTGGTAAAATGAAAGAACTTTTGAGATTTATACCACCTTAATTGGACAAGTTATTACAAAAAAAGGTTAAAGAAAGATAATATATTAAACATTTCCTCCATGAAATATGTCAGCCTCAATAGTATCATTATGTAAATGTTCTGGGTACAAGTTTTTTCAAGTTTTACTATAATAGATAATGTTTTCTTGAGAAGATTGGATATTGCTTGATAAAACTTATACATAATAAAATGTGATATGATTTCTTGAATATTCAGGCTTCTAATGTTTGAAGAAGACCAGTTTGCTGGTAGAATATATTCAGGCTTGTAATGTTTGAAGAAGATCAGTTTGCCGGTAGATTGCATTCAAGCTTTTAATATTTGAAGAAGATCAGTTTGCCGGTAGATTGCATTCAAGCTTTTAATATTTGAAGAAGATAAGTTTGCCGGTAGATTGCATTCAAGCTTGTAATATTTGAAGAAGATAAGTTTGCCGGTAGATCATATTCAGGCTTGTAATATTTGAAGAAGATCAGTTTGCCGGTAGATCATATTCAGGCTTGTAATGTTTGAAGAAGATCAGTTTGCCGGTAGATCATATTCAGGCTTGTAATGTTTGAAGAAGACCAGTTTGCTGATAGAATATTGTGAATGATAAGAATATTTAATTTGCTTCATTATTTATTATTTGTTTTCATGTCAGTTTTAATAGTTGTTAACACAGTGCTTTCCTTTGGGTGTTTATCTGTAACATATGTGACTGCCAATATTACCATGTTATTGTGAGTCATTTGTAGATATTTTATTTAGTTTTCTTTTTTAAAAAAGTGAAAGAGTCATGTACATAACATTTATTCAACAATTAATGTAAAAGACAGTCTCAAACAGCAGGATGAGTATATAGATAAGAAATCATATTTATAAAGATTAGTCAGTCATGTATGCTTTCTATTCAAACAGGCTATTGCCGTGAGGCCCAGTATTGCCCAGAGGGTACTATTGATGCCAAAGGCTGCCCTGCAGGAACTTACAATGACCTAACTCACCAGGGCAGTTGTGAAACTTGCCCAGCTGGATATTATTGTATGTCTGGCTCCACAACTTACACAGCAACACCCTGCTCCAAAGGTAAGTGTTACAGAATTTAAAGATTTCGTGTTCCTCTGCCCTTCATTGAATTTAGTCCTGACTGTGTGCCCCAACAATCCATACCATGACCTGACCAACTTGGACAGTTGTAAGACTTGTCCTGCATGGTGTTATTGTCTAACCAACTTATGTAGTTATGATGTACCATAAAGGTACAGTATGTACTCATTATAAATTGGATCCAACTGCAAACAACATAGACCCTGATCTGCTGTTGCATAATGCATCAGCAGATCAGGGTCTTTACTGTTTGTTCTACTGATTAGTCTTAACAAACTGTATAGACTCAGATCTGTTGTTGTAAAAATGATCTGCTACCAGAAATGGGACACTATGTTCAGCTATAAAGTTGGCAAATAGTTTCTTGTAACTTTATCCACATTTGATGCAGATTCCATGAGCATGGATTTCAGTAATGGCATATTTTGTTGTTGCAGTTAATGTGCTTTTATGAGATCAGGTTTCTATATGGTTTCTATATGATGCGTGATGTCATTCTTTCCACCGTAACAGACTTTAAAATCAGCTTTACAGGAAGAGTAGAATGCATGTTCATGTCCCTTTGAATGTGATTGCAACCACTGAAATTCCTATTAGCAACCATCATTGAATTGTGTGTGATATTTCAGTTGCTTGGATTTTGATGTTTTGGCATTGGCACACTTAGACATCTCAACAAACTTTAAAGACCGAAGTCAAACCGACCCAGTTTTATGCCATTTGAGCTCTTGAGTAATCGAATCATAATCAATTAACATCTTTAATCCTGTCCAAATTGCTTTTGATCATACATAGTATAATAATAATAATAATAATAATAATAATAATAATAATAATAATAATAATACTTTATTTATAGCGGGTGACTCATTTAGTCAAGGACTATTCTCCCTTGAGGCCCTCTTATGAAAAGTATAACAATCTGCATCATGCAAAAAATAATAGTAATTACTATTTATTTTAACATGTCTTTAGTATTATAGATGCTAAATTCTATCATAATTTATTAGTAACACATACATACTCATAATATCTCTTCTTAAATACTGTAATATTTTCTACAGATTTTACATGCAGTTGAAGCTTGTTCCACAGAACTGTACCAGAGTATTGGAAGCTTTTCTTAAATTGCTCTCTTCTTGGTTTTGGTCAATGAAAGTTTCCATGTGATGTTGATCTCAACTGGTAAAGTGTTGAAAAAGGCCTGAATAAATCCTGAAGATACTCTGGTGCAGCTCCATGTAGACATTTATATACCAGTATTAAGAACTGCCTTGTGAAAATCAATCCTTTCATATACTGTAAACCATTTTAGTTCTGTAAACAATGCTTTTGATGAATAATCAATAGATGCATCTAAAATAATGTGTGCTGCCCTTTTCTGAAGTTTATAAATTCTCTCAGGCTGAGATTTGGCACTGTTTCCCCATACAGTTGAACAATAATCCATTGTTGAAAGAATATATGAATTATAGTATAGAATGCAAGTTTCTGTAGGTAAGTATTTCTTGATTCTAGTGAGTAGGGCAATTTTTGATGACAGTGCTTTACAAAGCTTGCCAGTATGGTCATTCCATTGTAAATTATTATTTACAGACACACCTACAAGCATTTTATATTTGACATTTTATAACTGATGATCATTTATTGTAAGAGATAATTCTGGGTTCCCTAACTTGTGTAGTTTTTGTGATGTCCCCAAAATCATACATTTTGTTATAACTTTATTAATTACCATCTTATTTTGTTGTGCCCAACTTTGAACTGTAATAAGGTCTTGTTTGGATAACTTCAGTATCAGAACTAGATGTATACAAGGTTGCATCAGCTGCAAACAAATCTGTATTTGTGGATTCAGTATTTAATGGAAGATCATTTACATATATAAGAAAGAGGAGAGGGCCTAAAACAGAGCATTGAGGGACCCCTGAATGAATAGTGTTAGTTTGTGAGATAATATTGACAATGGTTACTTGTTAAGACTTTTGGTTTAGGTATGATCTAAACCAGTTTAGAGAAGAATGATCAAAACTATAACAGTTCAACTTTTGCAGCAGAATTTCATGATCAACTAGATCAAAGGATTTCTTGAAGTCAAGGAAAACAATCCCAATCAAAGAATTATTATCCATTTATTGTAGCCAAAGATATGTTAATTTGGTGAGTTCTGTTTGGCAGGAGTGATATTTTCTAAATCCTGATTGTGCCTTATTAAATAGAAAGTAAGTCTGTATTTCCCTGGATCCTCCTTTTCTTCTTTCTTTGCACATTTCAAGGTATCTGGAAAGTTACCTCTCATTATACTTAAAGTTTATAATATGTGTTAATGACCTTGTTATTATTGGTGCAGCAATTTTAAGAATTCTTGGACCAATACCATTCAGTCCAAAGGATTTGTTAATATTCAACTTATTGAGGATATTATTATGTATATTTAATCTATAATGTGTGTTTAAATCTTGTCCATGAAGGTAAGTAGTACTTTAGATTCTGGTTACTAGTAAACAAAATATTTACTAGCATTTGAGTTCAAGGCAGGTCTTGTTGACAGTTAGACTGTTTTTTTTCCCCATTTTATTGCTACACATCGTCTTGATATAGGTCAAGTGAAAATGTGTATAAATAGGGATTTGGTAAACAAATAATTCATTCGTGTTTTAGATCAGTCTGTGGGAATCCATTTGTGATCAGATAGGTATTATTTATTTAATATATATTCATTGGAATTATTAAAGTGCTCATTGACTTTTGAATTATACATTACTTTGGACTTTTGTGAACTCATTCAAAGACATTCTAGATTGTATCATTGTGTTATATCAGGACATTCAAGACTATTTTAACTCATTTGGAACATTCTATATTTTTGGACTTGTGATTAGGACATTTAGGATTATTTGGACTTTGATTCACAATATTGTAAGTATCTCTTGAATTTCACTTTGTATTGAAGGGAAATAAATTGCTTGTTGATATTGTTATGACTCTATGGTCTAAGAAAAATGTAACAGAAAGAAAGTGAAACCAACAAATCATGTAAAAAATCAACAAGCAATTTATTACTAGATAATTAAAATGAAAAATCAAAAAGTCACTTACAGTAATGTGTTTTGAAATCCTAATAATCCAATAAGAATGATTGTTCTAATCACAATTCCTAAATATAGAATGTTCCGAATTCACGGCTGTGTCCTTGAATGTTATGATGTGCTAATGGTCTCCAAAGTCCTGATGTACTAGAAATCTTGATGTGCTGATGTCAAAATGAAGTATTCCAAAATATCTGAATAAGTTCACTTAAATTCCAAAATCATCAATTAAAAATCCAAAATCCAAAAGTTTATGAGCACTGTTATAATCCAATGAATATTTAAAATAATTCCTCTCGTAGAATTTGTAATGAATTTTCACAACTGTAATAGCTCTTTACAAGACTGATGGTAATGTCAAAACTGAATAAATGTCCACCAAACATGGCATATATAAAGATTGGTCACATGACAGAATGTTCTAGAACATGAGTCATCTTAATGGAATTTTTACTTGTAAACAAAAATCAACCTTGACCTTCAAATTGAGAAAACATATTGATCAAAACAACCTAATTCAAGGACACTAGTTAAACATGTTTTTCCTGATAAACATAAAGATTTAAGCAAATATTAAAGTGAAGAAACATTTATAATTTCCTAAAATATTTATAATATTATATAAACATCATACATAACAATATTACTTACATTGTTGGCTTCAATTTCTTTTTCTTACATATTTTTGAGACCTAGAGTCATAACAATATCAAAAACGTCAGCTTCTCTAAAAGCTGCTATTGAAAATTATTTATCCTCAGGTATTTTAAATCTTACAAATGATAGAATGGTATTAAGCTCAATTAGGATGCTAGTCCAGTTCTGAATACAGTTATTGGAGATGCTTGTGAAGAAATTATTGACGATTTCAACAATATCTTGTACAGATGTTGCTATGTGATTTTGCTTAAGTCTAGGGGGAAAACAACTGTTCTTGGATGGGTTCAGCTCTTTTAGATGTTTCCACAATGTCTTGGTAATCTTACTTTTATCAATAGCCTGTTTATAGTGTTTTTCTTGTGCGATATCAATCAGGTAGTTAGCTTTTTTCCTCCATTTTCTATAGTTTTTCATGTCTTTTTTCTTGTGGAATTTATCCCTTAGGTGCCTAACCTCATTCATCTCAGGTGTAATCCACTTGGGTGTAATTTGGTGTTTAACCCTTTTTTTTTTAATTGGGGCATGCTTGTCTCATTTAATAATTAATACCATGTGCCTAAGACAGTGTTGACATGAGCTATATTGCTAATTGAGTGGAAAGGTATGCAAATTAAATCATTTAAGAACTTTTCCTCATTAAATGGTTTAAAGTCCCTGTATCATATTTCAATGTGGTGACCATTTTTAGACAATCTGGGAGCATGTCTTATGTCTCGTTATACATACCAGATAGTGGTCACTCAATGTATACAATGGCATGTAAATTAATTTCACTTATGTTTTCAGGTTTATTACTATAAACATGATCAATGATAGTAGTAATTATATCTGTTACTCTAGTTGCAGTGTTAATTATTTGGGTAAAGCAGTAAGTTTCAAAGGTACTTATCTACTTATCCATTTTAATGTGGAGTTTTCATGTAGTCAATATTAAAGTCACCTAATATGATGGTTTCTAAATCTTCCTTTAGTAGGGCTTTCTGAATTTGCTCCTCAAATCTATGAATCCAGTCAGCACTAAAACTAGGTGTCCTGTAAACTGACCATAAGAGTATTGGCTTGGATTGGGCAAGGGATACTTCAATCCAGATGCTCTCCACCCATCTGTCTCTAGATCGACACATCTGTTATAACTAATAGAACTGTCTGCATAGAGAAGAACACCCCCACCCCCAATAGATACCCTATCTTTTCTTTCAAAGTTGAGCCCTTGTATTTGGAGAGCAAAATCATCAGTATCATCAGAGAGAAAGGTTTCACATAGACCCGTCATAATGACTGATATAGTTTGCTGTAGCATTAATTTAATCTTGTTCAGTTTAGGGAGGATATGTTGGATATTTAGGTTGGATACTTGCAGACCTCTTTTAAGCAGGCCAAACACAGAACACTTTTTATCATATGATTGATTTTTAGACATGGCACTATGCAATATATTGTTAGTAGACTTAACAGATTACTTTTCATCACCTTGAAAAGTATTTACTTAAACACATGAAGAACATAACATACAAGACTCATCTGTTGTACCTTGACCACATGTAGTAGTGATGGATACATCAGAATGTTCAATGTGAGACTGATTTACATGTGTACAAGAAGACATTGACATATTAGACACTTGAGGAGCCTCTGAGAGAGAAGAATTATACAGAGAAGGTACAGTCATTATGTGTTATACTGCAAAAGCTTGGTCCATTCATAATTATTACTTGGTTCATTGTGGTAATCTAATGATACTGGTTCATAAACACATGGAAAGAATTTCACAGTCTTCACATATACACATCTAATAATGCATTAAATCTATTTCTGTCACTATTTGCATAACTATTAAGTTTCCCTGGTGTAGTATGAGTCAAGTGGGCTATTTCTTCTTTGCCACATTCCTAATACCTGCTAAAGTAAGAACAATGGTTTTGTTGTGTCCAAACATGTTACATGAGTAGCAACGAATCCTCTTCCCATAGTGATATACATCAGAGATATGGCCCTGTTCTCTACAGTAGTAGCAGCAGTCAGCCTGGGTGGATTTCAAGATGCCAATGTAATAGTTGATATTTCTGAGATGATGTGCTGTCCCATGTGGACTCAAATGAATCCCATCTTTGTGAAACAGTTGGTTACTGATTTCACCTCTTTCCTGTGTTAAGTATGAATCATATTGTGTAATATAATAAAGACTGAATTTCTCAGACAGGTCTATCAACATGGAGTTCACAGGTTCCACATCAGCATCTGCACTAGGGAGAAGTCCAGATATAAATATGTTGCTCCCAGTATTGGCATATGAGCGAAGAGAATTAAATAGATTTTCAAAGTCTTCTTGAATTTGGTCTAAGTAGTGTCCAGAACTCACATCATTCCATCCCACTTGCACTACTATAGCAGAGTATAGACTCTAATCCATCTCAACAATTTTAAGCAATGAAGCAAAACATACCTTGTGGACAGAATCAAAGTAATGAATTTCATGTCCTACATGATCAAAAGCTTTACGAAAATCAACCATAACAGTGCCAACCATTTCTCCTTTATCTAATGCTTGTAGCCATTTATCAATCATAGATATGAGTGCATTTTCGCATGAGTGATTTTGTCGAAAGTCAGACTGATTATCATGAATAAGATAATAAGTGTTCAAATAGTTGATAAAAGAATCATGTACATGTTTTTCTAGTAATTTGGAAAGACAAGGAAGGATAGAGATGGGTCTATAGTTATTTACATCATATTTTGTTCCAGCTTTATGCAATGGTGCTACCTTGGCAGTTTTCCAAGTCTGTGGAAATTTATTAGACCTAATACTGTGATTGCAAATATGCAGTGGAGTTACCTTGGCAGTTTCCCAAGTCTGTGGAAATTTATTAGACCTAATACTGTGGAAATTTATTAGACCTAATACTGTGATTGCAAATATGCAGTGGAGTTACCTTGGCAGTTTCCCATGTCTGTGGAAATTTATTAGACCTAATACTGTGATTGCAAATAAAAGCTATACTCTCTACTATAGCAGTTAGAGCTGCCTTTTGTAGTCTTGGTCCAATCATATCAAGTCATGTGGCTTTATTGTCTTGGTCCAATCATATCAAGTCCTGTGGCTTTATAATCAGCCATTTTTTGAATACACTTCAACACAAATTCAGGACTCATTTCTGGAATTTAAAACTTTATCTCATTAGGGAGTTTTTCAGAACAAAACTGTTTGAGTTCCAGATGATGAGAGGAAATTTTAGGTTCTTGAAGTTTTTCGGCAATTCGAACAAAAAAGTCATTAAAAATATTTGAGATATTGCTTGGATCATCAGCATAAATACCCTCATGATTGAGGGATAAAATGTCAGTTTTACTCATACTGCACCAAACTCTGTAAAAACTCTCCAAATAGCTTTAGAATTATTTCTATTTTCATCCAGCACTTTTTTGTAGTCGCCTCTTTTGCCTTGCTTTATCAATTTATTAACTTTATTTCTCCAAATGTTATATTAAACTTGGTTTCCTACAGATTTTAGATGGTCTCTTCTCTTCATTGCATTTAAAATTTCTGGGGTGATCCAACCTGGCAGGAGGTCTTTTTTTATTCTCTGTGTTTTTAAAGGGGCATGTTTGTTTACTGTTTCCATGAAAAGATCCATCCATCATCAATATCTTCAAAGATTTTAACTGTATGCTATGGAATCTGTTTCAGATCTTCCAGGAATTGAGTACAATCAAAGTTTTGAAAAGATCAATAAGTAATGCATTTATGTATATCATATTTCTTTGATTTGCTATCGACTTTAGCTGTAAGAAAAATTGAGAAGTGGTCACTTAAACCACTCTTAGGAACTCTTTCTTCCAGAACCTTTTCTTGTGCATTGGTGTAAATAAAGTCTGTAAGTGTTTTAGAGGTAGATGTTACTCTATGGTAGGTTCATACACTAGTTGCTCCATATCTAAAGAAGCAATAAAATCCATTCAATTCTTTTTTTATTTGATCATGGAGAAGGTCTCTGTTTATATCACCTAGAATATAAAATTCCTTTTCTTCACTTGAAATTGTATCTATTTGAAGTTGAAAGTATTCACACCAATCAGTATTTGATGACGGAGGTCTGTACGCAAAACAAACTATGTATAGTTTAGCTTTTTCTGAAGTAGTCTGTAGCCAGCCAAATGGATTCTATTTCCTGTGTTTCTAGATCTTCTCATCTTTTAGCAACAGTACCAGTTTTATCATACACAAGGAGCCCACCTCCTACTGCTTTCCTATCCCTATAAAAAGGTTTGTCATAGCCATTGATGTACAAGAAATGTTCACCCTGATTTTCTGTCAACATTGTTTCTGAGAGTCCAAATAAATGGTCATTATTATTTGGTGAGGTTACCAATAACTTCACTTGATCCATATTTCCTCAAATACACTGAATATTTAAATGACCTATGTGTAAACCCTAAGAAACTCCTTAAGATTTACATCATTGTTATTATTAGAGGCACTCAATGAGATATTAACATTATTATGACTACGTTCACAATAATCATTGTTACAGTTATTGTTACAGCCACTGTATAAAACTAGTTTTTCTTTCATTACATTGAATTCTGTATTTAATTTCATCAGTTTTATTTCTGAGTCCTTGTATGTTGATATGGCCTATATCAGTAGTCCCCAACACGGTGCCTGCAGGCGCCATGGCGCCTGCCAAGGTTTTTTGTGTGCCCATGAAAGAGGTTATAATGAATAATAATAAATAAAAAAAAGTTAATTGGTTGGTGCCTGCCACTCTCTCATAAACTCACAAATGTGCCCATAGACACATAAAGGTTGGGGACCCCTGGCCTATATGAAGTCCTTTTCCTCTCAAACCTATACTGGCTGAAGAATTTATTTGCATTTAAATCACTTTGATCCTTACTCTGTCATTGCATAATATTACTAGCTATGTGTGACCTCATGGGCCTCAAGGGAGTACATGAATCATCATTACATTCCTTAGTAATATTTGTATTGTCATATTGGTTATATTCATATATGCACTCAAGCTGTTGACACTCTTGACATAGAGATTGTAAAATTTCATATTTGTTAGTGAATCATATGGTGGTTAGGGTCACACTGGGAGGATTTTATGGCTTAATTCATTGCCCTCTTCCTATTTATTCCAACAGGCAGATGCCTTGTGACCCATAAGCCCACATGCCCAGTATTGCAGACAGCCATAATGCCTGCATTCACGTATTATGGTTTCCTTCAGTACAACTTGAATGCTTTCTATGAAGGTGTAGGGTTTTGTTTTCCTGGTCCTTCATGGCTTGCTGATAACTGCCTACACTATGATGATATTTCTGCTGTTCCCTCCCACTGGTGAAAGCTACTTTATCAAAATTCTCAATCACTTTAAGGTATCTGTTAATTGTTCCCAGGAGAGGCTTGGTGCCTGATGCAGACAGATGGATGGAATGCCTTTCACAGTAGTACCTCAGTGCTGGCAATCCATCTTTCCCATGGAAAGCATAAACAGATCTATACATCCAATATCCCAGTCTTTGGCCAACCTTTCAATGATCATGTTTATGTTGCTCACATCAGTATCACCATGAGGTTAACATTTGCAGATGAATATTTTACAGTTTGGCTTTTTTTAAAATCTCAGATACTCTGTAGTTGATCATATTTTTCCTCAAAATACTCCAAACTTGTTTTTTGCAAAGCATCATTTCCTCCAGTGCAGATGATGGCAGTTGATAATTGGTGAATATCATACAAATTGATGTTTGCATATATAGTGTTGATTCTGGCTCCAGGTATTGCATATTTGTGTACATGGGCTTTCAGCCATCTTGGATCAACCCCTGACAGGATTGATGAACCTATGTTCAATACTCTTTTGCTTAGATCTCTTTTAGGCAGAAGGAACTGGTTTAGTAATTTTTCTCTACTTTTTTTCTTTATTACAACTTCTCCAGGTTGTGCTAGTTAATTTTTTTCAATTTAGTTTCAATGTTTGTCATTTTCATCAGGTGTATTGGTCTGGTTTTTATTTGGTCCAGAATTTACTGTCTTAAGCTATGTTATGGAGGAATCCAGGATAGATATTGATCTGAAAATCTGGTGTCTTATAATGTGTTATTTGATATCAATCTCATTGCAGGTTCATATTGCCCAGCAGGAACTAGGTATGATGCACAATACAAGTGCCCAGCTGGTACCTATAACAACAGGACTTTGGCTGATAGTGACCAGGATTGTCTCCCTTGCCCAGGTCAAATACCTTTCTAAAGTACAAGTCATACAGGTCATGTAGGCATGTAGTACCAACTATTTCAGCTATAGGTGTCATTTTTGAGAATTTGATTACACATATCTTTAAATTGCAATTATTTAGTTTATTTTACTACTAGTCCATAATCCTTGCAAGATCATTATATAACCACCCTAGGAAATATATACTATGAAACTAACATTTAAGTACATGGACAGTTTTAGATGAGTCCAACTAAGAGGTATGATTAATTGTAAACTGGATTGAGTGTCATGTACAGTGTTGACATGATGAAAGTGGCACATATTGGATAATTGTACTACTCCCTGCACTGGTAATATTGTCCGTTTTTCTTGACCCTGTTTAGTGCCCAGCCAGCATTATAAAAATCCATAACAATTGATAATTTTCATCTGGAAGTTTTGTGATGACAACTGAGGTGCAGATCTCTCAACAATTAGGAATTAACAGATTTTGGTAAAACTATATTATTATTAAATTTATAAACAAGAATTAATATTTTATATAAGATCATTATAGGTGCCTACATGACCATAGTAATGTACACTTTAACAGATGTCATTACAAGAGCATGCGTATACTTTTAAAAAATATTTAAAAGGATTTTATATAAAATTTACGTAAGATGTTATTACCATTTGAAACTCAATAAATTAAATATTCTCAAAGGCAATGATTCTTGTTGTAACTGTCCATAAAGATTTTATTCATTCTGTTATATATTTCATTTAGATTATATTCATTCATAAAATATTTATAGTAACAAATCTTAATCATTATCCCCTTTACACAAAAGTTAAAAAATAAAAATAAAAGTGGTAAGAATAAAATGAAAATAAAAGAATGACTTGTATAGGTTTCTCTCTCTCATGTATGTGTGTGTGTGTGTGTGTGTGTGTGTGTGTGAGAGAGAGAGAGAGAGAGAGAGAGAGAGAGAGAGAGAGAGAGAGAGAGAGAGAGAGAGAGAGAGAGAGAGAGAGAGAGACACAGTTTGTCCATGTGCGATAAATCACATGTAGGATGGACACCTATCCCACAAAAATGCACAGTGACACAATAGATGACATGATTACGATTATAACATCACAACCATGTGCAGTGTTTCTAGAATTTTAAATATTGACAAGACAAAATTTTCCAGTTTATAAACAAAAATCCTTGTTTACAACAAAGTCTTTATTTCAGTTTAACTTTTTTTGCTCTAATAACATTATAACTTTAAGAAAATACTTAGTGTTTTATAGTTATATCTGTACCAATAACAAGCCATCTTTTTCTCCACTATTTTCAGACTAGAAATGAAAAAAATGATCTATGATATGTTTTGTTGTGGGATAGGGTAATCCTATCTCCAGGATTAGAATTTGTGCACAGGAACCTGGCAAAGCCTTGTTCCCCCACACAAATTCTGTCTCTTGGATGGGATTTCACTATCTCACAACATTGCATATGATAGATTATGTTCATCTTTGTGTAATTAAAAAGTGTTATGATAAAACTGGCTTTGACAGAATTTGAGAAGCTTTTTGTTATCAAACTTTAGGTGGTCATTACTGTGCTGGAGAGGGTTTGTCAAAGCCCACAGGTATCTGTGCACAAGGGTGGTACTGTTCTGGTGGGGCCTATAGTGAACTGCCTGACAGCAACTTCTCAGATACATACAGCATCAACAGTACATGTCCCATATACTCACTGAACTTTACAGGAGGAAAGTGTCCACCAGGTAATATTTCTGTATATCTAGCTACCTACCTGCCTGTATGTCTATCCATCCATCCATCTCTCCATCATCTGCTTGCTTTGTATATGCTGTTCATGGGAGCTGAAAAGTGACCTGTGTTTTAAGTGAGGCCATCTTATACAAATACATCATGTCAGCCATAAATTCTTCCATCAATCCTATATTGAAAAAATAAATACTGAAATCAAAATGTATGACAAGTTACAACTATGTTTATAATAGAAACAGGTTCCAAATTAATCCAGAACAGGATGATTCATTCTAATGAGAAACAAGTGCCTTGCCAAGCTGAGTTTTTACTAATCCTCCAACCTAATATGTGGTCACTCATCAACCTTGTCATGTCATGTAATCCTACCGACAACCTAGAATTTTACTTGTTGCCATTGTAATTTGTGAAACTTGGTTAAAAAAGAAAGTTTTGCAGTCTCATTACTGATTGACTCAATTCCATAACATTAATTATAGCATAACTGGCTTTTTTATAAAACTCTTGCTGACATTGTACAGTGTCATACCATCTTTGCCATGTGATATATTGTAGTTTTATCAACACCAGAAATATCTGAAGAATGAGGTAACAATCTTAGAGATCACCATACTGTTCAGTCAGACCTATTCTCTTGCAGGAACTTACTGCCCACCTGGAAGCAGTGCACCATTCTCTTGCCCACTGGGCAAGTACTGTGAGAGATTCGAGCAAGGCAGCCCCACAGGTGACTGCCATGAAGGCTTCTTCTGTAATGGCTCAGCCTCTGTTCCAAACCCCACACCCTGCTCTAAGGGACACTACTGCCCTCAGGGCACAGACTTGGAGATACCATGCCCACCAGGAACATTTTCCAGTAAGTATTCACGTCATCCCTATTTTGTTAGTAATACATTAACATAGCCTTGAATTCATGGAATTTTTTTAATATTAAAAAAAATTGAACTTTTACTTCAAACTTAAGTACTAGAAATTCTGCTTGCTGTCAAGTAAAGGCCATCAAAATTTGCTGGAATATTTTATAGTAGCCATAGCTGGATGTGTATTACTATTATCTTCAATGGGTTTAGAAATACAGTAAAACCTGTAAAAAGGACACCTGATTATAAAGGACAGCACTTATTAAACTCTTAAATTTATTTATATATTTAAAGTACACTTGTCCATAAAGTACATGTGTATATAAAGTACACAAGTCCATAAATGACACTTGTACATAAAGTACACTTTTTTATAAAGAACACATGTATACAGGAAATGGAGAAATGTAGTTACAGATATGATTGGAATAACCAAACAGACATACTACAAACTGGCCATTGACAAAAATAAATAATCTAGTAATATGTGGAAATATCTAAATGAACTAAAAGTCACCTATTCCTGTAAGTAACATCAAATATAAAGGTATCCAGCGACTTCTATGCATGATATTGTTGATTCATTTCGCAAGTATTTTAGTAGTGTCTGGTGAATTTCAAAGAAAAAGTGAAATCTTTGATTCTACTGTTCTAAGTGAGAACCTAAATGAGAAACTACAAAATATAAAAACATTTACACTGGACAATGTTACAGAGCATGAAGTTTACAAAACACTGGAAGACCTAAATGTAAACAAGGCTACAGGATTAGATGGAATTGGACCCAGAATACTTCAATTGTCTGCACCTGTGGTAACCATGTAAATTACTCATATAATCAACATCAGTATTGCAACAAATGAATATCCTGACCTGCTTAAAATTGCAAAAGTGACACCTATTTTTAAGAAAGGTGACAGGAAAATCCAGAAAATGACAGACCAATATATATACTACCCACTCTTTTGAAAGTAATAGAAAAACATATAGCAAATTCTATATATTTTATTTAAATCAAAATATACTTATACAAAAAAAAGTCAGGATTTCGACATCCACAGTCCTGTCAAACAGCTCTAACTAAAATTACAGATGTATGGTTGAGTGAAATGAACAAAGGAAACCAAACTGTAATTGTTAAATTGGATTTTAAAAAGGTATATGATCTTCTTAATCATTCCATCATACTATCATCATTGAAATGCTGTAAGTTTCATGACAACACTATCCAGTGGTTAGCTTCATATCTACAAGAGAGAACACAGCATGTGTGCATAGGAAGTACAACATCGCAACCAGAAAGTATCAAAGCCGGTGTTCCCCAAGGATCAGTCTTTGGATCTCTGTTATTTCTTCTCTTCATAAAAGATCTACCCTTCGTTACAAGTGTATCAAATGTTGACCTTTTTGCTGATGATTCTACACTTAATTTGTCTGGATTCTCCATAAATGTTGTGCAATCAAACTTATGCAATGACTTGAACAAAATTGAACATTGTTGTCACAAAAATGATATGCATATAAATGGAAATAAAACAAAATGTATGCTGATAACAACTTCACAATGATGAGCACAATTAGGCAAACACATTTAGATTTAACCATAAAAGGATGTGAAATTGAGAATGTAGCAAGTCATAAGCTTATAGGTGTTTACGTGGACAGATTTCTACAATGGAATCATCAAGCTGACAAGGTATGTAAAGCTGTAAATTAAAAAATTACATTACTTTCCAAGATAAAGAAATATCTTCCTGTGGAAACAAGGATTCTATTTATAATGCTTATATTTTGACACTCTTTGAGTATTGTGTCACTATTTGGGGAAATTGTTCCAAACACAATATTGACAGACTTTCAAAACTACAAAAAAGAGCAGCACGATTTATACTTCAAAAACCTTCTGATGCACCAAGCAAGCCTCTCTTCCGTGAACTGAAATGGCTTGACTTATCTAGAAGGATTGATTACCAAAAAAGCATTTTAATGTACAAGTCTCTACAAGGAATTGCTCCACAATATCTTCAGGAATTATTTGTAGCAAACTCATCTGAATATGGATTAAGATAATAATAATTATAATATTGAGGACTTAGTACAGTGCTTAATCTTTAGAAGCTCTAAGCGCTTTACAATATTAGTTAACACATAAGGACATATATATGGACACAATTACAAAAAATAAACACCATGAAATTATGAACAAATAACATGCTGAAAATACTTAATCTAAGGAAACATTGCTAAGTCTTGAGTCTGTTCTTGCAGTTGAAATAGGTGAGTTTTAAGAGCACTTTTGAATGAGATCACAGCGTCATTTTTTCTAAGTTCAACAGGCAATTCATTCCAGATAGCCCCACACCCTGTTATACAAAAGAACTCGTCTGTAGGACTTTGTTTAGATAGTGCGGATAATGAAAATATGAGTGTTGGAAGAGTAATGTAAGTATCTAGAAGGGGTGTACATGTGGGTGAGGTCTGATAGGTATTTTGGACTGGAGGCAGTCAACACAATGTAGCATAGAGGACAGATTTTGTGTTTGATTCTGGAGTGAACAGGTAACCAGAGGAGGGTACATAGCATGGGGGAAGAGTGCTTGGTTCTTGGTACTCTAGGATGATCTGAGCAGCTGTGTTTTCAACTTTTTTGAAGTTTCTGTTGAAGATACTGAGACGAACCAGATAAAAGTGAATTACAATAGTCCAATCTAGAGAGTACTCAGGATCACACAAGTGTTTTAGTGGTATCAGCTGAAAGAAAATTGCAAATGGAGCTGAAACGTCTCAGCTCTAGATATGCAGCCATGCATGTTCATGACAGGTTGGTGTAATGAGAGAGTACTGTCAAGAGTGACACCTAAGTTTCGTACTGATTGTGCAATTTAATGTTGGTGTTGCTGATACTTATTGTTTGAGGTAAAGGATAGAAATGAACAAGTCTTTGTGTGGTGATCAAAATAGCTTCAGTTTTATCATCATTCATCTGGAGCTTGCTACATGTCATCCATGACTTCACATTGGAAATGCATCTCTCTACACCTTGGATGGTACTATCAACTTTAGTTGGGTGGCTAGATTTGTATATTTGGGTGTCATCAGCATACAATTGGTGAGACACTGGATGACGATCTATAACACTTGAGAGGGCCTGAGTGTATAGAATGAAGAGAACGGGTCCAAGAATAGACCCCTGTGGAACACCAAAACATAGATCAACTGGGCTGGAGTATTTTCCATTTACGGACACAATTTGTGTTCTGTCGACTAAGTATGACTTGAACCATAGTAAGGCTGTATCATGAATGCCAAATACATGCTGGAGACAGTGAAATAATATATCATGGTCTATTGTGTCAATTGCTGCAGACAAGTCTAGGAGGGTGAGGACTGTAATCTTTCCACTATCCAAAGCAGAGAAAAGGTCATTAACTAGTTTCAGAAGGGCAGTTTTGGTACTGTGGCGAGGGCGATATGCAGACTGTAAATTGCAAAAAAGACTATTTAAATTCAGATGAGATCTAATCGTGATGGGAATCATTGACTTCCCAAGCCAAAGTTACAGACATTTAAAAAGTCTCTGCAATATTCAGGTGCTTTCATATGGAACAGTATTCCTCAAAACATCAGAAAGAGTGATAATCTAAAGCTATTTAAAGAAAAGTGTTTTTCTTACATGTTTATTAACATCTGATTATTGTCATAATACACAGACACTTTATATTATGTTGAAAATATTGTATATAAATTTTCCACATTTTAAACAAAAGGCCTCAAGTGAGAGTAGTATTGTACTAATTGAGTTACCTACTATAAATAAAGTATTATTATTATTATTATTATATTATTATTATTATATGTCGAATTCAAATCTTACGGGAGAGTCTCAAAATGAGAAACAGCTTTTGATTTAAAAAATGCATGTTTTCTAACTAAAATGTTCTAATTTTGTTCAGTAAGGGTCATAAGTGAACCTTGAAAAAGTTTATTTATGCAGGAAAAAACCTAGAAAAGACATGGAAATATTTGTTTCAAAAAGTGTTGGAACCTTGCAAACAAAAGTCAATAAATTGATGACAGAATTTTAATATAAATGAAATTGACATGCAGTACTAACAAATTTGTGTATCAGTAAAGATGGAATTGCTTCCCTTTGTAGATCAGCATACATATATCCATCATAAGCTATTACAAATGAACTGCTTCATTGCTAGAATTACACCCATTAGTTATGGGTAATTCCTCAAGATAGAGATTATAAATGTTCAGCATACACTTCATCATCATTGGCACATGGCCATGACTGAGTACTACTCTGCATCCAGTCAGCACATGACAGTCACTTGGATCCAGAACGTTTCATTCAGATCAGAAAGAAAAAAAAAAAAAAGAAAAACATGAAAAAAGAGAAAAGACAGAATATGTGCATATTATTAGAATGTACAAATTACTATTGAATATATCAATGCAAATTTTGTAGAACAATCTAGAGCCAAAAAGTTGTCTACAGTATGAGATTTTAACAAGAAATTAAGCTGACCCAACATCCAGACATTACTGTAATGTCAGCACCTTTCATGTATTATAATCAGCTGGAGATAATTAATCTGTTAATTAGCTTGTGTCATCATGTCAGAGTACCATTAAGTCCTCAACAGTTGTCAAAAAAATCAAGCCTGCTTAGCCACTGAATACGTAGAGTTTTTACAAATGCTGTTTTATCCTTATGATTTCCTAGTGTTTCCATGGCCCTAGTCAATAGTCTCAAGACTAGGCAGTATTGTGTTTTCATGGCCCTAGTCATTAGTCACAAGACTAAGCAGTATTGTGTCATTATAGTCATTAATCATGAGATTGAGCAGTATTGTGTCAGTATCATCATTAGTCACAAGACTAAGCAGTATTGTGTCAGTATAATCATTAGTCATGAGACTAAGCAGTATTGTGTCAGTATTGCCATTAGTCACAAGACTAAGCAGTATTTTGTCAGTATAATCATTATTCATGAGACTAAGCAGTATTGTGTCAGTATTGCCATTAGTCACAAGACTAAGCAGTATTGTGTCAGTATAATCATTAGTCATGAGACTAAGCAGTATTGTGTCAGTATTGCCATTAGTCACAAGACTAAGCAGTATTGTGTCAGTATAATCATTAGTCATGAGACTAAGCAGTATTGTGTCAGTATTGCCATTAGTCATGAGACTAAGCAGTATTGTGTCAGTATTGCCATTAGTCATGAGACTAAGCAATATTGTGTCAGTATTGCCATTAGTCATGAGACTAAGCAGTATTGTGTCAGTATTGCCATTAGTCATGAGACTAAGCAGTATTGTGTTAGTATTGCCATTAGTCATGAGACTAAGCAGTATTGTGTCAGTATTGCCATTAGTCATGAGACTAAGCAGTATTGTGTCAGTATTGCCATTAGTCATGAGACTAAGCAATATTGTGTCAGTATTGCCATTAATCATGAGATAAAGTAGTATTGTGTCAGTATTGTCATTAGTCACAAGACTAAGCAGTATTGTGTCAGTATTTTCATTGGTTACAAGACTAAGCAGTATTGTGTCAGTATTGCCATTAGTCACAAGACTAAGCAGTATTGTGTAAGTAGTGCCATTAGTCATGAGACTAAGCAGTATTGTGTCAGTATTGTCATTAGCCATGAGACTAAGCAGTATTGTGTCAGTATTGCCATTAGTCATGAGACTAAGCAGTATTGTGTCAGTATTGAAATTAGTCACAAGACTAAGCAGTATTGTGTCAGTATTGTCATTGGTTACAAGACTAAGCACTATTGTGTCAGTATTGTCAATGGTTACAAGACTAAGCAGTATTGTGTCAGTATTGCCATTAGTCACAAGACTAAGCAGTATTGTGTCAGTATTGTCATTGGTTACAAGACTAAGCACTATTGTGTCAGTATAGTTCATACACTAATAGGTATAATATCTTTCTCATTTATTCATTTATTAAAAGAGAATCAGACATTTTAACATTTGAAATGGATCAATATTGGATGTT
This sequence comes from Margaritifera margaritifera, assembly GCA_029931535.1. NCBI lineage: Eukaryota > Metazoa > Mollusca > Bivalvia > Unionida > Margaritiferidae > Margaritifera > Margaritifera margaritifera. The sequence continues at coordinate 6,413,076 of JAQPZY010001689.1, read as the reverse complement.
CAGTATAATTAGACTTTTTGAAAAAAAAAGTCTTACTTTGCCATTATCCATTTCTTTTTGGGGGGTTTCCATCTGTAAAAAGAATGGGATTCAGAAATCTTACCATGTTATAAGTAGTTTTGCAAATTATCTGGGTTTGGTTTAATGAGGGAGTGGTGTAATTAACCCTTTTCAGAAGGAATACGATTCTAGTCATATGTTCACTACAGTCCGTCTACCACTTTGCAGAAGTGTGCATTTAACCATGTAATACATCATTAATTTATGTGTACTCTTTTGAAAAGAAGGAAATAAAGGTAGGAGGTAGGCAAGTGCAGTGACAGTTTTAAAAAACACCAAAAACTGGTAAATATTCTATTTAAAAATTGAGTTTTAACATGCAGAGATTAAAATGGCAATCAGTACTGAAGAGGCTGGTGATGGCAGTAATGTGCTTGCAGAATTAGTTGAAAATATAGACAATTTCATGTGGAAAATTGACATTTTATGCTGCGGGGATCGTTATCTTTACTTGTTCAAAATGAACGCAGCTGATGATAACTGGTTATTTGAAAATTTGATTCAAACATGAGTTTTAATGTGTGGAGATCAACATGGCAGACAGCATTGACGCGGCAAATGATGGCAGTAATTTGGATGCTGATTTTATGAAAATATAGACAATTGTGTGGGTAAAATTTACATTTTAGGGAATGCATATCATGATTGATCATCTACGAAATGTACATAGACGATGATAACTGGTTAGTAGAAAATTTGATTTCAAAACTGAATTTTAACTGGCATAGATCAAAATGGCAGAGAGTACTAAAGCAGCAAATTATGGCAGTGATGTGGATGCCGATTTTTATGAAAATATAGACAATTTTGTGCAGGAAATTGATATTTAGGCAGTGGGGATCATGATCTTGACTACATAGAATGAACTGGGTGGATGATAACTAGTTAATTGGTGTATTTGACTCGGATATCGATGATGATTGAAGACTTGGATGCTTATCAAGCAAACTGGACATTTTGAGAACTTCACTTCTTGTAAAGTTTGCCCATATAACGATGTTGGATGTGTGCATAATATTATGAAATTTTTGCTGCATTCATGGAAATGGACCAAAATGAACCCAACAAAACTCTGATATTTATTATGGAATAAAAATACTGAACCAAAATGAAAAGCTTTGTTGACTTACCAGTAAGGATCTGTTCTTCTTGCTCTCCAATTCTCATGCGAGTAAATTTAATAAAATTGTAATCAACTTTGACATTCTTGATGGATTTTTATTATTTTGTCACCTTCTTAAATGACGTAAAATTCCCCACATTTCATAGACTTGCATATAGGTGGTAAAATGAATATTGCAGATAGAAACATATGTTATATAAAAAAAATGTGAAGCATGTTTGTTAGTTTACGTAACTTTGCTTTCAACTGAATTTTTTACATCTGAAAATTTTCAGTGAAAAAATATATCGCTTAAAGAAAATGTTATGCTTTTTAAAATGGTATATAACTTTAAAAAATTGTTTGAAAAACTTGTGCTGTAAAGCCAGATTGACCAATGTCACTGGATTTTCTTATGCTGATACACCACTTCTGAACAAATTTCCAGTTTTACACAACTGCCTGTTTGATTGGGCTTCAGTATGAAAAGGGTTAATAACACTTCAAAAATATGCTGTATATACTCGCTTAAAAAAAAAAAAAAAAAAAAAATTGATTCATGAAGAGTAAGGGTTTTCTTATAAGCATATCATACAAAAGAATTATAAATATGACCTTAATCCCTTAGCTTGTAAAGACGGCACTTGTTTTTTTTCCTTAGTTCACAATCTTTTTATCGAGCTGTGAATTTGATAATTCTGACTTTAATCTCTCAGCTTGTAAAGGCTACACTTACTTTGTTTTGCCCAGTGGACAATCCTTTGATCGCACTGCAAATTTAATACCAGATAGAGTCCTATATTCAGTGATGTGTGGGGGAAATATTATAACTCCCTTTGATCATTCCGCATAATTGACACCCCCATTCAGTTGCAGCGATATGATCAAAGTGGGCCCAAGCTCAGTCTCCACATAAATAATGGCCCAAGTTTTTGAATCATCATTGTTCTATCAGTTACTGGGTACCATATCAGTTAGATATCATACATCGTGAATTTTTAAACTTTGGTAGTTTCACCAATATGGAGAAAAGACAACATAATGCTTACTATGTGGCATTTAAGGTAAAAGACTTTGCAGAGAAACATAAGAATTACACACCAGAATGTGAATTTGGTGTGTTGGAGAAACAGTTGTGTGACTGGCGCAAAAAAAGTCAGTTATAGGTGATAGTGCCAGGCATCTGAAGAAAATTTGAGCAATGAAAAGCCATTAAGCAAAATGAGAGTTTAGTTTAAACAAGTTTGTTCTGGAGCAGCATCAAAATGGGCATGCAGTCACTAGAAACGCCATTATATTGAAGACCCTTTCTTCTGCTAATGCTAACAGTGATGAATCATTTAAAGCTTCAGCTGGATGTTGTACATGATTTATGCAACATCACTCAGACAACGCACACATAGGAAATATGGACAAAACTCCCATGTTTTTTTATATACTGTTGTTTCATTGTTTATTTGTAAGACGTTTGGAATGAATATATTATGAGATATTGTGAATTGGATAATTCTAGACTACCATTTTTATATCGGTATGTGATCTATAATCAAATTCATGGATTTATCTTATAAATGAATTTAAAATGTTAAGCTTTATCGATTTCATTACACGAAGACGGACAAAATTTAAGTTGTCAATTTATTTGGGACATATTCAACTCGGTAATATAACTGTATTCATTTTACACTGGTCTTGTCTTTATTTGTCCTGTCTACCTATTTATTTATCCATTTTATCTTGTTTATTTTTCCAAAGTGCAACTCTGACTCACTGACAACAAGTCACCCCTTACAGATTGATTTGATTTGCAAATTACAAATTGACTTATAGGAGGGTAAAAGAGAAATAAGCTTTTTTCAGTGTTACGGAATTATATATCATTTTTCTTTTAATAATGGTATAGTTTATTAGTTTGTGATCTCTGTTCTTAGTCTAACAGCTGTCGTCTTGCTGTGAGTACACATATGGTAATTTGGATCGATATTTCACTGAAGCTTTAGTCGTGTCATGTGCTCCAGCGCATGAGGGTATGAACTTCTGACCTAGATTCAATGATTCCTTTCAGAGTCAACACATTATTTACTGTTAATAATGTCAGGGCACCAGCACTTTGGCGATGTCACACATAACCTAGTTTCTGATTGGTTCTAGAGAGGGTTGTAATATTTCGAAATACCCAGTTGTTTATCAAAGACATAATTGGTTTTATTTCGATTCTGCTTAGTAAGAGACTATGTTATAGGATTTATAGCAGCATTTTAGCATTCTTCATAGCTACACTGGATTGAGAGGTCATAAACAAATTTGGTTCTTTTTGTGTGTGGATATTCTACTTTTGTGATATATATGAGTATACAGTACATTCTGGATTAGTACTGTTTTCTTAAACCTTAGTAATTATACAGCTCCATGGAATTATCGGAAACATTTCTAGAACTTGTGATATTCCATTCACAGGGATTATTTGGAATTTATAAAACTTGGATATACTGATTGTTATTAACACATCAGTACAGTGAAGGTTTCATTCGGAATCTCATTCGGAACATTTGGATTAACTTCCAGATCATTGAAGTTTAGAACAATTTAGGACTTTTAAGGATATTCTATACTGTAAGTTATTTTAATTCTTTCTCTTCGATTGTTTGTTGAAATATTTTAATATTTTAGGAAATATAAATATTTGTATTTTAAATCTTGAAAGCTTTTTTGAGTCTTTTCTTTTGTTACATTTACCCCTAGTCGTAAGAAAAGAAATTGGAGAGCTCGTCTTGGATTAGAAATTTGAATAATTTTGGGATCCGAATTTGAATAATTTGGGATTTCAATTTAATTAAATATTTTCGAGGTTTTGATATTTCAGAGATTTTGATACTTTGGAAAGTTTTCTTTTTGGGATTTTGAATTTCATTGTTTGAAATTTTAGTGGTCTTTTAGATTTCCCAATTAAGAAATAAAGAGAAACGAACAGGCTTTCATAATGACATCCAAAGTAGATAGTTTCATAGCTGATCCTACCCAGGAGAAATTTGAGTCCTTAAAGAAGGACAAATTACTTCAAATTGCTAAACATTATAGTCTGATGGAAGCGAAGGCTTGCATGTTAAAATAAGATATTAGGAGTATCTTGATACACTATTTGCTACAAACAGGTGTTTTTGAAGAGGGGGTTTCAAGCATAAAGAAGAAATCTCCGTCTAGTTTAGGGAAAAAATTACAAATAGCTAAGGACATAGAGTTAGAAAAGCTTAAAATACAATGGGAACAGATGCAGATGCACGAAAGAAGGGATGATAAAGGAAGGGAAAGACAGGAAAGAAGGGAAGATAAATTAAAAGAAAGGGAAATACAAAGGTCAGATAGAGAATTACAGAAGGAAGTAAGGGATAATGAAATATGAGAGAGGGATAAAGAAAGGGAAATACAAAAAAAAAGGGAGCAAAGGGAAATGCAGGAAAAAGATAAGGAATTGCAGGAAAGGGAAAAAGTTTGGGAATTTCAGGAGAAAGATAAGGAACGGGAATTTAGATTAAGGGAATTAGAATTGACCAGTAAAGGGCACTCTCATGACAATACGGGTTCATACTTTGATATAGCCAAACATGAGACAAGTTCCCCCTTTTAGAGAAAAGGAGGTAGACAAATATTTTCTCAGTTTTAAGAAAATTGCCGAGAATCTGAAATGGCCGAAGGAAAGTTGGACCTCATTATTGCAGAGTGTGTTTACTGGCAAAGCTAGTGATGTTTATACTGCACTCTTATCTGAACAATCTGCTGAATATGAAGTAGTCAAAGAATATATCTTGAGGGCTTATGAGTTGGTACCTGAAACTCATCGTCAAAACTTTAGAGATTGTAGAAAGGAAACTAATCACTCATGTAGAATTTGCTTGGGAGAAAAAACGTTTGTTTACAAGTTGGTGTACGTCTAAGAAGGTTGATAGGGATTATGATAATCTTGAGCAACTGGTATTGATTTAAGATTTCAAGAATTGTGTCAGTAATGATATTAAGGTATACCTTTATGAGAAAGGCGTTGAAACTTTAGAAAAGGCAGCCAGCACAGCTGATGAATATTCTTCAATACACAAGGTTCCATTTGTAAATAAATCTTCCTCTCAACAAGCTTATGTTAAGAAACCATTTCAGACTCGTTTGAGTAATTTCAGACATCGGGCTGATGTAACTGTGAGGAATCAAATTTCTGATAAGGAGTATCAGAAAACCTTATCTCTACCCACGTGTTCCTATTGTAGGATGAAAGGACACATTATTTCTGATTGCTTTAGGTTGGAAACTAGGCAACAGAATTTTAATAGAGCAGTTCCAAATGCTCTAGTTATTAGGAAGTCCGGGTCAGGGTCATGTATCAAGGGCAATACTTGTTTGGAGGCTTGCATACCTCAGTCTGATTTTGTAATGAAGGAATCAGAACCATTCATGTTGAAAGGTTCTGTGTCACATGTTGGTGACTTGGGTAAGACTACTCCTATTAAGATATTAAGAGACACAGGAGCTTCTCAGAGTCTTTTGTTAGATAGTCATACATGTGACAGAACCAGGATTTCAGACCAGTAGATTTACAAATTTTGATCAGTAGATTGGCTTCTAAAAAGGTAGATATTTTATCGTCATAAATTTTACGTGTTTTAAGGGGATTGAAAACAAAACAAGTGCGTTTTTCACATGATGTGTATTCTCTTCATATTATAATAAAACACAAATTTTGAACATGAATCCGATTCAGAATCTGATGGAAAATGTTACAATAATAGTTAGTTAATATGAGCCAGTATATTGTCAATTAAATGAAAAAGGAAGAGTTGTACATCTCACAGTTCACTGCAAAGATTTTGTATAAAATCCACAGGCATTTTTAGTTTCCTTCACAAGATCACTGTCTGGTGACCACTGGGTGACATTCACTGTGATTGTCAACCTTCACACTTAGCAGGGTCTCAATAGTTTTCTGGTCCAGACTTCCCCTTGAATCACTCTGGATTTTCTGAAGAATGGAGAATGTCCTCTCTGTGTCAGCATTGGAATGTGGCAATGACAGGACAACTACACTCAGTCTGGAAAGAAGTTCTAACTTAAGTTTTTCTGTTGCTGGGTTTCTGAGGCTGCTGACTGATCTCCAATATTGCTCCAAGCTCATTTCACCCAGAGGAGGAAGTTCCTGGCTTGGACTTAATATGTATTCCTGAGACTCATCCTCAAGGGCTTGTTTCTCTTCTAGGCTTAGGTCCAAAAATCTGTTGGCAAGTTTCACCACTGTAATTAATTTTAAACAAATTAGATTTAGACTTGAAATAAACAGTTAAAAAACACTTGATTTTAATAATTTATCCCAACTTTAAAATTAAATATTAAGTAATACATTTTTATCATTTCTTCCTCCATATACTATCTTAAAATCCACTTTACATGAAACACACAATGCAAACTCAGGACCTTTGCTACTCGCCTGCACACACTTAAATTCTGGTATCCAAGCGTTGTTAAACTTATTGTAGTATTTATTAGCTGGTGGCTTCTTAACATTGGGAGAAAGCGGACGTTTCGGCATTTTGACATTAATTGAAAAAAAAATATACAAGCTGCCCTTAAATATTCATCTTAAACCATCGTGAACATTACAAGAACAATTAAAAGACAACAAATCAAAATACTTACTCAAGTGTTTCTGTCGAGATCATTTTTGGTCGGTCTCTCTATTTTATCTTCCTTCCATGACAGGTTGGTAGAGTTTTAATCAAAGACTCACGGTCATCATGGATTACCTTTGATCCTTTTATTACTTACAACACCTCAAACAACATCTCGCATTTGGCCTTAAACGCTCCAAATTACAGCAATAAGGTCATCAATTAGCCACTTGTTGTGTACACATGCCAGCTGTTCTTTAACAATTGTAATCTGACTACTCAACCACACATAATCGCACCAATCGTAGCACAGGTGGAACATTTCCGGTTCCCACTAGACTGGTTCTGGCTGGTTTATCTAATGTGTTGATAGAACGCGTAAAAATACAGGGTTTGTTTTATTTTTAAAAAATTTTCCTTGAAATTTTCAAAAGTGGTAGATTTCGACTACTAAACTATGTGCAGTAGACGGCCTTTAAAATGGTATTTTTGGCCTACTGCCGATAGAATCACATGTATGGATAGTACTTTGCCGTTTTCTGAGAAGACTTCTACTAGTGAAAGTGTACTAATACAGGGGGTAGAATGTGGATATGTTAATGTCCCTCTTCATTGTGTTAATTTGTCATCAGACTTAGTTTCGGGACCTGTGACCATACTAGCTGTGGCTTCTTTGCCTATAAAGGGCATCCATTTATTACTAGGTAATGACCTAGCGAGAGATAACGTAGTGGTTAATCCACTTGTAACTGAGAAGCCTAGCATGGATCAACGAGTTGATCCTATTGAAGTAGGAATCCCGGTTTATATCCAGCTTGTGCAGTTACTAGAGCTATGGCAAAGCGTGCTCTTGAAAACGATGTTGTTGAACAGGATGTATTTCCTTTAGCGGACACCTTTTTGTGTCAGGCTTTTAATGAGGCCACTTTTGCTCCTAGTTTGGATCAATCTAGTATTGATAACAGTGATACTCTTTCAGCTACACAAACTCATAAAAATAATCAGGGTGAAATAAGACAAACACTAGTTGTCTTACAACAGGAGGATCCAGATATCTCCTGTTTGTTTCAGGGGGCTATGACTGAAACTGAAGCCACGCAAGAAGGAACTTGTTACTTCTTGAAGAATGAGGTCCTTATAAAGAAATGGAGACTGCTTGGGGTACCTGCTGGTGATGAGTGGTCAGTTAGTAGTCAGATGGTAGTTCCTAGATCCTATCGTCAGGAAATACTTAGTGTAGCCCATGAAACGTCATTGTCTGCTCGTTTAGGAATAAATAAGATGAAGTTAGGCAACCAGTACTTGTTGACGAGGTGTGAGTCCGTAAGTTTTCCAAAAGCTATTCCTTTGCGGAATATTAAAACTGAGACCATGGCGAAAGCTTTGGTCAAGTTTTTCACACTGTTTGGTCTTCTGAAGTCTATACTATATCAGACTTTTGAACGTATGATTAAAACATATTGTTATGAGATAAAGTATAATTGGGATTTGTTGTGGAACAGAAAGGGAGTGGGATGAAGGTGTGCAATTATAGTTGTTTGCTGCGGGGGGGGGGGGGATGGGGGTCAGTCCGGGAGTCTCTGGGATTCAGTCCTTTTGAACTAGCGTTTGGACATTCTTTACGGGATCCATTAAAGTTATAGAAAGAGGGATTTCCTTTTGCTGAATAGTTGGAGTTATGAAATTGAGGTATAACAAATAATTGAAAGATAGGAGTTTTCAGCTAGGTGATGGAGTATTTGCTCTGCTACCAATACCCCAAAATCCTCTTCAGGCTAAGTATTTTGGCCTTTATACCATTGACAAAAAGGTGAGTGATTTAAATTATATTATTAATACTCCTGGGAGGAGGAAGCAGAAATAACTTTGCCATATTAATATGTTGAAACAATATGTAGACAGAGATTCGATAATGATGATTTTGAAGTCACTATTCTTCGCAATTCGGAAATTCTGGATGATCTGGACCAGAAGCTTTCGCATCTACTGCCGCCTGAGATTAACGAACTGAAGCAGTTGATGAAAGAAAATGAACATTTATTTCCAGACATTCCCACATGAACCAACAAAATTTTCCATGATGTCGCCTCTCAAACAAGACTATCTGAAGAAAGAGATTCAGAATTTACTGGAAAATGACTTGAACCAAGTAAAAGTGACTGGAGTTCACTATGTATTTTAGTGCCGAAACCAGATAATACTTTCCGTATGTGTACTGATTACAGAAAAGTAAATAGTGTCAAGACAGATTCATTTCCAATTCCTAGAATTGATGACTGTATTGACAGGATTGGAAATGCCAAATACATCACTAAATTTGACCTATTGAAGGGATTCTACCAAATTCCACTTACGGAGAGAGCAAAAGAAATTTCTGCATTCGTGACTCCAGATGGACTTTACCAATACAAAGTCATACCATTTGGGATGAAGGGTTCCCAAAGTTCTTTCCAACATTTGATGAATATGGTGACGTCTGGAATAAGAAATTGCGATGCTTACATCGATGATGTCATCATCTACAATGACACGTGGCAAGATCACCTGAAAACAATCCAGCAGTTCTTCAAAAGACTCAGCGAAGCCAACTTGACCATCAATTTGAATAAAAGTGACTTTTGTCGTGCCTGTGTTACCTTTTTAGGGCATGTTGTGGGACATGGACAAGTAAAACCAATAGAAGCTAAAGTTACGGCTATTTCTAAGTAAAATTTAATTGCTGATACACTTTCACATGCATAATACTACAGTTACACTGTTTTGTATACATGAATGTATCATGTATTAATTTTTTTTATGCAATTAGTTACTTATATGTTAGAAGTACATACTAAAAGAAAGTTTTATTGTATAAAATGTTTCTTTTTCCAAAAGGGCGAAGGTGTTACAGAATTATATATAATTTTTCTATTAATAATGGTATAGTTTATTAGTTTGTGATCTCTGTTCTTAGTCTAACAGCTGTCGTCTTGCCGTGAGTACACATACGGTAATTTGGATCGATATTTCACTGAAGCTTTAGTCGTATCAAGTGCTGCAGCGCGTGAGGGTATGAACTTCTGACCTAGATTCTATGATTCATTTCAGAGTCAATACATTATTTACTGTTAATAATGTCAGGGCACCAGCACTTTGGCGATGTCACACATAACCTAGTTTCTGATTGGTTCTAGAGAGGGTTGTAATATTTCGAAATACCCAGTTGTTTATCAAAGACATAATTGGTTTTATTTCGATTCTGCTTAGTAAGAGACTATATTATAGGATTTATAGCAGCATTTTAGCATTCTTCATAGCTACACTGGATTGAGAGGTCATAAACAAATTTGGTTCTTTTTGTGTGTGGATATTCTACTTTTGTGATATATATGAGTATACAGTACATTCTGGATTAGTACTGTTTTCTTAAACCTTAGTAATTATACAGCTCCATGGAATTATCGGAAACATTTCTAGAACTTGTGATATTCCATTCACAGGGATTATTTGGAATTTATAAAACTTGGATATACTGATTGTTATTAACACATCAGTACAGTGAAGGTTTCATTCGGAATCTCATTCGGAACATTTGGATTAACTTCCAGATCATTGAACTTTAGAACAATTTAGGACTTTTAAGGAAATTCTATACTGTAAGTTATTTTAATTCTTTCTTTTTGATTGTTTGTTGAAATATTTTAATATTTTAGGAAATTAAATATTTGTATTTTAAATCTTGAAAGCTTTTTTGAGTCTTTTCTTTTGTTACATTTACCCCTAGTCGTAACATCAGCCCTGAAAAGAGGGGGGGGGGGGGTGTTGACTTATAGTTGAGTCAACTTATAATCAAATATATACAGTGTATAAATCTGTTTTCAGATACAACTGGCAATGTCAACATACAAGGGTGTCTTCCATGCACTCCTGGTTACTACTGCCCGTCTTATGGCATGGTTACACCAACAGAACTGTGCAGTGCTGGCTACTATTGCCCAGGGGGCATAGATACACCTATGCCCGCCTTATATGTATGCAGCCCTGGTCACTTCTGCCTGAATGGCAGTGCAAATGAGACTGGTTGCCCATCAGGCACCTACCAAGCTGCCATTGGACAGAGTGCATGTGACATCTGCCCACCTAGTTTCTACTGTCAGCCTTTTGGTAAGTGATTAATAAAACCAAATCACAATAGTTTGTTCATTATGTTCAGGAAAATCTTATGAAAAGATTTTATCAATGTAAACTTTGTTCACTGAATGTAAAATCTTATTACTTTACAATTTTGATACCTTAGCACGCATAGAATTTAATTAACTTTTTGCTGTCCTTAACAAAATTGATCCAAAACTGAAGATAAATGTTATTGCAATAATTACTGCAGTAAGGCCTCTACTATCTAGATTAAAATTATTCAAAGATTTTTTTTTATTTGGATCAGTTGCCACCCCCTGTTTCTGTTCAATCCATTTGCTAAATCATTACAATACATCCAGGCAAATATTTACTTGTTCTTTTCGAGTATTAATATTTGAAGATGATATTTTCCTCTTGAAATCAGAATTCATGTGTATTAACAAGGCTTTGTCTTTGATAATGTATAAGACTTGGAAAATCAATAAAATTCATAAATTTTTCATAGATTATTTTGTTCCTATCATTTTTGAAGTTGGAGATAAATTTAGGCCACTATACTAGAAGAAAGTTCCTGTTCAGGGACTGTGTCCATTCTTTACTTTACCTTCAAACAGATGCAGTGATGAGGGTGCAGATTTTTGAATATCTCTTATAACAAGCAATATCAATACAAGACTGAAAGTAAAGGTCACATGTATGACAGTTATTTTTTAAACACATTTCCTTGTCTGGTAATTTCACACAATTATTTGTATGGAAATTTCACACAATTCCTTATCTGCTAATTTACTTGTCTGGTAATTTCACACAATTACATGTCTGGTAATTTCACACAATTACTTGCAATTCATTCCCATAGGAAGCTATTCTGCCAGCAGCAATGGAGTTTCTGTGCCAACTGTATGCCCTGCTGGCTCCTATTGCCCTGAGGGCACAAAATTTGCTGCCCAGTATCTATGTCCAGCTGGTTACTATAGCAACACCACTGGCCTGGCCAATGAAACACAGTGTACACCATGTGACCCAGCTTACTACTGCAGTGGAAAAGGTGGATTGACAGATTGAACAATTCTTTTCTATTGAAATGTCATTTCAGAATAATGTCTACTCAGTTTTGTCTGAATCTTTACATTGACAAGATATTTTGTATAAGTTTCATTTTAACAATTAAATTAACTATTTTTTGCTCATCATTGTTTTAAGTTACTGGCATTTGTAATGCTGTAGAACATAAGATTATTACATAAAATGATAACTATTTTGTGCTCATCATTGTTTTAAGTTACTGGCATTGGTAATGCTGTAGAAGATTATTACATAAAATGATAACTATTTTTTGCTCATCATTGTTTTAAGTTACTGGCATTGGTAATGCTGTAGAACATAAGATTATTACATAAAATGATAACTATTTTGTGCTCATCATTGTTTTAAGTTACTGGCATTGGTAATGCTGTAGAAGATTATTACATAAAATGATAACTATTTTGTGCTCATCATTGTTTTAAGTTACTGGCATTGGTAATGCTGTAGAAGCATAAGATTATTACATAAAATGATAACTATTTTGTGCTCATCATTGTTTTAAGTTACTGGCATTGGTAATGCTGTAGAAGATTATTACATAAAATGATAACTATTTTGTGCTCATCATTGTTTTAAGTTACTGGCATTGGTAATGCTGTAGAAGCATAAGATTATTACATAAAATGATAACTATTTTGTGCTCATCATTGTTTTAAGTTACTGGCATTGGTAATGCTGTAGAAGCATAAGATTATTACATAAAATGATAACTATTTTGTGCTCATCATTGTTTTAAGTTACTGGCATTGGTAATGCTGTAGAAGCATAAGATTATTACATAAAATGATAACTATTTTTGCTCATCATTGTTTTAAGTTACTGGCATTGGTAATGCTGTAGAAGATTATTACATAAAATGATACCTTAGATAAAGCACTATAAATATTAGATAAATTTAAATAATGACCAAAAAGGTCGTCTCCTGTGGAATTTTAAATATTATTAGGGTATAGATATTTATCTGTTTTGTATCATAAGACTGTATAGAGATAATTTTTTTATGCAGAGAATAAGGGCTTTTGAGAAAATTTATTCTGAAAGTTTTCTGATAATTTATAAAATAGCAGGAGACACAGAACCAAGTGTTGACACAATAAACAAAATTTTCACATTATCTCCACAGGAAATATGGAACCAACAGGCCGCTGCTCTCCAGGTTACTATTGCACACTTGGGGCTTACAACTCAACTCCAACAGATGGTGTTACTGGTAATATCTGCCCTGCAGGGCAATACTGCCTTCAGGGCAGTGTTACTGGTGTGGGTTGCCCATTGGGCACATTCAGCAACAAACAAGGGCTGCAAGTCATCAGTGATTGTACTTCATGTACGCCAGGGTACTATTGTGGCAGCATTGGGCTTACAGCAGAATCAGGCAGTTGTTGGGCAGGTATGTTGTAACTTTAAAGAGGGATAATCTCAAATACTGTAAATCTGTATTTTTCACAATTTTAAGTTCCAGACCTGCCAACCCTTATGATTTGACCGTAAGTCCTACTGAAATGACCCTTAAATTACAGACTCATGGAATAATAGCAAAAATATGATTGTTGCGGTCAAATATGGATTTCGGCTTGTCCAGGTTTGGTCAAGATTCTAGTTTCATATTAGATTCAGTGGAGTTTTTTCATGCATAACACCTGTATAATCAAGCTTTACATGTCATCCAACAAACATGTTGAAGGCCAAAGAGACAATTAGCCTCTTAAAAAGTTTAAACAATCAGCACAGAAGTATAGAGTATTCAGATTTTTGGCCATGCTAGGAGAAAAAAAGCAGGAAAGTCAGCAGTTACATTTATTGAACATGATGTGTCGATCTGAGTATTGCTCATGCAGGAGAGATGATTGATGCTGTGAAATGAAAATAACAAAGAGTACGTCAACTTGAGAGATCTAGCAAGAAGCCATTAACCTCCATGGGGTTTGGAACTGAAGTTTCTGAAACTGAGCTGGAGGTCATTAATGCCTAAGTGTACTTTACAAACTTTTTACTTGAACATAATGTTGCCTTTGCTGTATCAGATCACACTTCTGAACTTTTCAAATACATGTTTTCCAAGTCGACTGTAGCAGTACATGAGATTTTGTTACACCTTATTGAAAATTGGTATAACTTGAAGAAAAATATTGACTGCTTTACTGAGGTTTTGTTAGGGTTGGCAGGTCTGAAACTCCTGATTATATCAAACTAAACAAGTATTGCACTTATTATTTGCACATGTTATATTTGGAGTCATGCCAGATACTTACTTGCCAGATATACAGTACTTTCAAGAAAACAATCTCAGATTTTTAAAATTAGAAATTTGCACAATTTAAAAAAAAAATTTCAAGCTTGAAAAACTCTTGTTTTATTTTGCACTGATGAAGTTTATGAAATTGATCCAGCTTTGTTATATTTTACAGTTAATTATTTTTCAGAAATCATGATAATGGCAGCAATTATACGATTATATGATTAGTATTACAGCTCTCCCTCATTATAACACAGTAGTCAGGGTCCATTACCGCTGACCACATTATATACCAAACTGCATTATAGTGAGAACCGCGATATATTGAGAATAGTGTAGTATACAGAACTGTGGTATAGCAGGCACTATCAATTTTTTTTTCAATAATGGTGTTTTGAAAAGGAAATGAAGATATAAGAATAAGTTTCACCTTGTTTTCTTTCAATCCTGTTTGCTTCACATTGTTATGATTTTGGTCATGGGGTGCATATTAGTACCACGTTATATTCAGAATAGCGTTATAATGGGTTAGAGCTGTATTGCCTGTATTTATTGTACAAGAATTTCATTATATAATAATTATCATTATCTCATTGCTTTTTGTGAGATGTAAAATAATATTTTAAAAGGATGGATTGCTGTTATTATTATTATTATTATTATTATTATTATTGTTCCAGGTTACTACTGTATTGGAAGGTCAGAGGTGCCAAATCCATCAAACCCGATTTATGGAGATACGTGTCTGGCAGGTCACTACTGCCCAAATGGGACTCACACTCCACAGCCATGTCCAGCAGGCACATTCCAGAACACGACTGGGTTGAAAGATGTTGGTGGTTGCTTGAGCTGCAGTCCAGGTATGGATGGATCTGTACAATGAAAAGGAGTTGTCCCCCTTGTTATGAAGCACCTCTCAAGAGATGCCATATTCTCATATAAAGCCACCTTTTCCTGTGTCAGAGTATAGCCAGACAGATTCCCTATTATTGTGGGTGTACGCTAATAAATGTTAAATTTGGGTGTGTCTCATTTTCAGTTGGGTAATTTTGAAGTGTAGTGGCTTCTCTTGTTCTCTATTTTCATTAAAAGTTTTTGAGCAAGTGCATTTTTAATGCACAACTACAACAAAAAAAGTATGGTACACATTTTTCTTGTAAACCCATCTACCCCAAAATAGAGAATAGAACCATCCAGTATGAATATTTAAAAATATGCCTACAACATAGTATGTTTTTCAAGTTATAGTATATTGTTACAACTTTGTTCCATTGCAAAAGGTCACCCCTATAAGAGGTGACGTTTTTATTTCAGAGGCACTGACATTTAAAAGTGTAGAGAGAGGGGCACTGTGTCTGATTCATTGTTGGCTACTAGCTACTGTGTAATTATTTTTCTGTTAAAGATAATTTGTGTAAAAGATAATCAAAGGCATCGCGTGATTTAACATGCTTTGAACACAAAAAAATTTTGTACATGTTTAAGTGCTACATAATAAGAAAATATGTTTATTGCTGACAAGTAAATTGCAAAAATGTGATGACCTGATACCTAACAATAGAGAAAATTGGGTTTACATAAATTTTTAAAATTGTAGATTTGAAATGTGAAGCTGGTAATTAAAATGAGTCATACAGGTTAAACTCATCACAAGAAAAGGACTTTGTGTTTTAGTTTTTATTGTTAAGTAAAAAGCTAACATGTAGAGACAAGCAGTTATTAATACTTTTAGTTATCCTAATTGCAAAATGATGAGTCATTCATACTTTTAGTTTATCCTAATTGCAAAATGATGAGTCATTCATTCTTTTAGTTATCCTAATTGCAAAATTATCAGTCATTCATTTATACTTTTAGTTTATCACAAGTTGCACAATGATCAGTCATTCATACTTTTAGATCCTAATTTCAGAATGATAAGTCATTCATACTTTGAGTTATCCTAATTGCAGAATTATCAGTCATTCGTTCATTGTTTTAGTTATCATAAGTTGCACAATGATCAGTCATTCATACTTTCAGTTATCCTAATTGCAAAATGATCAGTCATTCATACTTTTAGTTATGCTAATTGCAAAATGATCATTCATACTTTTAGTTATCCTAATTGCAAAATGATCATTCATACTTTTAGTTATCCTAATTGCAAAATGATATCAGGAATATATTGTTTCTTTTTTTTCTTCCCATCATTTTAAAAACATTTATGTAGGTTTGATATTCAACAGAGCAAGCAAGAATCTTGCATACTGGCATAACTTTAACTTGTTAATATCTGTATGGTCCTGTTTACATATAAGAAAAAAAATCAACACCTTTTTGTAGTATGTACTTAGGCCCAGTCCTAATTAAATACATAAAGTGATTTTGTCCAGACCTATTAATTAGATTTGAACTATTTTCTTACCTGCTTAGGGAAATTTTATCTGAACCTAATTCCATTGTTAGACTGCTGGCTGCAGTAAAAGTGTAGGTGTTGTACTTTTTGGGCTGTTAGGTCAATACCAAATTCATTATATGTACGCTATAGGGTTGACCAAGTAGGATACAGAACCTAACTGAGTGTGCCAAATTTTTGGGGTCTGGACTTAATTTGGTCAGCACTATATTCAAAAATGTAAATGGGCATAATGTTATATTATATCACACATTTTTTGTTAATGTCAGAAGAAATTTTCCATCTCTGAATCAAAAGTTTAAAATAAGCTTAGGTAGGTATGCTGTTTCCTATGTTTACTTTTACTTTCAGTTTCATGGTGAAATCATTAGATATGTTATCAGAGTTGTTCTGTTCCATGAAAAAATAATCATTACATTGCGTCCTTTTGTACTTTGAAAATGTTATTAAAAAACATGTATCTTTTTTGTAGGTTACTACTGTGAGTCCGTGGGTCAGACCACTGAGACTGGTAAATGCTCAGGAGGCTTCTATTGCACCATGGGAGCAAACAACAGTGCCCCCACAGATGGAACAACAGGTTGTTGAAAATTTCGCAAATCGCTGAAGTATTTTTTCCATTTCTGTCTTACCAATTGAGCAATTGTCTTACCGATTGAACAATTGAGCCTTCAAACATTTCAAAAACTATACTTGACAAAAAAATCAAACATGCACAGTTACCATTATAATTGTTTGTTCTGTACTAATTACATTGTATACAATTCCTTTACATTACAAACTCAGGAACATCAGTATGATACAGTGTAAATACACAAAGTTCATAAGTCTATTGTTAAGGCAAGACAATGGAATGGATAAAAGAGGACTGAGGCCAGAAATTTGGAATAATGAGTGACCCATTCTCTGTGTAAATATGAGAAGTTGATAGTAAGTCCATTGTTAAGGCATGACAATGGAACGGATAAAAACATAGAGATATTAATGTGTGACCCCTTCTGGGTGTAAATATGAAAAGGTCTTAGTAAGTCAGTTGTTAAGGCAAGACAGTTAATTGGATAAAAGAGGACATCTGCTAGATATATTAAATAATGTGTGACCCCTTCTGTGTGTAAATATGAAAAGGTCATAGTAAGTCCATTGTTATGGCTGGACAATGGATTGGATTAAAGAGGATATAGTCCAGAAATATTAAATAATGTGTAACACCTTCTGTCTGGTCAAAGATGACTGTAGGACTTCTTTGTTTGGTTGGGTATTTTATTGTATGCATAATCGTAAGTGTGTGTTTTAAAGTGCATTGTATACATTCATGTATGAAATTTAATGACAGCTCTTTAATACATTATGAATTGTTATGTATTTACTGAATGAGTCATGGAACAGTTAAAGATCAGGCCCCAGTTTCACTAAATTTCTCAACATATTTCCTCAGATTGCGATTTTGCATTATCTTGCTTATGATATTTCTGACAATACTCTTATTTTTGTGAGAGGTAGATACCATAAAAGCAATGAAAAATACCTCTTTAGTTTTAAAATTGTGTGCCATTGAGTCCTTTTATTATTGAAAAAACTACCATATATACTTGCGTATAAGCCGAATAATTTAGGAAAAAATACAAACCGGGAACAAGAGGTCTCAGTTTATCCGCGGGAAAAGGTCTGAACTTTACAATTTTTAAGTTTTCTTTTTGACTACCGGTATATATTGCTGTTAGCCAGAAAACCTTGGTACAGGAGGACCTGGTGGTTCAGGTTGGACAAAAATGGATGATGTTTTATGGGTCGGCTTATCCGTGGGTCATGCACTTTTTAATGTTTTTACCTTTTCAATTTGGGGGGTTAGCTTATATATGAACAGGCTTATATGCGAATATATACAGTAGTTGAGGAATTCCTCAAGTTTGAGGAAATCTTGAATTTTTCATCAGAGATTGAACAAGACTAATTTCAGGAAAATACAGGATATTATGACTGTATTTTAATTCATAATGCCTGCCTAATGTTCAGGGAATAATTCCAAATCAGACAGTGGGAAAAATATTGAAAACTCTGTTTTAGGAAGAAATTTTGTGATGTTTAGTAAACCTGGTGCCTGATATCCATAGATCATTTGGATTATATCATAAACCAGGGCCTGATGTACATAGATCATTTGGAATATATCATAAACCAGGGCCTGATGTCCATAAATCATTTGGAATATATCATAAACCAGGGCCTGATGTCCATAGATCATTTGGAATATATAATAATAATAATAATAATAATAATAATAATAATAATAATAATAATAATAATAATGACTTTATTTAAAGAGGGTGACACAATTAGTTGCATGGAACTAATCCTCCTTGTGGCCCTCTATTACATGCATATTTACGTACAGAGTACATGTACATAGTTGCATAATAATAATAATAATAATAATAATAATAAAGCATTGATAATAAGCTACATGTATATATGGACATAATAAACAGAAAGTTTTGTAAGAACATGATCCAACTAGGTACATTGTGTATATACAGTACAAAAATTGTGAGACAACAAAATGGAAGGTTTGAGAATTTATACTGTAAGTTGTAATGTATTTGTCAAATCAAACAGGTTCCACTTTTCATCCATTGAATTAGATGATAATTAAATACATTTATATTTGTACTTTCTCTAATTTCCTTTGATATTCGATTCCAAATTAGTGATCCTGAATAGTTAAAACTTTTCTTAAAGAGTTCTTTATTTGGTTTTGGAATGTAGAGGTGGTTAGCTGAAATTGATCTTAAATTGGGAGTGTTGCCTTGTTTTCTAGCATGAAATAGTTCTTTGAGATATAATGGGGCCATATTGTTTGAAACTTTGTGCATAAGTCTAGCCTTTCTCAAAAATATTTGTTCACTTACTGTTAACATTTTAATATTATTCATTGCATTTGGGATGTTTTCAGCATTATCTAGGATGAGTTTGCAAGCTCTTTTTTGCAAACGGAATAATTTGCAAATATTCTTGTCAGAAGTGTTTCCCCAGATAACATTACAGTAGTCTAGGTATGGTTTTATATAGCTTTTGTAATATATTAACCTATGTTTAGTTGATAGATATGGCCTTATCTTGCTTAATAACCAGAGACTTGAATTGACTTTATGACATATGACTTGAATATGCTCATTCCATTAGAGATTATTGTCAACCATCACCCCAAGGATTTTGTCATGGGTTACCATTTGTAGACCAATTTCATTCAACTTGAGATTCAAATTGTTATTTTCCAATTTTGCTCTTGTTTGTTTGGTAGTAATCATTAATACTTTAGTCTTGTCCGTGTTTACTTTCATGCCATTTTCCTTATCATAAACTAGGGCCTTATCACCATAAATCATTTGGAATATATCACAAACTAGGGCCTGATCTGCATTGATCATTTGGAATATATCATAATAATCGTAGGTCACTTTTTAAAAATCTTTTTGATTGCTCGATTTGCAGCAAGATGTGATAATGTTAGCATTTAATCAACTTTGTTGTGGACTGTAATGTTTATTATTTTACCCATGTTTTTTAGAAGAAAAGATGGGGATATTTACTCATTACTCTGCCTGTCCAATCAACATTTGGAATATGATTGAGGGTGGTCTGTAAATATGCACAACAGTTTTAAGGTTTTGCTCCATCCCCAGGGGTTGAAACTTGGGGTTGGGAACACTTTTGCATATATGTGTAAAACGGGGGTCGGGTGGAGTGGAGTTTGAAGTTGGGGACAGTTTGGGATATATGTATATAATTGGGGGGGGGGGCAGTGGAGCTTGGGGCATGGGACATTTTTGCATATATGTGTATAATTGGGGGAGGGTGGAGCTTGAAGCTAGGGACACTTTTGCATATATGTGTGTAATATGGGTGGAGCTTGGGCTAGGGACATTTTTTGCATATACCGGTATGTGTATAATTGGGGGGCAGTGGAGCTTGCGGCTGTGGACACTTTGGATATATGTGTATAATTGGAGGAGGGGAAGTGGAACTTGGACTGGGGACACTTTTGCATATATGTGTATAATTGGAGGAGGGGGAGTGGAACTTGGAGCTGTAGACACTTTTGCATACATGTGTGTAATGGAAGGGGAGGGATTGGTTTGGTTTGGTTTGATACTTAACATCACATCAACACATGAAAGTTATATCATGCCAATAAAATTTGAGTAAAGTGCCTTGTCAAAAGACAAACCACCACAGATAGCTTGGATGCATCAAGCTCATCTGGCTGAGACATATTCATACATCATATCAAACAAGATTTTTCATCCAACTTGGAACGAAAGACAAATGTGGTTTTGTATTTATTACTTACCCTCCTCTTTTATGCTTTCATAATATTTGACCTATTTAGTATGAGTTGAATTAAAACAAATTGGGATTTATATTGATGTGTGGACATCAGTGAATATTTCCTCTCTGGGTGTGTGATATGGAATTACCGATTGAACATCCATATTGAACACTGGATCAGTCATGTAAGATTAAATGGGTATTGTTACTTTGCTGCATAGTTAATATTTTATATGTATTGTAATTCAATTTGTTATGATAATTTACAGTGTAGGTTAATTTGTGTAATCACCCAAGATAGTCATATAAAGTTGGCATAGATAAATCAAGGAATAAAGTGTTTAGCTCAGGAGATCATTTACATATTTTGTACATGTTTATTTTTCCTTCAGGTGATATTTGCACACAGGGCCACTACTGTGTGGAAGGTTCCATTACACCCTTGCCTTGTGGTTATGGCACTTTCATGACCCACACTGGGGCATCAACATGTGACATTTGCCCAGCTGGCTACTATTGTGTGAACATGGACAGGGCAGATGTCTGTAAGCAAGGCTATTATTGCCCAGAAGGCACTGGGGCTGATCTACAGCCATGCCCACTGGGCACTTTCGGAAACACTACTGGACTGACTCAAGTGAATGAATGCACTCCATGCACAGGTCTGAATATTTTAGATGTATTTCTTCTTTGTTTAATACTCCAGAAATGTGGAAGCTATTTTATTGTGCTGGCATCAGTTTGTAGGAACAAGGCTAATTTGTTATATGGAATGTAATTCATAAAATTAAAGCAACATAATGTATGATGCAATTACCAGTACAGTGATTTATTAAATATTATGTGACAATAGCATCAATTTATAAATTTAATTACTTACTAAGAATGCTGTTAAAATTACTTTTTGTCTTTTATCTTGTAAGAGGGTTTATCTTCCTAAAATTCTAGCAGTTTTTAACCTAAATATATTTTTACCACTTTTAAGATCTTTGCTTGTTATTTTGAATGAGTACATATTTGTGTTTATTGGAAGGGTTTGTCTTCCAAACGTTTGTGCAAGTTTTCTCTTTATATTTTTAGAACTATACTTTTAATTGGCACTACATAGCCAGGATTGTGCTTACATGCTGTTAACTTCTATACATACGCACATTTAGCAAAAGAGATATTTGATAAATCCTTTTCAAGCACACATACACACACACATTTAGCAAAAGAGATATTTGATAAATCCTTTTCAAGCACACACACACACACACATTTAGCAAAGGAGATAATTGATAAATCCTTTTCAAGCACACACACACATACACACACACACAAAGGAGATATTTGATAAACCCTAGTCACATTTAGCAGAGGATATATTTGATAAATCCTACACACACACACACACACATTTAGCAAAGGATATATTTGATAAACCCTTTTCATGCACACACACACATTTAGTAAAGGCGATATTTTATATGCCCTATTCAATCATACACACACAGAGATGCTGCCAGGCCGCGGGATCGCGGGTTTCTCGCAAAAGTGATAGAGAGTCACACAACTTTTAAAAGCCAATGGGGGAAAGATCATGCAAGTTATCTGTGCTTCCCGTGATTTCTCGAACCCAATGTGCGACTTTTTTATTTTTGTTTTTTAATTAGGTTGATCAGATCGTCTTTTTTTACTTTTCTCCATGATCTCAATTAATCCTATATCTATGGAGAATATTGTTTGAATACAAGCACCTTTATGATGGAGATCTGTTGGAGTATTGCAGAAACTACGGAGGTATTCCGATTGAATTGTTTCCTGGTGCTGTGTAGTAAATTGATCCATCGATTGAAATGTCTAAAGTGCGACAGTAGTGTGTTATGTTGAAACAAAATATAACAGATTTCTTTAGGAAACTCAGCGAGATGGAAAGATCATCTGTTAAGGACGAAACTAGGGAGGATGAAATATCTGACGGTTTGTTGCCAACTGAGCATAGCGCAGAAAGCTGTGATACAGAAATAACCGGCATGATGTCGTTTACTACGGTTTAGGCCATGCAGTCGATGTGATACATCGACAGAAATATCCAAGGAACAACATGCCTGAATTGTGGAAAATTGTGTTTTAGATGCCTGAAAACCAGTTCCCGAAAATATTCAGACTGGTCATAATTGCAGCAGTTCTTGCCTTTACGAAAAAATGATTGTGAAAGGTGATTCAGTTCTCAAATCAAAATTCACACTACTCGGCGAAATAGGGTAAACACAGACCTTTAAAACTCTATCACTGTAGTAAGAAAATGTCAGAATATCTGAGAACAAAACAAAATAAAATCCTATAAAGATATATAATTCATATTAAGTATTTTTTTTCCCCATTTTTTTTCTCTAAGATATTCTGACATTTTCCTACTACAGTGATAGAGTTTCAAAGGCCATTGGGCTAACATCTGAAACAATAAATAAACTGATTATACAGATGTGTGTGGTCCAGTAAATTATTTCAGTTTGCAAAGCCATATTTGAAGGGCAGTGATAAGAAACAAAGAAGAATATTTACCAGCTGAGCAACAATTAGGTATGCAGCTACCTTATACATTTATTGTCAAAGAAGTGATACAAAATCATTAAATGCTTGTTTTAAATTAGGTGTTTCTACACCTTATAATAATGTCACCCATCATCTACCATTCGGCTTAGTTTACCCTCGCCCCCCTCCCCTGATGATCTCCCCCTCTGAGGGTAGGTGTGGGGGACCTCCCCCTCTTAAGAAAATTTCTGGCAGCATCTCTGCACACACACACACATTTAGCAAAGGAGACATTTGATAAATCCTATTCATGCACACACACACAAACATTTAGCAAAGGAGACATTTGATAAACCCTATTCATGCACACACACACACACATACACACACATTTAGCAAAGGAGACATTTGATAAACCCTATTCATGCACACACACACATACACACATTTAGCAAAGGAAACATTTGATAAATTGTATTCATGCAAGCACAACACACACACACACACATTTAGCAAAGGAGACATTTGATAAACCATATTCATACACACACACACACACATTTAGCAAAAATGTGACATTTGATAATAAACCCTATTAACACACATTCACATTAGTAGCAAAGGAGATATTTTGATATGTTTAAAATAATTTCTACTTGTTCCTTTAAGGAATTTGCAGCCATATAATATCCAACAAAATAAATTCAGACCTTTGATACAACAACTGTTGCAATTCTTAATTTTCGGTATTGGTAATTTGTGACTATATAAAAATCAACAAATCAAAAAATCATAAAGTACAGAATACAACAATTTTGAAATCTTTGATTATCATTTTAACACAAGCATATTCAGGGTGTGAAAGTATTATTACAAGAAACATTCAAGTATCTAATGTATATCATGTTTTCTTTGCACCTGGGAGGTGGATCTAAGGACCATGTTTCTCTCTAGCTGCTCGTGTTTTCTCATTGTTTTGATCATATCAGATTATAAATAGTTGAAATTAACAAAATGAATTTTTTAAAATTTCTCCTGGACAGGTGGTAATTTCTGCGGCACACCTGGATCCCCACATGTTGATGGTCAGTGTCAGGCTGGATATTACTGTGTATCTGGAGTGGATACTGCTACACCAACTGGCTCTGCCCACAAAGGGGTTGGGGGTGAATGTCCAGAAGGATCTTATTGCCCTATAGGGTCCCCTCAACCTATCCCATGTTCCCCTGGCAGATACACAAGTGTCAAAGGTATATGAGTTTTTTTGTCTAACATTTTTATTTCTGGGAAAGATTATACTTTTCCAGTGGTGACTTTAAAAGATGTATATACAATACAGTGGTCCCACTCTTAACAGCCCTCCTGGCCAGTGGTCACCCACTTTTTACAGCCAGAATCCCTTGGCACCAACAAATTTGTGTTAAAAAGTACCTGTCTAGAATGGCCATACCTATAATGCTGTCAGTGGCCTGCATATTAGTGCAAAAAATGTCAAATTTACCCCACATAAGTGGACACATATTGGGGTTTAAAGATGGAAATCTCATGAATATTTGTTAATTTCTAAATTCAACACATTGACATTTGTTCCAACTTGCTAATAAAGTACCCAAGTTTAATCCATATAAAGAGGTAAGTAATCCAGTAATCCTTACTGCTGTGTGTTCCTTATATGTCAGGTTTTGTCACTTTGATAATTACTGGCTATTATTATCACCAATAATTATCAAGATGACAAAAGTTTACAACTGAGAAGCACAGTATTGTTCAGTTCATGTCAGCATGATGTCCTGTCACCATAAAGTAAAAATGGTATATTAGCCATTGTGGCTTCTTTCACTCAGATTACAAAATGTATTTGAAATTGTACAAGATTACAACCATTTGATCACGTGACAAACTCACTTTCTTTGTAAACACAGAATCTCATGCAGTAGCTTCAAAATTAGTTTGACAGTGGTATAGTTGCCAATGAAGGAAGTTGTTGCAAAAAGTGCAAAATGTTATTGATGAGGAAGAGAAGCATTCTCAGTTTATAAGAAAAAGTGAAAGCAATCACACTAAATGAAAAGAGGGAGAGTCCTATGATGATTGGTGAGAAATTTAACATCAGAAAGATTAAAATAAACATCGTCAATTATACATTCTGTAGCAGCAGAAAAATGGAATGGATGGAGATAGCTATAATATCGTTGCCTAAATGAATGAAGTAGGGGTACTAGGATGGAGAATGACAGTTACAGCCTGATATTTGTATCCTGATTTTATTGACAAGGTTTTTAAATGGCTTTGGACCGTGATTGATAATTATTCATAATTATTTAAAATAACATTCATTGTTTCTTCAAGGGCATGGTAGTGTAGAATTTCCATGTTTTTCATAACCTTGGCACAAATTGAACCACTAGACATGACAAAATAATCACTTATAGTTCAAACTTTGTTTCAGTTTATTTTTCAGTGCCTTTTGCAGTGAAGTAATAATTGATTGTTATGAAGTTTTTTAAGAGTATACATAATATCATTGATTTATTTTCAGCTGAAAACATGCTTATCTCCCAATTTATTATTCTTGCCAAAAAAATTTATATGTGTCTTTTCTGAAAAAAATAAAGAAAGCTCTTATTTTCTTGGGTGAACATTTACAAAAATCAAAAACACTGTACTAGTAAAAACTGAATCATTTCTGGATGACATAGTGACTAAATGCACTCAGTTGTTTCAGAGATTTATAATGTGCTATGTACATTGCAGGAAAGGAGGCTTGTGACATTTGTCCAGCTAGTTACTTCTGTCCAGCGAATACAGTGGACCCCTTTGTTAACCCCTGTCCCTCTGGTCATTACTGTCCCCAGGGCACAGGGAGTGGCAGCCAGTACCCATGTGCTCCTGGAACATACAACCCACTAACAAATCAGAGCAGCGTGGTTGCATGTCAGATGTGTGACCCAGGAAAATACTGCCAGGGTGAAGGATTGATTGCCACATCAGGTAGCTGTAGTGATGGCTGGTTCTGTACAGGAGGTGCCACTCAAGCTAAGCCCATTCTAATTGGTAAGCCATGTTTATATGAATTGTTTTACCATTCTTCTAGAGGTGGGTTCATATAGAAATCCTTATGTCCATTCATCCATCAAGCAGTCAGTTCTTCCATCAGGCACACAATCTTGTTAGCACAACTAGTTCTGCAGTTTTTTATGGTTTGCCTGAAATTTAATATGCATAATGGTCATCACTGGAAGATGCACATATCGACAAATCACTATGCTGTGCAATTGTTATAAGAGTTATATTGCCTTTGTTGGCTGCAGATGAATGCAGTATATTGTTACGGAATCATACCTCTTTTCCCTTTTATAATGATTTAATTTATTAGTTTATGATCTCTGTTTTTAGTCTGAACTGCGGTTACCTTATAAGTATACATACGGTAGCCTCGATCAATAATTGTAGCTTTTGGTCACACGCTGGTAGTGTCATGTGATTTGTCTCGCGCTTATAACCTAGATTATTTGTACTTTAGTTCGTCGTAAATAACATCATGTTGACAGTTAATTCTAGTCTAAAATAGCATTCTTGAGAATAAAAGTTTGTTTACTGGAAGTAAATACATTCCTTAGGCTTCTAAAGGCTTCTAATGCTGACAGGAACTACGTAGTGGTTTTATTTGATTCTGCGCACTTAGGATGTATATATAGAGAATAATCCTGTAAAAATCATTCTTCCAGTTACTTTCAGAGAAGAGAGGTCATATTTAATTTGCAGTTCAGTGTGGGATATATCTATAATTATTTGGAGATTCATCTATTATTTATACAGTACATTTAGGAATAAGTACTGTCTTCATCTGAATTATCAAACAGTTCCGTGGAATTATCGGGAACATTTCTAATACTTGTGAGATTCCAGACTTACAAGGATTATTTGGATTTATTTAGAACTTATCAACATTTTAGCACAGTGCAGGCTATTTCATTCGGAATACTACATCCGGATTACTTGGATTAACTTCCGGAAGTGAACTTTAAAGCAATTTAGGACTTTTTAGGATATTCTATACTGTAAGTTATTTTTAATTCTTTCACTTTGATTGTTTGTTGAATTATTTTAATACTTTTAATACTTTAGGAAATTAAAGATTTGCATTTTAATCTTGAAAGCTTGTTTGTGTCTTTTATCTTGTTACATTACCCCTAGAGTCGTAACAATATAACAAAATCTTGTGAACTCAAATAATCTTGCATTTGTTTGTGGATTGCCACAAAATGGGGTAAATATTATGATCATCATCTGAAGATGTACAAATCAACAAATCATTTTACTCCTGCAATGTTTTTAAATATTTTCCAAGTTTCATGGTGATCCATTGAAATCTGTGAGACTAGCTGCATTCACAAAATTCTGTCATACACTACAGCTTGAATTCAAAATGGGCAATAACTCTAGCAAAAATCATAGCAGTACAGTGTATTGTCAACATGTACATCTTGAGATGATGACCATAATATGTACAAAAGTTTTACAGCAATCCATCAAAAAGAAACCTCTCAGACTAGTTGTATTCACATGACTTTGTTATATACTGCATTCAGCTACAAGACAAAAAGGACATTTAAAAAAATTGCAGGAGTAAAATGATTTGTTGAAATGTACATCTTCAGATGATGATCATAATATTTGCCCCATTTTGTCCCCTATCTGCTTGGAG
This sequence comes from Margaritifera margaritifera, assembly GCA_029931535.1. NCBI lineage: Eukaryota > Metazoa > Mollusca > Bivalvia > Unionida > Margaritiferidae > Margaritifera > Margaritifera margaritifera. Next base: position 6,384,879 of record JAQPZY010001689.1, on the reverse strand, counting down.
CAGGGGTGTTCTGATTTGGTTTGTATTTATGAATTTTAATGTAAATAACTTTATTTGTTATTGAGGTCAGTACAAAAACTTTTTTTAAAAATTTAATACATTTTTTACTTTTTCTGACAAAACTTGTTAGTAGCACTGAGCAAAACCACTTGAGGTTGACAAATGAAATTTGGTACGCACATTTGTGTGCATATGTAGATTTTTGTGCCTATATTGTGATTTGTATAACTTTTTTAATTTGTTGGGACTTTGACTTTCTGGTCTACAGTGGTCTACAGTGGGGGCATGTGTGCTTTACAAACACAAATCTAGTTATTAAATTTAATTGCTGAATTTGAATTCAAATTTGCATTAAATTTGTGAAATTTTATTTTTCTTTTTTGTATCAGAATGTCAGTGACTTGCAGCAAATGAAGGACATTATTTATAAGATAAAAATTTCATTGACTTGAGTAATTACTGTTAGAATAATGATCTGTAATTGTTCTCAGCCAAGTCCATCATCTTGTAGAGTAAATTACAGCACTCATTACGCAAAGATTTGTAATGAAAGGGACAGATATAGATGAGGTAAGGTTGTATCATGTATTTCATGTGACCTGTTTAATATTGATATTCAGTGATCAATTGCTTCCACATTTTATTGTTGGGCAATATGACAAAAGGAATGAATTTCTTTTAAAGCAAGTCTCTCTTACTTTATATATGTGATCTATCCTAACTTTTATGTAAATTTCTGTCCAGGTAATTATACGGATATTGACCAGTGTACCTGCCCAGCATATAACTACACTGGGGGACGATGTCAGCCAGGATCCTATTGCCCTGCAGGGTCCTCTTCTCCAATCAATTGTGATGCTGGATCATACTGTAATGACTATGAGCTTTCAACACCAAAAGGTAAAGGTCAGGGGACAGTGAATAGCCTTTTATTTTTTTTTTTCAAAGATGCAAAAGGTATCAGCATTTCATCCAGTCAGTCCACCATGCTTTACACATATAATAACCGGCAAAAACGAAGAGTTTTAGAAATTTTAGCACATGACATTATTTTTGAAGAATAATAGACTTTTGTTATCTGGCTTTGAACCTCTAGCTTGCACTTGGGGTAAGGAAGAAGTCTATTGATTTCAGGGTCCAAAAGTAAAAGTCACTTTGACTAAAAGAAAAAAAAAATGGTTTCTGCAAAAGGAAACATAATTTATATATCACAGCCCAAGGACAAACTTAGTTGATGGCTTGCACTTGGGGTAATGAAGAGGCCTGTTGATATTGGGGTAAAAAAGCTAGAGATCAAGGTCACTGAAAGAATAGAAATGGTTTCCACACAGCATCATTAGTTCTACATCACAGACCTGGACCAGACTTTATAAGTGGCTTGCACTTGGGGTAAAGAAGACCCCTATCAGTTTGGGGGTTAAAAGGTCAAAGGTCAAGGTCACTTTGACTGAAAGAAGAACTGGTTTCAGTACAGAAATTTCAGTTCTCGACCATGTACCTTCAGGAGAGGTTGGATGACTTAAATAACAATAATAATAATAATAATTATAATAATAATAATAATAATTATTATTATTATTATTATTATTATTATTATTATTATTATTATTATTATTATAAAGACTCTAGTTAACAAGGGCAACTCAGTTACATAATGGAACTAATCTACTTTGAGGTCCTTTAAGATATATGTACAGATATATACAGAGTGCAGTCAATCACTGCCTATGACACACACAGACACACACACACACACACACACAAATCACAGATCACAGACCAAGACTACTTAACTACACATGTAAATTGTATACATGCTAACAGATAAAACTCCTATCATTAGTCAAACTTAAACTCATGCATAACACATATGATACCAACATATATTTATATACAAAAAAGTAGTTGGAGAAGGTGGATAGGCCTTGTGCTATTAATTAAGATGTTGATTTCATCCATTTAATACACCTGTGGTGAAAAGCTGATATGCTAGAAGATTCTTTGATTTCTTTTGGGATATTATTCCATATAATCGCCCCAAAGTTTGGAATATTCTTTTTAAAATAAATCTTTTTTTGGTTTTGGAATTAGCATGGTTTTGGGTGTCATTGATTTAATGTTTGGGGTGTTGCTGATTTCTCTGCATTGAAAAGTATTTCTCATGTAAACAGGGCCAGACTTAACAAAAACTTTATACATCATTTTGGCTTTCCGAATGTGAAGTTGTTCTTGAAAAAGTAGGATGTTTAAAATATCCATTGCGTCTATAATGTTTCCAGTTTGCCCATCTGGTATTATTTTTACAGGCTCATTTTTGCAAACAAAATATTTCCTCAACATTAATGTCAGATGAATTTCCCCATATTATATTACAAGAGTCAAAGATGAGGCTGAATATTGGTCTTGTAAAAAGTGACACAGTATTGTTTTGGAATGATTTACTTTGTTTATCTTAATAACCAAAGATCAGAATTTGTTTTCTTTGTAATGAAATTTACATGTTCAGACCAAAGTAAATTGTCAACAAGAATACCAAGAATTTTGTCCTTGGAAACCACTTTCAGTTTTTCATTATTACAGAAAAGGCTGAAATCATCTGTTTGTAAGTTTGCTCTTGTTTGTTGTGTTGTGATTATAAAAATAATAATAATAATAATAATAATAATAATAATGACTTTATTTAAAGAAGAAGATCATTTGGTCAACTGTCCAATCTTCCATGAGGCCTTCTACAATTTTATATATATGTTGTAAAATTTTTACAAGTTGTGGTGTCTTTAGACAACAATGCTGTTTAAAAATTTGATAATTGATCTACTGCTACTATAAAATATTTACAAGACATTAAAGATGAGTACATACAGGATTCATACAAAGATAAGTAGTGAACCTGTGTAAAACATTACAGGCAAGTACATAAAGAACAGTGTTTTAAAGAAGAGTAGTACTGAATTACACAAAATCATACAAATAATTGTTACTGTAAATGTTGACTAAGAAGCTTCTTAAAACCTAAGGAAGAGTCAGCTGACCTTATATAGGGTGGAATGGAATTCCATAGTTTGGCTCCAGAAAAAGCAAGCTCTTTTTATAAAACTCTGAATTTGGTGTAGGTAAATATAAATTGTTGTTTGAGATGGATCTTAGTTCATACGTATGTACATTTTCCACAAATTTAAAATTACATTAAAGATAATCAGAGTCAACCCATGTCAGGATTTGTAGACTAGTAAACCCTTTTGAAGCTGAGTTCTCTGTTGAAATGGAAGCCACGTAAGGGTTTTAAAAAGATTGGTTGATGGTGTATCTAAATCATCGTCAAGAATAACTCTAGCTGCTCTTTTTTGAAATTTCAGTAGTCTTTCTTGATTTTCTGTATCATTATTAACCCAGATAGAACAGCAATATTCTACATGTGGCATGATGTAGGCATTGTAGAATATCTTTCTCTGTTCTTGAGAGTGATAAGATTTTATTCTGTTCAAGAGATAAAACAGTGAGTTTACTTTCTCAATGACCTTATCAACTTGCATTTTTATTATTATTATTAAGTATGAAGCAAATCATTTGTGAGCTGTGTCACTACATTGATAGATTTTTAGTTTCTCTAGGAGATTTTCACAATCTACAAGATGAAACACTTTTTGAAAATCAGTCATAATGTTTGCAACTAACTTTCCTTCATCTAAAGCCCACATCCATGTATCAGCCATTGATATTAGTGATGTTTCACAGCCATGTATCAGGCATTGATATTAGTCATGTTTCACATCCATGTATCAGCCATTGATATTAGTCATGTTTCACATCCATGTATCAGCCATTGATATTAGTCCTGTTTCACAGCCATGTATCAGCCATTGATATTAGTTATGTTTCACATCCATGTATCAGCCATTGATATTAGTCATGTTTCACATCCATGTATCAGCCATTGATATTAGTGATGTTTCACAGCCATGTATCAGCCATTGATATTAGTCATGTTTCACATCCATGTATCAGCCATTGATATTAGTCCTGTTTCACAGCCATGTATCAGGCATTGATATTAGTCATGTTTCACATCCATGTATCAGCCATTGATATTAGTCCTGTTTCACAGGAATGATTAATTGCCTAAAATCATCATATTGGTTATAATGGTATGTAAAACTGATCTTCCTATCAGAAGAATATTGTTTTCCTATGAATTTCCCACTCCTAAGTTCTCTGCAGATGTTATAGTTTGTGGGACTGTTACACTCTTTTGTCTTCTCTCATTACTGACTAGAGCCTGATTTTTTTGTTGTTTTTGTTTTAAATTTTGCAACATTTGTATAGTCCTTGTAGCTTGGGACTGTTTATTGACCTGCGGCACAGCTGGTGTCTGTGTACTCGGAGTGCCAGATAATGTAATGCTTTGGGTGTGTTTACTCTTGGTAGAATTCCTGTCTGTCTGAACTTATTTAATTTTTTCTTCCATAAATTTATTCAGTTGTTCTTACAGCTTATCAACTTGACTTTGAAATCCACTAATTACCTTCATCAAATGACACAGTGTCAGGCAGTACCATTTGGGATTCGATGTAATAAAGACAAAAGTTAAAAAGACGACGGTAAAAAAGACAAAAGAAAATAAGACAAATGTAAAAAGGACAAAGAAAATTACAAAAGTAGGTAAAAAAAGACTTAATCAAGATCCACTAGCTTTACCACTATTGTCCTAGATATATAAAGGTAAAAAAAAGACAGAGGCGGTGCATGGAGTAAATCAAGATATGAGCAGACCGATCAAAGCCGACTAAATTGTTGTAGCCAACTTGTCTGAAACCATCAAAATGAAACCACCACGCATGTTTGAATTGAGACATCTGCCAGCTGTTCTGAGGCGGTGCATGGATCAACATCCACTGGCTTCAGCACTTTTGTCCTATATATATATCAAGTTTAGAACAATATCTTTACTTCACAAACTGCAACGATACTGCAAGTGTTTCGAAAAAGTTGTCAGGGCATATTTCATCACAACCATCATCCCTTGCCATGATGGAGGTGATAGCAAATAATAAAGGTGGACCAAAGCTATGTTTCAATGCCTTCATGTATAATAAGCAAACAACAACTGGAACAGCCATATATTGGACGTGCTCAAATTTCAATTCAGGCAGCAAAGGCAGACTGAAGACGTCTCTTAACATGGAAGATGTGTTATTGATGCATGAACATAAGCATGACACAGAACAAAGCAAAGTCAAAGTTGCAAAAGCCAGGGCAGAGATGAAGCGGTTGGCTGCATTAACAGAAGAGAAACACCAGCACAGATCAAAAACAAAAAGAAAAACAATGGAGCAATTCTTTCAGGGCATTGGTCGATGCATCCGAATAGCCACATATGACTGAACCCATTTAATGAAGTTATTTGTGTAAAATTCAATATTCGTATTTGTGTAAAATGTGTCATTATTGCAGTTTCATATTAACTTACTTCATAAATGTGTTGCTTTCTATGATAAAATGTGAATCAAGTATTATTTGAAACATAAATTTGCATCTTGAAGGACATATCCAATAATAAAATATTAATTCCTTTTTGTTGTTGTCTTTCTTACCTTTATATATCTAGGACAAAGGTGTTCACGACAATGGATTTTGATTTTGTCTTTTGTACCTACTTTTGTAATTTTCTCTGTCTTTTTTACCTTTGTCTTTTTTTACCTACTTTTGTAATTTTCTGTCTTTTTTACCTTTGTCTTTTTTTACCTACTTTTGTAATTTTCTGTCTTTTTTACATACTTTTGTAATTTTCTCTGTCTTTTTTACCTACTTTTGTAATTTTGTCTTTTTTACCTTTGTCTTTTTTTACCTACTTTTGTAATTTTCTGTTGTTTTTTTTACCTACTTTTGTAATTTTCTGTCTTTTTTACCTACTTTTGTAATTTTCTGTCTTTTTTACCTACTTTTGTAATTTTCTGTCGTTTTTACCTACTTTTGTAATTTTCTGTCGTTTTTACCTACTTTTGTAATTTTCTGTCGTTTTTACCTACTTTTGTAAGTTTCTGTCGTTTTTACCTACTTTTGTAATTTTCTCTGTCTTTTTTACCTACTTTTGTAATTTTCTGTCTTTTTCTGTCTTTTTTACCTACTTTTGTAATTTTCTCAGTCTTTTTTACCTACTTTTGTAATTTTCTGTCTTTTTTACCTACTTTTGTAATTTTCTGTCGTTTTTACCTACTTTTGTAATTTTCTGTCTTTTTTACCTACTTTTGTAATTTTCTCTGTCTTTCTTACCTTTGTTTTTTTTTACCTACTTTTGTAATTTTCTGTTGTATTTTTGACCTACTTTTGTAATTTTCTGTCTTTTTTACCTACTTTTGTAATTTTCTGTCTTTTTTACCTACTTTTGTAATTTTCTGTCTTTTTTACCTACTTTTGTAATTTTCTGTCGTTTTTACCTACTTTTGTAATTTTCTGTCGTTTTTACCTACTTTTGTAAGTTTCTGTCGTTTTTACCTACTTTTGTAATTTTCTGTCTTTTTTACCTACTTTTGTAATTTTCTGTCTTTTTCTGTCTTTTTTACCTACTTTTGTAATTTTCTGTCTTTTTCTGTCTTTTTTACCTACTTTTGTAATTTTCTGTCTTTTTTACCTACTTTTGTAATTTTCTGTCTTTTTTACCTACTTTTGTAATTTTCTGTCGTTTTTACCTACTTTTGTAATTTTCTGTCGTTTTTACCTACTTTTGTAATTTTCTGTCGTTTTTAACTACTTTTGTAATTTTCTGTCGTTTTTACCTACTTTTGTAATTTTCTCTGTCTTTTTTACCTACTTTTGTAATTTTCTGTCTTTTTCTGTCTTTTTTACCTACTTTTGTAATTTTCTGTCTTTTTTACCTACTTTTGTAATTTTCTGTCGTTTTTACCTACTTTTGTAATTTTCTGTCTTTTTCTGTCTTTTTTACCTACTTTTGTAATTTTCTGTCTTTTTTACCTACTTTTGTAATTTTCTGTCTTTTTTACCTACTTTTGTAATTTTCTGTCGTTTTTACCTACTTTTGTAATTTTCTGTCGTTTTTACCTACTTTTGTAATTTTCTGTCGTTTTTACCTACTTTTGTAATTTTCTGTCGTTTTTACCTACTTTTGTAATTTTCTCTGTCTTTTTTACCTACTTTTGTAATTTTCTGTCTTTTTCTGTCTTTTTTACCTACTTTTGTAATTTTCTGTCTTTTTTACCTACTTTTGTAATTTTCTGTCGTTTTTACCTACTTTTGTAATTTTCTGTCTTTTTTACCTACTTTTGTAATTTTCTCTGTCTTTCTTACCTTTGTCTTTTTTTATCTACTTTTGTAATTTTCTGTTGTTTTTTTTACCTACTTTTGTAATTTTCTCAGTCTTTTTTACCTTTGTCTTATTTCCTTTCTATTTTTTACTTTAGTCTTTTTTACCATTGTCTATTTTACTTTTGTCTTTATGGTATGTTACCACCATTTGGTTGGCATGATATATTGGGGTACTGCACATACATGGGGGCACATTGCCCTCAGGGACTATCAAGCATAGATTATTGAGGCCATCTGTTCCTGATCCTGACAGTTACTTTGAATGGAAGTTTCCATACCAGATATGACTAGCATGAATTTTATAGAGGAATCTAAATATAGATTAAGGGATATTCTAAAGAAATTTTTATCTTTCCATTGTTTAGCTCCTTGTCCTCTTGCCACAATAGATCTTTTCTTACAAGTATAGTTCAAAGTGCATTTCAAACAGTCTAAAGTCTACAACAAATGTATGAGGGCTTTTACTGCCTGTGTTAAATTCCTTCTCAATGACATTTCGAAACCGCTTGAAAGAACATAAAGATAAGAATGTAAAAACAATATGTGAAGAAGAAAATGCTGCTGTTTTGAATACAATCCAAAGGATGTTTTACTGTACAGTCCAATACAATCCCTTCCAAAGGATCTTTTATTGTACAGTCCATTACAATCCCTTCCAAAGGATCTTTTATTGTACAGTCCAATACAATCCCTTCCAAAGGATCTTTTACTGTACAGTCCAATACAATCCCTTCCAAAGGATCTTGTACTGTACAGTCCAATACAATTTTACTGTACAGTACAATACAATCCCTTCCAAAGGATTTTTTACTGTACAGTCCAATACAATCCCTTCCAAAGGATTTTTTACTGTACAGTCCAATACAATCCCTTCCAAAGGATTTTTTACTGTACAGTCCAATACAATCCCTTCCAAAGGATTTTTTTACTGTTCAGTCCAATACAATCCTTTCCAAAGGATTTTTTACTGTACAGTCCAATACAATCCCTTACAAAGGATTTTTTTACTGTACAGTCCAATACAATCCTTTCCAAAGGACTTTTTACTGTACAGTCCAATACAATCCCTTCCAAAGGATCTTTTACTGTACAGTCCAAAAGAACCCTTTCCAAAGGATCTTTTACTGTACAGTCCAATACAATCCCTTCCAAAGGATCTTTTACTGTACAGTCCAATACAATCCCTTCCAAAGGATCTTTTATTGTACAGTCCAATACAATCCCTTCCAAAGGATCTTTCACTGTACAGTCCAATACAACCCCTTCCAAAGGATCTTCTACTGTACAGTCCAATACAACCCCTTCCAATGTATCTTTTACTGTTGTTACGACTAGGGGTAATGTAACAAAAGAAAAGACTCAAACAAGCTTTCAAGATTTAAAATACAAATCTGTAATTTCCTAAAATATTAAAATATTTCAACAAACAATTAAAGTGAAAGAATTAAAAATAACTTACAGTATAGAATATCCTTAAAAGTCCTAAATTGTTTTAGAGTTCACTGTTCCGGAAGTTAATCCAAATATTCCGAATGTATGTTCCAAATGAAGTAACCTTCACTGTGCTAATGTGTTGATAAGAATAAGTTATATCCAAGTAATCCTTGCGAATATAATATCACAAGTTCTAAAAATGTTTCCGATAATTCCACGGAGCTGTATAATAAATAAGTTGAAGACACAGTACTAATCCAAAATGCACTGTATTAATATCAGTAGATCTCCAAAGAATAATATCCCACACACAAAATGAACCAAATTTGTTATGACCTCTCTATTCAATGTAACTATGAAGAATGCCTAAACACAGGATTATTTCCTATAATATAGTCTCCCACTGCGCAGAAACAAAATAAAATCCATTGTGTCTTTGATAAACAACAGGACATTTCGAAACATTGCAACCCTCTCCGAACCAATCAGAAATTAGGTTATGCGTGACATCTCTTAAAGTACCTCTATATTGACATTTATTATCAATAACAAAGTGTTTACTCGTAGAATCTAGGTCAGAAGTTCAACTCTCTCATGCGCTCTAAAACCACGTGATGTACTAAACTTCAGTGAAATATCGATCGAGCTTACTGTATGTATACTCACAAGATGACAGCTGTTTAGACTAAGAACAGAGATCAAAAACTAATAAACTATACCATTATTAAAAGAAAAATGATATATAATTCTGTAACACTGTACAGTCAAGAACAACCCCTTCCAAATGATATTTTACTGTACAGTCCAATACAATCCCTTCCAAAGAATCTTTTACTGTACAGTCCAATAAAACCCCTTCCAAAGGATCTTTTATAGTACAATCTAATACAACCCCTTAAAAATGATATTTTACTGTACAGTCCAATACAATCCCTTCCTAAGGATCTTTTACTGTACAGTCCAATACAGTTTTACTGTACAGTCCAATACAGTTTTATTGTACAGTCCAATACAACCCCTTCCAAATGATATTTTACTGTACAGTCTAATACAACCCCTTCCAAAGGATCTTTTACTGTACAGTCCAATACAATCCCTTCCAAAGGATCTTTTACTGTACAGTCCAATACAATCCCTTCCAAAGACTCTTTTGCTGTACAGTCCAATACAATCCCTTCCAAATGATATTTTACTGTACAGTCCAATACAATCCCTTCCAAAGACTCTTTTACTGTACAGTCCAATACAACCTCTTCCAAAGGATATTTTACTGTACAGTCCAATACAACCCCTTCCAAAGGATCTTTTACTGTACAGTCCAATACAATCCCTTCCAAAGACTCTTTTACTGTACAGTCCAATACAATCCCTTCCAAAGACTCTTTTACTGTACGGTCCAATACAATCCATTTAAAAGACTCTTTTACTGTACAGTCCAATCCAAGCCCTTTCAAAGGATCTTTTACTGTACAGTCCAAATCTCTGGGTTAAAATCATTCAAAGGATGCACTACTGTTGGCAGAAATACACTTGTTAGAGTCAGTTGAAATTTCAGTACTGACATGGAAAATTCTTCCATCACTGGCATGCGAGTTAATGCAAAATAATCATCATAATCATTTTAAACATCTTGTGCTTGAGTCATGAATTGGTTGATATAGAAACTTAGGAGAGTTATCCTTTTGCAACTGTTTGTAAAGTCTGCTAACATGACAGGCGCAGCGGGTTTAAGCTTGCAGTGTCAGCCATTTTGACAGTAGTCCAGACATAATTTTAAACCATCAATTTCTATTTCAAATAGCACAAAAAATTGACATCCATACATGTTGGTTAACTCATTTTCCCCTAGAGATTCTTTTCATTTTCGCCTGAAATGGGGGTGGGAAACACATTTTTGGGGTTACTTCTGATTGCATCCAAATACATCTTGTTGCGAGAGATTTTTTGTTTTGCTGGATGCTTAGGTGTATAAAAGACATTGTTTTCGATTGGTTGTTTTGCCTGCACATGTGCAGAAGGGTGAAAATTGGACTTCTTTCTTTTTTGCTTATTGGACCCACGATTCATGTCATGGCACCTTATACTCCAAATCTCAAACTTATCCTACTTTTTGTAAAGGTTCATCTGTCTGTATGCATTTCGGACTGGTCTGCTTTAGATCTAAGGGCAATAAAATCTAAAATCCCGACACAGACTCAGGTTCTGAAACTGGTAATTTTCGGCCTTAAAAAAATTGGTCTTAATTTTTTTTTCCACTGTAATTTTTAACATGACCAGAAAGTCTACATTATTAGGCATCATGGTAGAACTACATCTTTCTCCTTTTCTCTAATACCATCCTCTTTGGTGTATCTTGAATGATGTTGACATTAGAGAGTTCGGAAGTACCTCATGATGCGTAAACGTGGTACGTGGGAATAATGAGTTAAGAAAGAAGCCTATTGATTTTGAGATCAGAAGTTCAAGGTCACTGTGACTATAATGATTTTTGCATAACTTTTGATCTAGACCAGGTACCTTGACGAAAAGTTTGGGAAGTCTTGCACCTAAGGTTTGAAAGAGGCCTACTAATACTGGGGTCAAAAGGTTATACACTGTAAGTTTAGTTCAAGACTGCAGACTTTGACTGGAGTTCCAGGTCATTGATATCCATTGGTCAGTAATCTCCAGAGTCATCCATACCCTCCTAGTGCCTAGATAGATGACACCATGACAATAACTTCAAACACATGGTAGGCGTATAATGTGCTGTTCATGGTAATCTTGCTAAAGTTCTATTTCCTCCCAAAAAGCACTGTTAAATTAATATGACAATACATAGTGTTTCAGTTGTGAGATAAACTTAAGACATCATCATAAACTTTAACTTGTGTCAATGTATTTATATTAATATTGTGTGATTTGTAGAGAGAAATGCATGTTGTGTCAACGTATTTATATTAATATTGTGTGATTTGTAGAGAGAAATGCATGTTGTGTCAACGTATTTATATTTTTAAGAGGGACCTTGTCATATAATGAAGCTTTCATTTTGTGATTTTTCAGGTCAGTGTGATGCAGGGTACTATTGTCCAGTTGGTCAGACTGTGGCTAACCCTTCAGCCTTCATCTGCACCCCTGGTCACTACTGTCTAAACGGCTCACTAACTCCCACCCCCTGTCCCACAGGAACCTTTTCAAACTCAACTGGCAACACTGCAGAGTCTGACTGCAGAAACTGTACAGCAGGTGAGAGAATTGTACTGTAATTTTGAATTTTTTAGCTTTATTAATACTTTTCTTAAATTCAATAAATGTGGCATATTTAAGACATTTAAATACAAATTAAATAAATCTGGCATATTTAAGACATTTAAATTCATGTAAAATGCTTATTGGTTTATATTTAAGACATTTAAATTCATGTAAAATGTTTATTGGTTTTTAAACTTATTTTAATTTGTTGATATGAATGAAAATAATTTTTTCCAAACTTTGTTGTCTCATTAATTTGAAAATTTTCATATTCATGAAAGGTTTGTGATTCACAATACATTTCTTTTCAATATCTTCTTAAATGTTAACAATTATTTGTACTTTGAATTAGTTTATAATTCTTTAGAACATACATGTTTTTCACTGCCTTCTTTGATTTTTTTCTACAACTATTGTAATAATAATAATAATAATAATAATATTAGTAGTAATAATAATAAAGCTATTTTCAGAGGGTAACCTAGGTAGTTACAAAACCAAACTTCCTTGGGGCCCTCCATTATATACAAATATTTACAAGTAAATGTACAAAAATGCTTTATAGCACAGTTATCTATAATATAACTTGATAAAATAGATGAATTGAAGGTGAGAAAAAAGAAAACATAAGATACTGTGAGGAAAATAAGGAAAGGTAAAAAAAATGGGGATGAATAAAAGAATGTTCTTGTTAATAAAATAGGTGTATTATTTAGCCATTTTCTTATTTTTTTTATGAATAGCATTTAATGAGGGTGCTTCTTTCACATGTTTAGGTTAAATATTCCAAATCAATGTCCATAATATGCAAGACTTTCTTGCATAATTTTTGTTGTGGTTTTGAACTTTTTAAATTATTACTTTTTGTAAGAATGTTGAATTTGGATTTGCTTGCTGTTGTACCATAGTTAGGAGCTAATGAGGACCCACTTGATTTGAAATTTTGTACATAAGTTTAGACTTTCTACTGAGGACCCACTTGATTTGAAATTTTGTACATAAGTTTAGACTTTCTACTGAGGACCCACTTGATTTGAAATTTTGTACATAAGTTTAGACTTTCTAATGAGGACCCACTTGATTTGAAATTTTGTACATAAGTTTAGACTTTCTCATAAATATTCTGTCTTTGATTGAAAGTATTTTTAGTTTTATCATTGCATGAATGGAATCCATATAATTTTCAGATAGTATAATCTTAAATGCTTGTTTCTGCAGTCTGAACAGTTTTGTCTGATTGTTTGGGAACATTTTTCTCATACCATATTACAATAATCAAAGCAGTGCTGAACATAGCTTTTATAAAACTTAACTCTGTTAGAAATAGGTAGGAAGCAATTTTTTTGGGATAGCAACCAGAGTTTCAAGGAGACATTTTTTATTACATGTCTAACAAGTTAATTCTGTGTTAGGTTGTTATCAACCATCACACTGAGAACCTTATCATGTGTGACAACTTGCACTGAACTATGCATGACATTTGAAGCATAGTCTGAATATAGGAATTTTACATGACTTCATGTGTGATGAATATAGGGATTGTACATCAATTACCATGTGCTTAATATAAAAATTATAGATTTCACATTATGTGTTGAATATAAGGATAATACATGACTTCCTGTGTGCTGAATATAGGAATTGTACATGAATTACCATGTGCTGAATATAGAGATTGTACATTATTATTTATGTGCTGAATATAGGGATTGTACATGACTTCCATTGTGCTGAACATAGGGATTGTACATGACTTCCTGTGTGCTGAATATAGGAATTGTACATGACTTCCTGTGTTCTGAATATAGAGATTGTACATTACTTATGTGCTGAATATAGGAATTGTACATGACTTCCTGTGTGCTGAATATAGGGATAATACATGACTTCCTGTGTGCTGAATATAGGGATTGTGCAAGAATTCCTGTTTGCTGAATATATCGATTGTACATGACTTTATTGTGTTGAATATAGGGATTGTACATGACTTCATATGTGCTGAATATATTGATTGTAGAAGACTTCCTGTATGCTGAGTATAGGGATTGTACAAAACTTTCCTGTGTGCTGAATATAGTGATCGTACAAGACTTCCTGTGTGCTGAATATAGGGATTGTACATGGCTTCCTGTGTGCTGAATATAGGTATCGTTCTTGACTCCCTGTGTGCTGAATATAGGGATTACGGTATACATAACTTCCTGTGAACTGAATATAGGGATTGTACATGAATTACCATGTGCTGAATATAAAAATTATAGATTACACATTATGTACTGAATATAGGGATTGTACATGACTTCCTGTGTGCTGAATATAGGCATTGTACATGACTTCCTGTGTGCTGAATATAGGAATTGTACATGAATTGCCATGTGCTGAATATAGAGATTGTACATTACTTCTTATGTGCTGAATATAGGAATTGTACATGACTTCCTGTGTGCTGAATATAGGGATAATACATGACTTTCTGTGTGCTGAATATATTGATTGTACATGACTTTATTGTGTTAAATATAGGGATTGTACATGACTTCATATGGGCTGAATACAGTAGGATCCCGCTATAGCACAATGGTCGGGGTCCACAAAATGAGATTGTGCTATGTCCCGAACCGTGAAATAACCAACCTAGACAAAACCAAGTCATTTAGCTGAAGAAAATGATGCATGCACCAAAAAAATGGGGAGGGGGGGTCAATTGTGGGCTCAAAACAACGTGCTTCATTGGCTCAGTTACCATCTTAAATCAATGCATATTAAACGAGAAATACACGTGCAGTGAAAACAGAGATTGCACATATAATATTTTACTATTTTCAGAGAACCATGCATTGGTACATTTATATGTACATGTCTATTGTATAGCATGAATAGTTAAAGGAGCAACACGTGTACTCACCAACCAATCTCATGGCATGTGTAGGAGTGAGTCCATAATAATTCTATCGAAAATATACACACAGAAGTATAATATCATTGTCTGATAAAGTTCTGAAATCCCACATTGTTGTCTAGTCATTGTAAATCGTCGTCGTCTAGTCATCATAAATCACGTCCCACTCTGATTCCTCAGCTTTACTGTCATATGCGGGTGCTTATGCAGAGAATGAGCTTGGGCAAGTAACACTTTGATCATAAAGTCAGAAATCTATTAAAGGATGCAACTGGACACGTGTCAGTTGTGCGGCAAGATCACAGGGAGTTCAAATAACCACTCTCTGTTACTTGGCACTGAACAAGTATCAAACTCACGGCTTGATCAAAGGGTTGTCACGTGGGAAAACAAAGAGTGTGGTGCCTTTACCAGCTAAGGGATTAAGGTCAAAGTATATGCACAGGAAGTTGTAGAACTCTACTTGGCACTGAACAAGTATTAGAATCGTGGCTCGATCAAAAGGATTGTCAACTTGAAAACAAAGTGAGTGCTTTTACAAGCCAACGGCTTATTGGCCCACATGCACTGGCAGATAACTTGGGAAATATCACTTGGGAAATTTAATCTGACTTGTGGAAACACCGGACTCAATCCTGTCCATGGCTTCAAGCTTTTCTTTAACAGTATAAGCTTTACGTTTCCGTGTACTGTTATCCATTGTAAACAACTACTAATTAAAACTTTGACACCTATTTGTTTGAACGACTACAGCAAGAATAATTGTTAATCAGCAATGGGGTCATTTTTATAGGGAATGTACAATATTATTCACAGGTCAACTGATTGCAGGGTGATTGTCTAACAATACCGCCAAGCCATGTGTACGCGTTGGCGGCTTTCATTTTTTTTGTGGATGTTTTATAAATCATTGCCGCATGGTTTGAACAACCTTTAGCTTTGCGATTGACTTTGATGATTGTCAATGACTTAAATTAATTGATTTACAACTTCAGGTGCGAATCTTTTATCAACCACCGCATTGTTTGGTGCTTGGCTGTGTATGCAGTTGAATGAGCAAACATATGTTGGCTATTGTTTGAACAACGATTGTACACAGAATGTATTGAAGTCAAACACAAAGAAGACTTAATGACATGTATCAGTAATAATAAGATTAACACTTATCAGCTTTAAAATGAGCTGACATCTTTCAAAAATAAACTAAGATCAAAGTGCAGTGATTGACTACTGACACATTTGAAATGAACATTCACAAATAGAAATGTTCATCATCTTTATTCATATAATGAAAGATGCAATCATAAGACACTTTTTCTTCAAGAATACAATACAGCTTGCCAAATTATGAAATCAAACTCTTGTTTATTTTGGCACAAAACTTTGCAGTAGTTCAAGAAATTGGAGACATTATTGTAAAATTTCGGTAGCCACGCCACGATCGTATTATATCCGAATTCATACACGATCTCTTCCCCAAAATGATAATTAATTTTTTACACATTATTTTTCGTACTTTGAAGAAAAAAAATTTTTTTTTCATGTACGAAAAAATAGATGAAATTTCGGGAGTCATGCCACGATCGTGTTACATCTGAATTCATGCTATAACGAAGCGTGCTATAGCGGGGTCCTACTGTATATTGATTGTAGAAGACTTCCTGTGTGATGATTATAGGGATTGTACAAAACTTTCTGTGTGTTGAATATAGGGATCGTACATGACTTCCTGTGTGCTGAATATAGGGATCGTACATGACTTCCTGTGTGTACATGACTTCATACGTGCTGAATATATTGATTGTAGAAGACTTTCTGTGTGCTGAATATAGGGATTGTACATAATTTCCTCTGTGCTGAATATAGGGATTGTACATAATTTCCTGTGTATTGAATATGGGGATCGTACATGACTTCCTGCCTGCTGCATATATTGATTGAACATGACTTCCTTTGTGAATAGATTTGCTGGAGCATGATGGAAGAGTTTTGACCCCACTAAAGATTTGCACACAGCAAACTATGTATGGTACATGAGTTTTATATCAAATACCTACAAAAAAAAGTTTCTTAAAACACGAAAAAAAATAATGTTGAAATTGCCACCATGTTATCAAATGGATTTTTGTTGCAGGGGTGCACAGGCTCCAACCTGTCAGCTGATTTCTGCTCAGTAACTGTTTCAGTAATTTGTCTTGAACATTTTGCTTGGTTTTATAAAAAAAAAAATTTCTCCTGAAGTATATTCTATTTATTATTATGGAAAAATTTATGATTGGAAATTATAACACAAATGACAGTAACATGTGGTTAATAAAGGGAGGTCACCCCTGTAGCATTACATACCTCCTATAACACGACATGTCATGTAGAAAACACAATTTTTGACTCCCAAACCCCCTAACATGGTTGTGTTTCAAAAGAAAAAATTTTCAATAATCTTAGGAAGAAAAAAAACGAGACATTTTTTTTGCCACCACTATATTTGGCTGAAGCATCTGGTCTGTATAAACAGTAAAAAGTCCTGCTTAGAGTCCATGTACAACTATCCTTGGGGCTGTTTATACTGCTGATTATCATGTCAATTAATAGGTAAGGTGGTCAGAGATAAGCAGCCACCATTTCCCAGGTTACTTAATTGACTGAGAATAGGTAGGATGACGGCATGTCAAGTCCTTTGAACGCTGCTGTGGGAGAGCCCATTAGGCTAATTTGCATACCGTATTTAGCTGTGTATAACACACACTTTTTTCACCTTGTTTTCTTATCTTCAGTCGGGGGTGCACGCTTTATAGAAGAACAACAAAAAAATAGGTTTTTTCCAGGTCGGTCTGACGAAAGGATGAAGGCACTATAGCTGTCTACACGTGTCACATTCACTCCATGTGAACTATTGAATCCGTTCGCGTTGCATTGTAACTAAATTGGTTACCGGTACTAGCCTTATTAAAGAAATAAATACTGCTTACAAACCTTGATAGTCTTGTTCTTTGATTGCTTATGTTAATAAACTCGTTTCATTTTGCATCACTGTGTACCATTTTGTTCTGTGCCTCGACCAGAAATACATGTACATGATGACTGGTAACTTGTTGTTCTAAAGCTGTGTAAAGCACCGCATTGCAGCGGAACAAATATGATGATTACCGTTCATGTACCGTAAATGTTCAGTATTCCATAACTGTGGATCTAATACATTTTTTCTTCATTTATTGTTGAATTGAAATATAATATTTAGAATTCAAGCAATGTTAATGTTCTTTTCAGAGGCACCTATAGGGGACATATTTTTTGCGACTATGGTTTGTCTGTTATGAAACATTGTGAAACAAAATAATCAATTAATGTATGAAGTCGGAATATTTTTTTTTCTTTGGAAAAGAAACTTGGTTCTTAGTTTTATTTATCATCTTAAATGATAGTATTTTATATTTCTTTGTGACTATACAGTGATCAATGCTTCATTAATTCAGTTTGGTCTTTTCAAGGTTATCAGCGGAACAAATATATGATTACCGTACCTGTAAATGTTCAATATTCGATAACTGTGTATCTAATTCATTTTTTCTTCATTTATTCTTATATGAATTGAAATATAATATTTAGAATTCAATCAGTGTTAATGTTCTTATCAGAGGCATGTTTAGAGGACATCTTTTTCGTGATTATGGTTAGTCTGTTATGGTAATACTGACACATCGTGAAACAAAATAATCAATTAATATATGAAGTCGGAAACATTTTTTTTCCTTTGGAAAATAAACTTGGTTTTTAACTTTACTTCTCATCTTAAATCATAGTATTTGATATATTTTTGCAACTATACAGTGATCAATGCTTCATTGACTCAGTGTGGTCTTTTCACAGTAATTGGCACCAGCTAAGATTTGATGTGCTAAACATTGTTACAATGCTTTGTCTAGGTAAATTTGCAATTTATTTACTTTCCCTCAGAAAATAAGCTTGGTTCTTTGTTTTATTTCTCATCTTAAATCATAGTATTTTATATATCCTTGCGGCAATGCAGTGATCAGTGCTTCATTGACTCAGTGTGGTCTACTCATGGTAATCAGCGCCGGCTAAGCTTTGATGTGCTAAACATAGTTACAATGCATTGTCTTGGTAAATTTGCAATTTATTTACTTTTCTTCAGAAAATAAGCTTGGTTCTTTGTTTTATTTCTAATCTTAAACCACAGTATATGATCCTTCTTGGTAAGAATAGAGTGAGCAATATAATTGACTCGGTGTGGTGTTTTTAAAGGTAATTTGCGCCGGCTAAAGTTTTGATGTGCCAAACATAATTATGAAGTATTGTCTTGGTAAATTTTATCTAGGGCACTAAGATATATTTTAGAAGTGTCATGCTAGTCCAAATAAGTATCAATACTGGACCTGAACTTTAACAGAACATCTTGTGTTTGATCTTGAAATGCCAGGAATGATGACAGATGAGGACATACAGCGACTTTTCGAGAGTGATGACAACAAAGAGGAATTTGATGGATTTCATGCAATAGACTGAACTCCATCAACAAGGCGAACCTTAAAATGGATCTTTTAAGGGCCAACCATAAAATCGGAAAGATATACTTTAAAGTTTGCCACTTTTTCATTCTTTCTTTTACGATATATGTAAACAAAAGTATTGGTCATAATCGGGTGCCGCATACTGACAGGAAAGACCAGAGAAACAGTCATGCGCTGGTTTATTGTAAAGAATTCAAATGTCGTGTAACAAATGATGATCAGTGCACTATCAAAAATGTCTGACTGTTGTCGCACTACGAAAGGGAGCAAAATTATCAAGATTTTAAGATGTATTATATCACATGCGCGTTATATGGCAGAACTATGTTTTTCACCCTCATTCTGGGTCAAAAATTGGGGTGCGCGTTATACATCAGTGTGTGTTATACACACCAAAATATGGTAGGTAAAGTACACTAAGTGGAACAACCCGATTTGTTTAAGTTAGGTACAATGATAGAGATGCGTGTTGAAAAACAAGAGTTATTACACAACATTGCCTTGAATGACAATGTTTAAACCATCATTATTAAAGACTGTTGATAAGTTTGTGATCAGCAGCAATGTTTCTTTGAAGTCTGATTTTATTCCATATATAAAACACAAAACATGATTATTTTGGTTGTTGGAATAGTGTGAAAGAGTGGTTAATTGTTTTAGATAAAATCTCAATGCAGGTGTGATTTAGGAAAAGATGAGCCATCTACAAAATGAGCAAAGCCCAGCAAAACTAGATTTCTGAATTTTTGGACGGAGTTTGACTTTGTGAAGTGCAGCAACAAGGGGGAGCATTTTATTTTTTTACACACACTGCAAACACCATATCAACATTAGTCATTCTGGAGTGTACAACATCTGACGACATAGCAACACCATCCAGCATGTTTCCCACCCCCTCACAGCAATGCAGATGCAGAAAGATAATTTTCTATGCAGAGAAAAATCAACAAGATCTTCAGAGAAGTTTGAACATCCAGTCTCAAATAAGTGCCAAGATGAACACAGATGGCATTTGTACTACCTTACCCCCTCCCCCCCAAACTATTGAAAGCAGCAAAGATTGCATCTAATTAGGAAAATATTCTACTGTCCAATGGATTTTAAAGACACAAATTTGGTATATATATATAAAAATTTAAGGTTGATGTGGTTATGTTTATGTGAGTGAGGGCATGTGTGTACATGTGTGTGGTGATGATAATGGACAATGCCATGTCTACTATTTTTGGTTTGTAAATATATTAAATGCTTCAAAGAAAACATTTTATTTTCCTTTTTTATCAGATTTGATGTTCCAGTAATTTTATATAGGCTTATATGAAAATATAACTTATTCTCAGTTGGACAGCTTTGCTTTTTTAGGTCACGTGCACTGACCCCCCCCCCCCCCCCTTGGGACCTCAAAACACACTTTTTGAATCCCCCGAACCCCCCAACACTGTCTGGGAATATGGCATTATACCAGCTTCTGGCCACTCTTCTTGGGTGCCAAGAATTTACATTACAAAAGCCTTGAACTTTGGAGGTTTAATTGGAATGCATAGTGTCCGCATTAGTAGGGAAAAGAATGGTATCAAATTATTGAAGCCTTTATAGAAGATCTCTCTTTATCCATTTTTCAGGACATTTGCAGAAAATTAAATTTTTTTGACACAGCACCTGTTACCATTTTATGATGCTATCTGAAAATGACTTTAAATGCACATTAATCACTTGAAGTATCTTCAGAATGTAGGTTGGCCTCAGAAGTAAAAGTACAACATCAGAGTTTTGCTTGTTTGACAGAATAGGAATTAATTTCAGTATAAGAATTCTTTTCAAGTGCATCTATACAAATTGAATTAAAAAAATATTTTCTTTCAAGATTTGTTAAGGATAGTGTAATTCAACTTTTGTATATTACTTTATAAAACTTATAAAAATCAAATTTTCTTTTTTGTATGTGTTACTTGGCTTTTTATAAAAATCTTTCAATTATGTTTGAAAGATTCATGTATCGATTTCTTTATATGTTGACTCTTTACACTTTCATAAAGAATATCTGAAAATATCTCATATGATTATCAATGTTAATTTTACAAATTATTGAATGACTCTTCAAATATATAGTAGACCAATGTAAAAGAATAATTCAGACTTTGTTCGAAGAGAAAACTGCATTATGCATTTTTGTATTACAGGATATTATTGTGAAAGCCCAGGTTTGACCCAAGAAACACACATTTGTTCAGCGGGATACTATTGCCCAGAAGGACAGTCTAGCCCAGCTGCCTATGAATGCCCACAGGGTTACAACTGCCCTGAAGGAAGCTGGGCCCCAGTCATGTGCAAACCTGGTTACTTTAATTCAAGGTCTGCTCAGAGTACATGTGAAAAGTGCCCTGCAGGATTCTATTGTGATCCATCTGAGAACAGCAACACAGGCATTGTGAAACCCACTAATTGCCCAGCTGGATATTATTGCCCTAATCAGACTGAGAGTGCCACACAGAACCCTTGTCCAGCTGGTACATATGGCCCATCTACCTCCATGAAGTCATCAAGTAAGTGATGATGCTTTTTATGTGGAGAATCCTTGCATTTGTTACTTTCAGAGTGTGAAAAATGGTGATGATCTGTAAAATTGACAATTAAGTATTGACACAGATGCAAATGAACATAATTTTTTAATTCCATTGACAAAAACAAATCTGGCTATTGTATTGAATTTTGTTGAGACTCGTCACATCTTACTTGTGTCTCAGGGGCATGAGGTCCCATTGTTGAAAATTTGGATAGTTTGCATCTGTTAAGATATGTTGCTGATTACAGTTATTACCACATATACTCGCGTATAATCTGGTCCAAATGCAAACAACATAGACCCTGATCTGCTGTTGCATAATGCGCTGGCAGATCAAGGTCTATGTTGTTTGTTCTACTTATTAGTCCTTACAAACTGCATAGACCCAGATCTGCAGGTGCATAATGTGCCAACAGATCAGGGTCTATGTTGTTTGCATTTGGGTCTATGCAGTTTGCAATTGGTATCAACTTATATGCGAGTATATACGGTATCTTCATGTTGGTATAGACTTATATGAGTATATACAGTATCTTTATGTTGGTATCGACTTATATGCGAGTATATACGGTATCTTCATGCTGTCGCATCAAGCATGAAGATATAGTAAAACCCTCCATTTTTCTGTCCATTCCATTTCAATTAGTGACATTTTGAAACATTTATTGACCAAACTTTTTTCTTTTTTCTATATAGTCATGCCTAAAAGATATCATGTATGCTATGGACTTTGGTTAGGACCCTTCTGTCACTTTTTTGGGTGTTGGTGGGAGGGGTGGATAAGCACTAAATCACATATATCATCATCATCATAATTATACTCTCATTAATATTAATTGACACCATTTGAACTTTATCAGTGGACCAGAGTTACTAGGTGGTTGAACCTTTTAGTACAGTGTGCGGTAAAGCCTACTGAACAAACAATTTGTAGGCATGTATCCTGTTTGCATGATATAGAGTAATTATCATGTTCATACCAAGTTTGCATGATATTGAGTAATTATCTTCTCTATACCAAGTTTGCATGATGTAGAGCAATTATCTTGTCCAGCTTGTTCATACCATGTTGGCAAGATAAAGAGCGATCATCTTGTCCAGTTTGCATATGATATAGAGAAATTATCTTTGTTCATGCAAAGTTTGCTTGATTACAGAGCAATTATCTTTGTTCATACTAAGTTTGCATGATATAAAGCAATTATCTTGTTCATTCCAAGATTGTATGATATAGAGCAATTATCTTATACTAAGTTTGCATGATGTAGAGCAATTATCTTTGTTCATTCTAAGTTTGCATGATATCAAGCAATTATCTCGTTCATACTAAGTTTGCACAATCAGGGTTAGCACAATCTTGAAAAGTGCTTGAATTTTGATTGTTACCTTGAAAAGTGCTTGAATTTGAGGTCAGCTCCAAAATGTGCCCAAAAAAGTACTTGAAAACTCTCAGCATTTTTTTTTAAAAAGTGTATACATTTGGAAACAAATGTCTTCCATTGGAAAACATTAAAATTGACTAAATATGAAGACATTTTTTTAATGAAAAGTCAAAAACTTGATCTTTCTGGAATTGTACTCCATGTTGGGTGACTTACATATTCAGTAAAACTTCTGGTTGGGTTTCTTATGTGCTCATGAGATACTCAGCCTCATTTGGGATTGTTACCACCTCATGATGTTTATATGGATAGATGCTGTGTTGATTGGGCCATTAAGGCTGATTAAAAAAAGTCAGCCAAAATTCTGCTATGTGAAGTATATTTTTAAAGGTGAGTGACAGAAGTTATGTACTGTGAATTTACTATTTTTTATAAGGTACCAAGTTTTGTGAATTTTGTGGTTGCGACAAACCACAAATTTAAAGACCCAATGAATAATGATTCTTTCATAGAAATAAAGAGACTCCCTTTCAAATTAATAAATTTATGTTCTGATGAAAATACAATTTTCCCACAATTAATAAAATTTATTTCCTAGAAAAAAAATGAATTTACAGTATATGGCTAATTTGACCTATCAATAAACAAAGATCCATTTCTTGTGATTGTCAAAAGGAAATGATGGATCAGTGATAGTGCTTTGAAGTCTCATGGCAAGAATAAAAAGCACAATAAGAATGAAATATCAACAATAGGAATTCAGTTTTGATATTTCTTTGCTGAAACATGAAAGAGTCAAGGAGTCAAAACTCAAGGTAAAATGAGTGCCAACTCCCAAATTGATGTTGATAAGATGACCCCATCCCAATGCCCCCAAGCCCCATCAGTTACATTGTCTTCACCCAGGCCTCATGGCCATACATCCCTGTATACAGACAGTTCACAAGATGGAGACAAGGTAGGAACTGCCATTGCAACACCTCATGGCACCATCTTGAGACAGTTACTGAATAAAGCCTCCATTTTGTCCGCAGAAATTAAAGTCATACTTAAATTGTTTAACTACATTGAAGCCTCTCAAAAAACAAATCATCTTTTCTGATTGATCTTGTATTCATGTTTACATTTATTTGGAAGGGCCTATCTTCCTAAAGTTTTTGTGCAATTCATTATATTTACATTTGTAGAACTTTACTTTTAGGTGGCCCATATACATCCATTATTGTGCTGATATACCATTAAACATACATACATACATACATACATACATACATACATACATACATACATACATACATACATACATACATACATACATACATAAATAAATATCATTCAACAAAAAATATTGTCTAAGAATGAAATAATTAAATCTGAAAATGTTTGGACTCTTAACATCATAATCAACATTCTTTATAACATTGCTGCAGTTAACTATAATGCTTGGAAATTCAATTTTTGTCTTAGACTTTGAAAAGTCCTTGAAAAGTGCTTGAATTTCCTGATGAATTTTTTTTTACGAACCATGAAAATTGTGCAGACCACTTTTACCTATTTCTTGAGTAAACTAGATGCCAGTAAATGTTGTAATAAAGGTGAAACTGCCAGGTTACTTCATTTAAGCTAAATATCAATATCTTGGTCCATATTTATTTACAATGCTTTATTTTTCTTCTGCCACAGATGACTGTGTACCATGTACACCAGGCCATTATTGCCTGACCCCAGGTCGTACAGATGTGGAGGGAAGTTGTTCAGCAGGTTATGTCTGCCTGACAGGGTCTGCTACCCCTACACCTAATGATACTTTGACAGGATACATCTGTCCAAAAGGAAAGTATTGTGAAGAGGGAACTGTTTCACGTAAGTTGTCTGAGTCATTCTTTAGTGAAGACATAAATAACATATATTTGGATTTTAGTAGAGAGTATTCCAGCATCAAAGTAGATAATAAAAGATTGGTCAGTTAAAGCCCTTTCCAACCATGCAAGTATGAGGGAACTCCATATAACTCATTGCATTATAAGACAAATTTTGGATATAACTCAGTCAAATCATGGCTTACTTTTTTTTATATCTTAGACATCTGTTATCCCCTGACACTTTTCAAAACATCAGCCAAGCTGACCAACAGTTAAAAATAATGCAGTCAAGTTTGAGAAACCAGTATAGCTGTTAATATCATAATTAATGTTCTTACACAGCAATGACTAATTTTCATGCTCATTGGACTAACTCTACCCTGATTGTTACATAAATTGGCAGGTAATCAAAGTATTACTTTATGTTTGACTGGCATTTTGTTTATTCCCCCCTCTCTTACCTTCCACCTCCACCCACCCCCCCCCCCCCCCCATTGCACTCGTGTATGCATTCATCAAATATTTGGTACATAATGCTGTTGGCAGTTGTATTCATCAAATATTTGGTACATAATTCAGTTGGCAGTTACAGACCTCAACTATTAAATTATAGTGGGATTCCCCAGTAGCTATTAAGGCTCTTGGTTATCCTAATTTCTACCGCATAAACAGCTAAAAATACAGTGTAATGTCTCATAACAATCACCTCCCTTAAACAACAACCTCTTATATCCAACCAGAGTTGATTTGCACATCTTTTTATTTTATCTTCAGTAATAACCACTCCTTAACAGCTATCTCCCTAACCTTGCCAAAATGTTCCATTATACTCGCTTATAAGTTGAGTCCAACTGCAAACTGCACAGACCCAGATCTGCTGTTGCATAATGTACCAGAAGATCCAGGTCAGTGCAGTTTGTTAGGAGTAATCAGTAGAACAAACAACATAGACCCTGGTCTGCCGGCACATTATGCAATGGCAGATCAGTGTCTATGTTGTTTGGATATGGACTTGACTTATGCACAAGTATAAATGGTATCCATGCTGTTGATGGTTGTTTAAGAGATGCTGCACTGTACATATATTCCCATTGATAGGATGTCGTTCAGCCAGAGATTAACCTTTAATATGATGCTGAATTGAATGAAGCATTTGGGATTCAGTACTGTGCTTAAAGGTACATAGCAATTACCACCCTGCGACTTGGACCTGAACTCACAACTTCCTGATCATGATTTAAGTGTGACAACCACTAGACCAGACTGCCTTAGGTCTATAGGAATTATGTTTTTATAAGAAGGTGCTAACAAAGTTTTTCTAGCTATATACATGTGTCTTCTGGGGTTTCAGAATGAATTTTGCTATATCTGCAGTAGAACCTTGTTTACATGAACCTTGACTGTCCAGTTTATTCTCTCACCATGTATCACTTTTCCCATGGCATTGTTGTAGCATTGGCTTCTGCATTGTTATTGCATGTAGCTCCATTTTTCTGACCCTGTTGTATGTACAGTTATGAAACTAATGAGTATATTCATTGTGTAAGTTACTGCTCATCACAGGCAAATGGAGGTCACAGTGACCTACTTTCCACACACAAATGGCTGTGCTGGTTATTTGGAATATTCCTCAGCAGAACAGTTGAGACATAGCATTCTGCCAAAATCTTGTTTGTTCATAAGGACCAAATGTATGTACCCTGAACATGTAGGTGAAACATAGCATTCTGCCAAAATCTTGTTTGTTCATCTGATCCAAATGTATGTACCATGAACATGTAGATATTATTGGACAAAAACTTGAATATCTGAACTTCCATTTATCTTAACATTTTTCTTTTCACTCTGGGAGTTTGGATCAACAAAAGTTCAGCTTTATTCCTTATAGTGTAGCAGTAAAGGCTGCTTACTCACCAATATTAGCTGGTCTGTACCAATAGTCTATTCTATGTGCACATGATTGCAAGCTAAATGAAACAGGTTTGATTCCTGATGGCAACAGTTAGACTTTGTATCCCTTTCCTGTTGCAAAAGCAGCATTTGTTGCAGTGAGGGACTGTTGTGTCAAGTTTAAAATTTAATTTCCAAAATGTGACCTTTCTTTTGTATCAATTCATAATTCTGAATTTATTAGATTCAATATAAACAATGTATAAGATTTTCCATGTTCAACAATATTTCTTATTATTTATCATACTTGATGCTAATTATTACTAGTGGAGTGATAATTAGTCCAAATAATTGGAAAAGTTATGATTTTCCTGAATCAAATATGAATGATTCAAGTTTTCTTTTTTTAAATTATAAAATAGCCTTCTGTTGTATGATACAAATTCAGAATATGGCAACTTTCCAGGATACAAACAACTTAACCATTATAAAGCATGTAAAAATGACATTGTCCATGAACAATTGTAGAAAATATCTCCAATTGATTTAACTTAATGGTTGATCAGTTATAATGACCCAATCATGGATCTCCAAATTTCAACCGATTTGTAAGACTTTAGGTTACTTTTCATTGTTGATAAGATTCAGCATCAAGCAATATTGCCTTTGGTGATAAATTGTACAAGTATTAAACGTATTATTATACTTACCTTAGCAGTGTTACGCTTGTGTATGCTGACCTTTTTTTGACTTTATTCTTCAGCATCTGATTGCCTTGCTGGCACATATAACAATCTGACAGGTTTCCGAGCAGCTAATGAGTGCATACCCTGTGAGCCTGGGTTCTACTGTCCCTCCCAGGGGATTGTCAAACCCACCCAACTCTGCTCTGCAGGCTATTTCTGCAAGTCTGGTTCCCCTGAGGCCACTCCTGATGGTCAGAGTTATGGCTACAAATGTCCAATTGGTCACTACTGTCCTCAGGGCACCCCATCACCAGTTCCCTGCCCAAGGGGAACCTATTTTCCAACAACAGGTATTTTATTTCACTTCCAAGATGAAGAAGAGTTCCATTGATTCATATTCAGTGTAATAACATTATGACTTTTTTTATAAAAAAAATATTATTTAATTTAAGAGTCCTATCAAGTTGAAATAGACACAGTATATGTTAAGTGACAAAAATTGGCTTCTGTTTCCATTTTGTTTCAAAATAATTACATTTATACCCAACTCAAGACCAGAAGTCTGTTTAGATTGGTATATTCTGTGATTACCTACATAAATATGCTATGTA
The DNA here is from genome assembly GCA_029931535.1 of Margaritifera margaritifera. NCBI lineage: Eukaryota > Metazoa > Mollusca > Bivalvia > Unionida > Margaritiferidae > Margaritifera > Margaritifera margaritifera. The sequence continues at coordinate 6,356,469 of JAQPZY010001689.1, read as the reverse complement.
CATTAATCTCTCTCTCTTTCTCTGACCAACAGAAATAGAATATCCTAATCATGTAAACCATATTATATAATTCTAAACACCATGACACATAGGCATCCTAGTGTTTACTCTAGAGTTTGGACAACCTTCCCCAACATATATAAATTTGTATATAAATTTGGCTTCTCTCTGGGGGCTACTCACTTGAAGAAAAAGAAATTGGCCTAAGGCGGTTGATCCTAGCCTTACTATACCCCTTATTCTAATATTCTACTGAACTGGGGTGATCCTGAGGTCTGTACTTTTGTTGTATCAGTCAAACCCAAAAGTCTATTTCCAATATAGTAAAGAACAATTTTTGAAATACCTGGTAGTGATTAATGTCTTTTTTATCCATAATAGCCATGATATTACTATTAATCATCAAATCAACCTGTATTTTAGTGTGTTGAATTTTGTCTAAATCATTAATGAGCCACTGTTCTTGATTGTCCTATTTGTGTAGTCTACGGGTACATCACTTCCTGTGATACCTATCTTTCTGGACCATGCACAGATTTTTATGATATGTCACATGACAATTCAAGAAGTATCCAACATGAATGCTATAAATGAAAAATAATTTTGAATACAATTTATTTTATATCCACCTTTTTAAGCTGGATAGATAAAATTTGACAGCAAATATCACAGCAAGCCTTTTGGGAGAAATTTTGGGAAAATTTGTTTCTCACCTGTCTGTTATCGGTTCTGTCGAAAATTCTAGATTTAATGAAAGTGATGGGTTCACATCTCACAAATGAATTCTTATTTGTTTTATTGTCTGATAATAAATATAACACATTTGATGGAAGTTTTTTCCACATACCAATTTATCTTGCATATAGATGTTTGCTTGTAAAATAAAGACTTATGTGAATTTTTTTATCCATTTATACACTTAAAGTTGTTTGTTCTTGCAGGTGGCCAGTCACAGTCAGATTGTGTACCTTGTACTGCAGGAAGGTACTGCCTACTACCTGGAAATGACTCAGTAACTGAACAATGTATGGCTGGCTACTATTGTATAAATAGGACTGAAACAGCTACCCCAACAGGTATGCCACAGTTGAATCTGGCCGCATAATCTCATATCTTAATTAAACGTCAAAGTAAAATTCAAGCATATTCAATCTATTCAGCATACTGGCAGAAGAAAATTTGTATGAATCTTTGCAAGTCCTCCATTTTAGGGACTTGGTTACTTTACTCAGAGTAAAGTTAGAATCAGCGAACTTTAAAAATGTCTTAATTTTGAACTCTTTCTTTTGAACCTGAAAACCATTATTTTTTTTTATCATATTTGATTTTGATATTATGTGCTCAAGTCAGAGTGTCATGTGCAAAAATGTTTCATGAATATAAGGCTTGAATTTTGATTAATTTTTGGGACAAGTGGATGCATAGGGCATGGGAGGTGGGCTTTCCTTATGATGGTATTTAGGACTAGTGGATGCATAGGGCATGGGAAGGGGCTTTCATCATGATGGTATTTGGGACAAGTGGAGGCATTGGGCATTGGAAGTGGTCTTTCATCATGATGGTATTTGGGACAAGTGGAGGCATAGGGCGTGGGAAGGGGGCTTTCATCATGATTGTATTTGGGACAAATGGATACACAGGATGTTGGAAGGGGGCTTTCATCATGATGATATTTGGGACAACTGGATGCATAGGGCTTGAGAGGGGCTTTCATCATGATGGTATTTGGGACAAATGGATGCATAGGGAGCGGAAAGGGGGCTTTCATCATGATGGTACTTGTGACAAGTGGATGCATTGGGCATTGGAAGTGGTCTTTTATCATGATGGTATTTGGGACAAGTGATGCATAGGGCATGGGAGGTTTTTTTTTCATCATCATGGTATTTGGGACAAGTGGATGCACAGGGCGTGGTAAGGGGGCTTTTTTCATGATGGTATTTGGGGATGTCCTGTTTGTTTGGGTACATTTTGCAACCCTGGCAATTCATCAATAGGTGCCAGTTTCTTCAATTTTAAATTGAAAAACATGATTGGGTCATTATCTCCAATGAATAGATCCATGATTGATCATCGTGGGATTTATCGCTATATTGTAATCTGATTAAGCTCTTGGGAAAGATTAGGGCATTGCACATCTGCCTTGTCATGGATTTATTTGCATAAGAATTACAACTTTATAGTCAGCCAGGTTTGTCCAGTACTGTTATCTACAAGTAGCACATGAATAGATTTAGGTATTGAAATTGCTGTAGTATGATAGGGTTCCATTTTGGGATTCTGGGTGGCACACCCCTATCGACAAATTCTATGATGTTTCCTACCAAGGGGTTGATAAAGATAAGAGTTTTTATTACCCCACCATAAGACAGAGCATATTAAGCTATGATGTTGTATGTCTGTTCATCAGTATCCCACCATAAGGCAGAGCACATTAAGCTATGATGTTGTATGTCTCTTCATCAGTACTCCACCATAAGGCAGAACATATTAAGCTATGATGTTGTATGTCTGTTCATCAGTTAATAGTTTTCTTTTCTGCATAATATATCAAGTTCTCCACCATTTACAGTTACCAGACTTTATGGATGGTTTGTACTTGGGGTAAGGAAGAAGAAAAATTGATTTTGAGGTCAAAAGGTCAAATGTCAAGGTCACTATGACCGAAAGAAGAAAAATAGTTTCCACACAATAACATTAATTCTATACTTGGACCGAACTTTGTGGATGGCTTGCATGTGGGTAGGGAAAGGTGTCAAAGGTCAGGGTCAATGTGACTGATAGAAAAAAAAATGGTTTCTGCACAAAAATTGTGGTTCTTGACCATGCCTTGCACTTGGACTCTGGAAAAGCCTATTGATTTGGGGGTCAAAAGGTCAAATGTCAATGTCATTGACTGAAAGAAGAAAAATGGTTTCTGCACTGAAATATCAGTTCTCAACCATGTACAGTCACTAAAGCTGCAATGAATAAATGAACGTTTGAATAAAAAAATACTTTTTTGTGAATATTTGAATAGAAAATTGGTATTTGAATATTTGTTTCTTTAGCAGCTTTTTGTACAAGAAACAAGCAAGACAAAATGTAAACTATGCAGTGTTGAATTAGACAACAAGGGAACAATTTCAAATCTGCTAAATCACCTTAAATTCAAACTCCCACTCACAAGTTAATCACAGTGTCAATAATCTGAATAGTCACATTGCTCTTAATATCACCAAATCCATTAATTGCCATTCAGGTGCTCTTGACTCATGAAAAGGTAACTTGTAATATGGCAAGTTGATAAAGGTCATGGTATAGAACAAGAATTGCTATATCAAAGCTAACAAACTTTTATGTACTAATAAATAACATTTTTTTTTATTGAATTAAATTGGCCAACTCTCAGTGTGATTTTCATTGTGAACAAATTGTTTGAGTTCCAAGAGATTTCTTTTGACTTAGTAAGTTTCCACATTTACTAAACAAGTAATTGATAGTTACGGTCTTTCTTTACCTATAGTCCTTCATCACTTAAAGAATGTTTTTGGTCATACCAAGTAATTGAGAGTTACAGCCTTTCATTACCAATAGTCCTATTTCACTTAAAGAATGTTTTCGGTCATAACAAGTTTGAAGATAAAGAAGGAAAAAAACATCCCATTCTCTTGATTTCTAGTCTGTTCCCTCCCTCCTGCAAACTCCTACAATATCATTTATATGTAATTAGATTTAGAGGACTGAGTTCACAGTGTATTTAATGTGGCTTGGTGGGAGATGGGGTGAGGTGGGGTTGGGGTTCATTAAATGCAAAAGTAGACGAGGATAAAAATATCAATTTTTTAGCTTTATTAAGATTACCAAATATTCAAATTCTATCTGAATACATTCAGTGAATATTTGAATAGGAAAATGTAGTATTAATTTCAACTCTAACAGTCACCAAAGTTTGTGGATGACTTACATACTTGTTGGGTAATATAGAAGCCCATTGATTTAGTGTTTAAAGGTCAAAACTTAAGGTCACTGTGATTGAAAGAAGAAAAATGGCTTTTGAATAATAACTTTTGTTCTAGACCATGTACCTTGACCAAAGGTTGTGGAGAGCTTGCACTTTAGTTATGGAAGAAACCTGTTGATTTGGAGGTCCAAAGGTCAAAGGTCAGGGTCATTGTGGTTCAAAGAAAAATGGGTTTTGCATAATAACTTTGTTCTAGAATAAGTTCCTTGACTAACTTTGTGGATGGCTTGCTAGAGTAATAAAGAAACCTTTAGATTCTGGGGTCTAAATGTCAGAGGTCATGGTCTTGGTAAATCTAATAAGAAAATAATGGTTTCTGCACATTAAATTTAATTCAAGATCACATACCTTGATCAAAGGTTCAAGTCATTGAGACCCATTGATCAATAATCTCCCAAGTCAACCATGCCCTACTAGTGCCTACATAGAGATCTATAAACATGCGGCAGGTGTATAATCTGCCATTCACAGTATTCTTGTTTTATCAGTAAGTCAGAACATTCAGTAATCATATTTGTTTGCAATTAGGTCAATATTTGCATAAATGAAGTATTAATGACCCTAGGCAGGCCTTCTGTCACATTGGCTTTGTATTACTCATTTTTTTTAATCATGACTCTTGACATATCTGACCATTGTAGATGGAATGACTGGTAATATCTGACTATTGTAGATGGAGTGACTGGTAATATCTGAATATTGTAGATGGAGTGACTGGTAATATCTGACTATTGTAGATGGAGTGACTGGTAATATCTGACTATTGTAGATGGATTGACTGGTATATTTGACTATTGTAGATGGAGTGACTGGTAATATCTAACTATTGTAGATGGAGTGACTGGTAATATCTGACTATTGTAGATGGATTGACTGGTATATCTGACTATTGTAGATGGATTGACTGGTATATCTGACTATTGTAGATGGAGTGACTGGTAATATCTGCCCACTTGGCCATTACTGCCCAACTGGTTCCTACAGTGCCACCCCCTGTCCTGATGCAACATACATGAACCACACAGGAGCATCAGTGTGCTATGACTGCCCCACTGGTTTTGCATGCACTAATGGGGACAGAGCTGATCCCTGTCCCCAAGGGTACTATTGTCCACCTAGCACAGGATTCAACTACATTCCATGTCCAACTGGTAAGTAAAAACTGTTGATGATTCCATTCTGCATATTTGTAGTAAATTTCCATGATTTGCTTATATGCAATACCCATATTCTATTAGTAATATGTTTCCATTGATCTAAATCAAATTTTCACAGATCAAATTGTCCTACTCATTTCGTACAAATTTCATGTTTTTAAAAATTAAATATAAGTTGAAAATCTTGCACACATTGTTTTTACAATTTTCGAGATATTAAGAATGAGGAATGATATGTATAGGTTCAAACTGTTATTTTTGATATCTCATTAAAAATAATCAGTACATTCATTTTTAAGAATTTGTTATAGCAACCAATGATGTTAAAGAGAAGAGAATATGATTACTGTCTTGATACCTATGGCATGGCATTGTGTCTATCTTGTGTCTATCTTGTGTTGTCCATTGTCTGTCAACATTTGCCAGTTAAACTTCTTTTAAAAAACCACTGGACCAATTTAACCCAATTTGCCAGAGGGCTTTCTGTCATATAGGGTTTTCAAATGTTTTATGAATGATGCCAATCTGCCATCAAATATGGCTGCCATTACTAAAGATAGAAAAACCTTTAAACAATTTCTCCTTAAAAACCACTCAACAGAATATAACCAGTTTTGAAAGAAAGCATTGAGGCAAAAACAGTTTTCAGATATATACCAATATTGCTAAGCTGCCACCAAATATGGCTGCCTTTGCTAAAAATAGGAAAAAACTTAAAACAATTTCTCAAATACTGCTCAGCAGAATTTGATCAAATTTGACAGAAATCTTCCAAGTTAATAGGGCCTTCAAATGTATATAAATGATGGTGATCTGCCATTAAATATCACTGCCATTACTAAAAATAAAAAAACCTTTAATCAACTTATTTTCAAACCTCCCAATGGAATTTGACCCAATTTGACAACATTCTCGCATAAAGGGCTTTCAGATTTATAAAGATGATGCTCATCCACCATCAAATATGGTCACTGTTACTAAAAATAGAAAATCTTTAAGTGACACTGATTGAAAACCACACAGTGTAATTTGACCAAATTTGACAGAGAGCACCCTGGCATGAAGGGCTTTCAAATTTATGCAAGTGATGCCTATACACCATCAAATATGGCTGCCATTATCAAAAACAGAAAAGATTTCTAACAGCTTATTCTCAATAATCGCTTAACAGGATTTTCATAAATTTGATAGTAAGCATCATACTTTGAAAGCCATTCCAGATGTGTACAAATGATACTGAACCTCATCCAACAATTGCAATGTTACTAAAAATAGAAACACATTTAACAGCTTTATCTCAAAAGAATGCTCAGCAGAATTTGACCAACAGAATTTAACTGATTTTGACATCCTGGCATAAAGGCCTTTCAGTATTGGACAAAAGATGCTGCTGTGCCATCAAAGATGGATGAAGACACAAAATATAGAGAAACTTTGAAACAATTGTTTTCATAGCATATGCAATCAGCAGCTTAGGAAGAAATTTCTACAGAAAGTATCTTATCCCATTGTCTTGAGAAAATGTATTTATGGTAAATATCATCAAGTAAATGGGTCTAAATACACATCAAGAGAATGGCATACAAAGTAAATTAACCCTTTATCTAGGCTCTCCTTGCTTCTATTTACAAATCTCACTTGGCAGGCTCTTTTGCAAGTGAAACAGGATTTGCATACATCTCTCCATGGTAGATTCTCTCTCTTAATAGTCAGTGTTTGCCTCCTAGCACTACTCACTAACAGCCCATACACTAGAATTGGTGGTCTTGTACTACCCGATTCAAGCCTTTCACTGACTAGCCCATACATTAGGATTGTTATCCTAGTACTACCTAATTCAAGTCTTTCACTAAGTAGCCTGTACAGTAGGATTGTTAGCCTAATACTACCTAATTCAAGCCTTTCACTACCTAGCCTATACATTAGGTTTATTGGTCTAGTACTACCTAATTCTAGTTTTTCACTAAGTAGCCTGTACAGTAGGATTGTTAGCCTAATACTACCTAATTCTAGCCATTCACTAACTAGCCTATACATTAGGATTGTGAGACTAATACTACCTAGTTCTAGCCTTTCACTAACTAGCCTGTACAGTAGGATTGTTGGTCTAGTACTACCTAGTTCTTGCCTTTCACTAAGTAGCCTGTACAGTAGGATTGTTAGCCTAATACTACTTAATTCTAGCCTTTCACTAACTAGCCTGTACATTAGGATTGGTAGCCTAATACTACCTAATTCTAGCCTTTCAATAACTAGTTTGTACAGTAGGATTGTTGGTTTAGTACTACCTAATTCTAGCCTTTCACTAACTAGCCAGTACAGTAGGATTGTGAGCCTAATACTATCTAATTCTAGCCTTTCACTAACTAGCCTGTACAGTAGGATTGTTGGTCTAATACTACCTAGTTCTTGCCTTTCATTAAGTAGCCTGTACAGTAGGATTGTTATCCTAATACTACTTATTTCTGGCCTTTCACTAACTAGCCTGTACATTAGGATTGTTAGCCTAATACTACCTAATTCTAGCCTTTCAATAACTGTACAGAAGGATTGCTGGTCTAGTACTACCTAATTCTAGCCTTTCACTAACTAGCCCATACATTGTGATTGTTAGCCTAATACTACTTAATTCTAGTGTTTCACTAACTAGCCTGTACAGTAGGATTGTTAGCCTATTACTACCTAATTCTAGCCTGTCACTAAGTAGCCTGTACAGTAGGATTGCTGGTCTAGTACTACCTAATTCTAGCCTTTCACTAACTAGCCTGTACATTAGGATTGTTAGCCTAGTACTACCTAATTCTAGCCTTTCACATACCTGTTATAAAAGACGTGTCACATGAAAAACACCATTTTTTACTCTCAAACCCCCTGACAAAAAAAAAACAGATAGAGAGAACCATTTTCTGACTACCACTATATACATCCATATCATGTATTCTGTATAAACAGTAGACAGTCTTGCTTAGAGCCCATGTAAAACTATCCTTGGGGAATTTTATACAATAGAATATTATAGTGGCAATTAAATATGTAAGGCAGTCAGAGATAAGAAACCACCTTTTCACAGATTACTTAATTGGCTGAGAATAGCTCGGGTGATGCTGGATTAAGTCCTTTGGAACAACCCAATTTTTTTTAAGTTAGGTAAATTTTGAGATGCATGTTGAAGAACAATAGTTAATACACATCATTGCCTTGAATGAGAATGTTCAAACTATCTTCATTTAAGATTATTGGCAAGTTCATGATCAACGGCAACATTTCTTTGAACTCGGATTTTACCCCATATATAAAATGCAAGCACAATCATTTTGGTAGTCAGAAAAGTGTATAGGTGTGATAAATTTTTGAAGGCAAAATGTTGAAATGCAGCTGTGATTCAGGGAAGGCTAAGCCAACTGTAAAGCAAGCAAAGCCCAGCAAAACTAAATTTCAGAACTCCTGGTTGAAGTTTGACTTTGTGAAGCGCAGCAGCAAGGGGGAGCATTTTATTTTTTGTGCACACTGCAAACAACATACTGACATCAGTTATTCTGGAGTGAATGACATCCGTTGACATAACAACACCACCCAGCATGTTTGACACTCCCTCACAGCAATGTGGATACAGAAAGACCATTTTCTATGCTAAGAAAGGTTCAACAAGATCTTTGGGGAAGTTTGAACAACAGTACCTTCCAGTCTCGGATAAGTGCAAAGATGAACACAAATGACACTTGCATTACCTGACCACCACCCCACTGAACTATTAAGAGTTCAATTACTGCTTCTAGTTAAGAAAATACTCCACTGTCCGATGGGTTTTATGGACAGAAACTTGATATATTTTTTTAGTAAATGTATGGTTGTGATTATGTGAATGTGGTCACATGTGTGGTGATGGTACTGGACAATGCTAAGTCTACCAACTAAGTGTATTAAATGCTTCACACAAAATAAACATGTTATTTTTTTTATCAAATTTGAATTCCCAGTAATTTTCTATAGGCTTACATGAAAACATAACTTATTATCAATTGAACGTCACTTCTTTGTGTCATCCGCAGGTATGCTTTCCCTAACTAGCCTTTACAGTTGGATTGTTGGTCTAGTACTGCCTACTTCTAGCCTTTCGCTAAATAGCCTGTACATATGATTGTTGGTCTAGTACTGCCTAATTCTAGCCTTTCACTAAATAGCCTGTACATATGAGTGTTGGTCTAGTACTGTCTAATTCTAGCCTTTCACTCAATAGCCTGTACATATGATTGTTGGTCTAGTACTGCCTAATTCTAGCCTTTCACTAAATAGCCTGCACGTATGATTGTTGCTCTAGTACTGCCAAATTCTAGCCTTTCACTAAATAGCCTGCACGTATGATTGTTGGTCTAGTACTGCCAAATTCTAGCCTTTCACTAAATAGCCTGTACGTATGATTGTTGGTCTGGTACTGCCTAATTCTAGCCTTTCACTAAATAGCCTGTACGTATGATTGTTGGTCTAGTACTGCCTAATTCTAGCCTTTCACTAAAAAGCCTGCACGTATGATTGTTGGTCTAGTACTGCCTAATTCTAGCCTTTCACTAAAAAGCCTGTACATATGATTGTTGGTCTGGTACTGCCTAATTCTAGCCTTTCACTAAATAGCCGGTACGTATGATTGTTGGTCTAGTATTACCTAATTCTAACCTTTCACTAAATAGCCTGTACAGCACTGGTTCCCAAACTTTTGTGATCATGACCCTACATACCATCTTTTGTGACCCAAAATGCAGTACCAGTATTCCATGACCCTCGCGACCCTCATTTGGGTTGCAACCCGGGGTTTGGGGACCACCACTGTAAAGTGTGATTGTTGGTCTAGTACTCCCTAATTCTAGCCTTTCACTAACTAGCCTGTACTGTAGGATTGTTAGTCTAGTACTAACAAATTCTAACTTTCTCTAACTAGACTGTACAGTAGGATTGTTGGTCTAGTATTACCTAATTCTAGCCTTGCTGAACATGCCCGGATATCAACAACTGTTGAGCTTGATATTGAGCTGGTCAGTCACATATTATGTTACTTTTGAAAGATCCTTCCAGATTGGCTGATACTTTTGAAAGATCCTTCCAGATTGGCTGATACTTTTGAAAGATCCTTCCAGATTGGCTGGGAATTCAGTCTCAAATTTAAACTCAGACTTATTATTTCTCTTTCTGTGACTTATGTGGCAACAGGTCTGAGTGTATGCTGTTTGAACTTTGGCCATCTTTGTTACACTGGAGCAGGTCTGAGTGGATGCTGTTTGAACTTTGGCCATCTTTGTTACACTGGAGCAGGTCTGAGTGGATGCTGTTTGAACTTTGGCCATCTTTGTTACACTGGAGCAGGTCTGAGTGGATGCTGTTTGTGCACTTTGGCCACCTGTTTTGCACTGGAGCAGGTCAGATTGTATGCTGTTTTTACTTTGGCCACCTATGTTACACTGGAGCAGGTCTGAGTGGATGCTGTTTTGCATTTTCACCACCTGTGTTACACTGGAGCAGGTCTGAGTGTATGCTGTTTGCACTTTGGCCACCTGTGTTATACTGGAGCAGGTCTGAGGGTGTGCTGTTTGAACTTTGTCTGTATTACACTGGAGCAGGCCTAAGTGTATACTGTTTGCACTTTGCTGCCTGTGTTACACTGGAGCAGGTCAGAGTGTATGCTGTTTGAACTTTGGCTTTGTGTAGTTATACTGGAGCAGGTCTGAGTGAATGCTGTTTGCACTTTGATTGTCTGTGTTACCATGGAGCAAATTTTATATATTCACAATATGTATATGAATTATTTGCTGTAAATGTTTGTACTTGTCTCTTACATAGGTACATTTGGTGCTAGAGATGGTCTGGGTGTTATCACAGAGTGCAGTCAGTGTACTGGTGGAATGTACTGTGATATCACAGGTTTGAAGGCCCCAGCTGGGGGATGTGAACCAGGATACTACTGTGTGTCAGGTAAGGGAACTTGAGCTTTATGTACACATTTCAAAACCTTTACTTGTTGAATTAACCTTTTTGCCATTCTATAATGCCATGGGTCAAACTGCCTTGCTGGAGAATGTGTTCCAGGATACAACTGTGTTTCACTTAAGAAATTTTTCACTCAATTTTAAACTTTGGAAAGGAACTTTTAACTCATATGAAACATGGGTTATAATGTAGAACAACAAAACCTTAAAGAAATCTTAAAGTAGTCATAAAGTGCTGAAAGGGTTTAATTCTCAGTTTTAGTTGTTTGGAAGTGTATAATTGTGCATTTAAACAGTAGAATATCATGTTCCATTTTGACATAGTTATTAGCTCTACTGGTTGAAGGCCAGAGTCTAAAGAGCTTTTGCAATGGGCCTGCATCCATCATCCATTTGCAGTTATTTGTTATTTCTACTCCTAAACTACTTAGAGAAAAGTCATGAAATGTAGCACACAATTTTATCCTGAGGTCAAGTTGATCCGAAATAAAAGTAGTGCCCTTTGGACATCCAATATGGCAACCATCTTGAAAGTCTTATTGCTATATCTAATATCAGAGATGTTGAATAGGCCCAGTGTGTTCTCCTGTATGTTGTAAGAATCTGATATCAGAGATGTTGAATAGGCCCAATGTGCTCTCCTGTATGTTGTAAGATACGACTAAGAGAGGCAGGAGCCATGGTGGCTCAATGGTTAACATGCTGGACTTGCGATGGAATGGGTGTGGGTTCAAATCCTACCATTGGATCAGCTGGCTTGGCTACTATGGTGTGTCCTTAAGCAAAAGAGTTTACTCTGATTCCCTTGGCACTAAATAACCTACTTGTTTTGCTGTACTGTAAAACACCAAGCCAAACCAGTCGTTTATTAAAATGATTCTGACCTAGCCTCCCAAAAGGTTGATTTGGCAGCCATCTTGAAAATCTTTCAATGGCTGCTATTTCTCCAGAATGGAGGGCTGTATTAAAATGGACTTTTCATTAAAATAATATAACAGTATGTAGCATGCCCTGAATGAAAATCGTGCTGATCTGACATCTATCATGGTTAACCATAATGGCCATCGCAAAAATTGTATTTTTACTTACCTTAAATAACTGATAGCTATGACATGGGCTTTTCACTAAAATTATTCTCTTTAGTATGTAATAAGTCCTGAATGAAAATGGTTGCAGATCTGACCATCAACATGTCTGTGCTGTTTTTTGAAAATCAGACCTACTTGATCTTGTGGTCAAGTCTGAGGTCACTGCTGGCATTCTTGTACATCACTCAGTTTGGGAACACGGTGAATTTTACATAAGCAAATGAATTTTTATCAGACTTTGTATTTTATTGTTTGTCAATAAACAAGTTTATAGTCAGCACTCGGACATCGATTTCAAGGTCAAAGGTCTTGATTGGATCTTGTATCTTTTTATGGCTTGTGAGCATAATAACACAAACAAGTATGAATGGATTTTTCTCAATCCCATTTTGTGGATTTATCTCAAGAATACCTTGAATGATGCTAGTTAAATAACTTGGGTTTTAAAAAAATATAATTGTGGATTAAACCAGACTTGGCATGTGGGTATATCTTGACAGTTTCTGAGGCAAATTCAGTGATCTTCTTTCCATGGTATCAGGTTCAAGGTCAAAGACCATGACAAGATTTTTTATACTGCACTTGTCTTGTGAACATGTTAATTAAGATATGTAGGAAAATATATTTGTTAACAAATTTGGTATGTTGGAGTTTCTTAAGTATATCTGTCATGATTTCAATACTCAGAAATTAAAAGATAAAAGGAGGACAGAAACAAACCTCATATGAATTCCTACAAATTCTTTTAAGCCAGTCAGTGGCATACTAAGGGTAAATGGCGCCTGGGGCGACAATGATGGCCCAAAGGGCCAGAATATGAGGCCCGAATTTTTATCAGCTGTTTTGGCACCCCAAGACCTCTGGCGCCCGGGGCAACCCCGTACGCCCGTTAGTATGCTACAGAAGCCAGTAAGAGTGTCAATCCCTTTGAAGGACTCTTGTCATCATATCTTCGGTTGCCTAGGACCTCAACATGCAAATGCTCTTCACCACATGTACTATGCATGGCCAAAGGCAGTGCCTTGAATTTTACATCTGTCTCTTTCAGGCATTAGCATTGGAAAAAATATTATTTTGGGGTGGAAAATTCTTCAATAATTACCGTATATACTCTCGTATAATATGGGTCCAAATGCAAACAACATAGACCCTGATCTGCCGATGCACAATGCGCCAGCAGATCAGTGTCTATGTCGTTTGTTCTACTGATTAGGCTTTACAAACTGCATAGACCCAGATCTGCCGGCGCATTATGCGATGGCAGATCTGGGTCTATGCAGTTTGCAGTTGGTATTGGCTTATACACGAGTATAGACAGTAATCAGTTTGGTGAATGATTATTAAAGAATAACAGCTATACATAGTACGATGTGGTGAAATATTTGCTGGAACACTTGGCTAGTCACAATAACAGGTAGAAACTTCAAGTCAAATAAGAGATTAATAGGCAAAAGTTTATAGGGAAATATAGATGCATAAACTTCTTGACATGGTTACCTTAGTCAGTTTTTAAAAAAAATGTAAAATGCATTTTACATGCCAAATACACACTGGTTTTTCATTTCAGGTGTAAATATTGCCACACCCAACTCTGGGGTCAGTCACACAGGGACTGGTGACCGTTGTCCAGCTGGGTCTGAGTGTCCAGCCAACTCCACCTATCCATCTCCATGTGCCCCAGGAACCTATGCCCAAACTGACACCATGCCAAAATGCCTGCCCTGCCCAAATGGTGAGAATAATTGTCTGATTTCTTTTAATCTGACATTGCTTACATATTGTTTCTTATTTTAAAGAATGCTTACAGATATATTTGGGACATTTACATGGATACTACAACTGTGGATTTTTCTGTAAACTGCGGATTTTTTTTACCAGTTTGATTTGTGGTGGAATCCAAAATTTGTATGACTTTCTAATCATTTGTAAAATTTCTTTTAACTATACCTCTCCCTCGATAACTCGTTCCTGGATAACTCGCAAACTCACTTATAATGCGATGTCATGCATGGATTCCATTTTTTTCTTCTAGAAAATACCAAAAGATATAGCCCCTATTTGTTGAATGTGAAGAAAATTGTCATCAAATTTGGCAAAAGAAACCTCGAGATATCACTTGTTTTGTCGTTAAAAACAGCAGTTAGTGCCCAGAAATTTCAAAATTATGAAATTCATAACTTTTAATAAAAGTCATATATTTTGTTAAATTTTCTTTAAAAAAAGAAAAACAATTCTCAGTACACTGTAAATCACAATATATGATGAAATGTCAATCAATTAAAATGTCAGTAATGCCTACTGGTGGCAATACTTTAAGAAATAGATACCAACTAAATAAGTCTTGTCAAGTGAAATTTGTGTTTGTTTGACCTTTTAATTCAGTTTCAATGTAATAATTATAAATCTGATGTGCCTTCTTTATTTCAAATATCAGAAGTGTCAATTGACCATAATAGCAATGTCTGTGAGCATTTCCGTGAGAACCTAATTAAGTACTGACTGTTTTGATCTCCAACTTGCAGAAGTGTTGTTTGCATTGTTACAATTGTCCTGCATTGTATTATCACAATAATTAGTCTTTTGTTATCAAATCAAGTAAAAGAGGTAGAATACATAAGTTAAAAGGCATGCAAATCCTACCTGTGTAAGAGCTAGCAGTTACAGTAGTGCATACATGTGATTCTACCGACGGTAGGCCCAAAATACCGTTTTAAAGGCCGTCTACCACACATACCAATTAGTAGTTCAAATCTACCGCTTTTGAAAATTAAAAGAATATATAAAAAAAAATTATAAAAAAAAAAAAACAAACACGGTCTTTTTACGCGTTTTATCAACACATTAGAGAAACCAGCCAGAACCAGTCTACTGGGGACCGGAAATGTTCCACCAGTGCAATGACCGGTGCAATGATGCATGACAGAGCAATAGTGTGTACACAACAAGCTGCTAATTGATTACCTTATTGTTGGAATTTGAGGAGTTTAAGGCCAAATGCAGGATGGTTTTTTTGAGGTGTTATAAGTAACAAAGGGATTAAAGGTGGTCCATAATGTCTTCTGAGCCTTTGATGAATATCGGCCAACCCTTAGCGGAGGGGAGATACAATGAAGAGACTGGCCATAACAAATGAATTCGGCAGAGACACTAGAGTAAGTATTTTGATTGTTGTCTTTAATTGTTATTGTATTGTTCAGGATGTTTTAAGAGGACAACTCTTACATTTTTTGTTCAATTCATGTCAAAATGCCGAAACATGTGCTTTCTCCCAGTTCTAAGAAACCACCAGCTAAGAAAATTTACAAGTTCATCAATGCTTGGATATCAGAGTTTAAGTGTGTGCAGGCGAGTAGCAAAAGTCCTGAGTTTGCATTGTGTGTTTTAAAGGTATGCATCTTTTGTATTTCATAAACTATTTGAAGTTTTCATGCACATAAATTAAGTTCAAGCCCTAGATAAAATATATCAGTAAAAAATATATTACAAGGTAATTAATTTTAAAAATATATTACAAGATAATTAATTTTAAAGTTTGGATCAATTATTCTTAAAGGCATAAATATATCATGTATTTTTTTTTTATATTTCAAGTCTTTATTTTTTTTTTTTATTTACAGTGGTGAAACTTGCTAACAGATTTTTGGATCTGAGCCATGAAGAGGAAGAAGCCTTTGAGAATGAGGCTCAGGAATACATCCCAAGTCCAAGTCAGGAACTTCCTCCTCTGGGTGAACATAGCTTGGAGGAGTATTGGAGAGTAGTCAGCAACCTTACAAAATCAGCAGCAGGAAAACTGAAGTTAGAACTTCTTTGTAGGCTGAATGTGGTTGTCCTGTCATTACAACATTCTAATGCTGATACAGAGAGGACATTCTCCATTCTTCACAAAATACAAAGTGATTCAAGGGGAAATCTGGACCAGAGAACTATTGAGAGCCTGTTAAGTGTGAAGTTTAATAATCACAATGAATGTCATTAGTGGTCACTTGACAGTGATCTTGTGAATGAAACTAAAAATGCTATTGGATTTTATAAAAGAAAATTCTTTGCATTGAACTATCAGAGAAACAACCTTTTTCATTATTTGACCATATACTGATTCATATTAATTATTATTGTAACATTTTCCATTGAAATCTGAATCTGATTCATGTTCAAACTTGCTGTTTTATTATAGTATGAAGAGAATACACATTATAACACAAAAAAACCCACTTGTTTTGTTTTCCATCCCCTTGAAACGGTAAAATTTATGCCAATAAAAAATCTACTGGTTTAGAGGCCAATCTGCTGATCAAAATTTGTAAATCTACTGGTTTGAAATCCTGGTTCTGTCACATGTATGGTAGTGTCTTAAGTCAATTCATTTCAATTGACTAATTGAACACGGAGAAGACTGTAAGTACATGTAATATAATTAAAGTATCTAACATTAATCAGTAGTTTATCATGCTTATTTGTAAATGTGATCAATGATAGCAAAGGAACCAAGGGATAGGCGTACTAGGTGCATGGAAAGCTTAATTTTGCAGATAGGGTTCATTATGGAGAAGTGTGTTCCAAAGTTTATAGTGAACTTGAAATTTCTGAATTGGCATTCAGAGGTTTGCTCAAGGATGAACAGAAATTTCATTATAAGTTGCAAAGAAATCACAGCATCAGTATTTTATTAATATAAAAAAAATTTTTTTTCGATGTTAAATAAATGTCATCTTTTTTAAAATAAAGAATCGTTTTATTGTGAATCTGCAGTAACACTAGAATGTATCCACATTCACATGCAAAAAGCAGAGATGTAATACACAATGTTTTCACTGGTACACATGTGATGTGTGTTGAAACCACTTGGAGTAAGGTTTTAAACAATCTTTAAAAGATTGGATATGTTGAAAATAAAGGTAATTTATGCAGAAAAGTGAAGAACTTCATTAAAAAGCTATTTATTGACAATTATTCCCAACGCAATTATTAAATGAGTATTCAACTACTTAACCACCCTCCCCTCCCCCATTTCTCACTGTCAATGTCCATCCCTTTCTTAATTTTTCAGAGGTTCCTTGGTAACTCGTGCCTTTGCTTACACTGCGGTCTATCCTTTTTGATCCGTTGTGTGCGAGTTATCAAGGGAGAGGTGTAGACTGATTTTCTGTCAGTGAATTCAAAGATTTCAAATCTTGTAGCAAATAATACTTATTGACCTAACCCTGAGGATAAATTTTATATATATGTAGCATTATGGTAGGGGGAACAATGTAGTTCTAGAGGTAAAAAAAACCTGTAATTCACAATCAATGAAGTTCAAGATTTTTTTATATGTATATGGATTATTGTAGATTTATTTGGGTGATTATAGTGGATGTTTTGATAAAATCCTGTAGTTACCCTGCAGTTATTTTACAAATCTTGACAATAAGAAATAGTTCCAGATGTATCCTTATTATTGGGTTATTTCTATGTACTATTTCCCAGGGTACTGAATTTGCCACCCAGTATCTATGCCGTGCAGGGACATACAGAAATTTGCCATCTAGTACCCATACCCTGCATGGACATACAAGCATTTGCCATCTACAACAAATAGCCTGCAGGGACATACACAGATTTGATTCAACATGTTTATGTTAATGACAAATGTGTATGCTTGTATTTTTTCAGGCTCCTATTGCTTGAATGAGACAGTGGTCCCTGTAATTTGCCCAGCTGCATACTATTGCCCTGAGGGCACTGAATTTGCCACCCAGTACCCATGCCCAGCAGGCACTTACAACAATCGTACAGGTAAGTCCCCACAAAGAGCTATACATGCAACAGATTGGTGAATATACCATTTACATAAATTTAGGTAACTATTTTGGCCCTTTTTTTAATTAACAAAAGCTGGGTTTTTTCCAACCAAAATTGAAATGATTCCAGATAAATTTGTGTAAGTTTTATAAGGAATGATACAATTTGATGTGTTTTATGTCATGGAAATTTGTTAGTTAAACATACTTATTTTCAGATTGTCTACTCTGAATTCAGAACAATGAGAATACTTGGTCTAGATGAGATGCTTAATCAGCAGTCACATTAAAAAATGGGTCTTTTAGATATACTTTTCAGGGATTTTGTTATTCCAAATTTATGGACAGGCTTTTGCTGTATGTGAGCCTAGTTGTATCTCCACCAATTCTTGTTTTCTGAGTTATAATGGTAAATCACATTCAAATTCAATAGACTATATAGCATATAGGAGACAAATACATGTACATTAGAATCAAGTTTTTTAATTAAAAAGAAATATTAATTAGACAGTGAGATTTGCATTTGAAAATTCTTTCCTTTTTAAAATATACTTTTAAGAACATGTGTACTGACATTAACATAAGATAAAGACCTTTTATTCTAATAGGAACATTAATCAAGTAAGGATTACCTCTTCAGTGGTCCTTCATTATATAAACACCTCAGTATGGCAATGTACCTCATATTATATGGGTATGGTCATGTTATATAAACACCTCAGTATAGCAATGTACCTCATATTACATGGGTATAGTCATGTTATTTTTCGGAACCCCACGCATCGCAGTGGGGGTGGAGAGTGAGTGGAGAGGATTAAGAAAAATCCCTCCACCATCATTCCACGCGTCCTCTCGCGGAGAATAGCCCTGCACACCATGCTTTCTCGTGAAGTCGAATCCGATCACCACCGTGGAGTGGACGTGGTCTCGATAATATGGGCGTGGTTTATTGTTTATCACCCATGCAAGCAGAGGTTGAGGGAGAGACGGGGGGTGGGGGGGTTGGCAGGGCACCGATTTATCTACATCGTTATCCCTCTGGGGAGCAGTTTGCTAACTTTTTGATACTGAAAAAAACATAGTAATTCAGTTAATTATAAATATTTCATTGTTTTAACGAAGATAATGTATGATACATAGTGCCAAATCATATTTTAGATGATGATAACGTAATGACAATGCCTCACAAACTGTATTAATACTACATTTTGCGCAATGAATCTATTTTTTTTTTCTTCAATACTATGTTATTGGAATCTAAACATGCATTCATATCATTATTTCTTTTTCAGTAAACGCAATACAAAATTTTAATGATCATATGAAAGTCAGTGATATTGTACTACCTGCAATGAAAAGAATGATATACATCGAACAAATTAATAACAAAGCTGCAGTCATACCTGACTGAAGTGAAACAAAATCGCACAAGTTCCGATGGTTATTCCATGCTTGAGTACTCATTCACATATTGTATGATTTTTTCTGATGTCCAATTGCTTAAATAAAGCATTATTAAGATTTCACATCGTTATTTTATTTTAAACTGTACTATTTTGCATTAATTACCAAAGTAGCGGTTTTTGTTAAAATCACAAATGGTCGCAATAGGTCATCCTAGATACATCTAGTTGACACATGCAAGTAACCTAGCACAAGAGAAGCCATCAACAATGCTTGTTTTCTTTGATATTGACGTGTTAATTTCATGTGCTAACTGTTAACCTAAAAGTACAACAGCAGCGCTTCTGCGGGTTTGTTTTCTTTGCCATTGATTTGACAAACTTGCGCATCAGATGAAATTAATGTTTAACTTTTTCTTTTCTGTTCGTTTGCCTATTGCATAATATGCATAATACAGAAAAATAAGATGAATAATTTTAGATCAATAAGTCTTCTTAGTAAAGTTCCCCTCCCCCCTCTCTCTCTCTCTTATAAAATATGGAATCCAAATCACTACTGCACAAGTTATCATAAACTGAAATCTGGAAAAGTTTGCAAGTGATAAGAAAAGTAATACTGTACTAGACATTATAGCGTAATAGAGGGGGAAAAAAAGAAACAAATCAGTGGTTGCAAACTCACGACCTTGTGCTCCAATATCAAATGTGTGTGTGTGACACACACTCTATCCATTTGGCCACAGTAACTGTAGCTGTAAAGCAATATACCATATACAGAAACATGCCAAACACTATTAAAAGAAATTAGTTTATTTCTTGTCTCAATAAGCAACCGCTCCAAAGTCACAAAGATAAAGCTGCATACATTAATATCTGCGTAAAAATAATTATAAGAAATAGATCAATATTACGATTGGGTTACTGACATATCATTTCCATATGATTTACTATTTTTCTATGATGATAAAAAAATCTTTTTTATATTTTCCTCTTACAAAAATGAGCAAATAATAGGAAACATGCTGAGACCATACATGCAAAATGTCATATTTTTTTAAAATTAAAATCTCTGAACATCCAAGATTTGACAATTTTCCACATTATTATTCATTTCAGCAGTAGGTTGAGTTCAGCTTAATTACGAACAAATATCAAACTTCCATTGTTAATGGCGGGACCATAATTGGGGTTGTTAAGTACATCGCGCCAAGTCAGATGGCTTCTTATAATAAAAACACACCTTTCCCAAACTGAAACCGGCATTTCTGTTGCATTCGCATAATATACTTTTCTAATAATGCTCTTCAGCAGGTTTGTTTTCTTTGCCATTATGTTGACAATAAATAATGTACTCGGGGTTAAGTCAATTGTGTTTTTTTTTTGTTGTTGTTGTTTTATTGATTGAGCATTCTGTTGAAATATACGGAATAACCCACATGCTATTCCAGTGTTTGAATCTCATAAAAGATATATCAGTGATGTAAAGAAGAACTTGTGAACTAATCACAACTGTTAGTATCCACTTTTTTCATTTATCTGTTTATTGTCATCTTTTCCATGCGTCAGTCATATCACTAAGTAAAGATTATTTGTTAATGAGAGAGAGAGGGTGGGGTGGGGGTGGGGGGTAAGATTAGTTGTTTAAACTGGACAATGGTCTTGCTCTAGTTTTTAATTAACTTCCTGCTTTCAACTGAATCCCCGGATATTGCATTGTTTTAAATTATACGTGAAGATGTTTAATTCTATAAATAGTATAAACGAACAAAAAAGTTTATTCCTTTGCTGAATATTTTATCTACTTTCTGTGACGATGTTTGTACTAAACACTGTTGAAACCAAACCATACAACTGTATACACGGAAAGTATTACAGATTTAAAATATTCCACCCCCACCCCTCAAAGAAAGAGATAAAAGTAAAAACAATTCTGTTCCTTGTGTTTTTTTTTAAAGATTTTTCTTTTCAATCATCTGACGACAGCTAAATTGTTTTGTCTGTATTGTTTTCTGTATTGTTGTATGTGAATACTGTACGTCTATATACTTCTATATCTATATCACCAAGTAAACTTAGCATCAGATGAAATTATGGTTTTTCTTTTTCCTTTTTCCGTTCGTTTCCTATCGCATACTATGCAAAATACAGAAAAATGATCAATAAAAGACCCCTCCCCACCTCTCTCTCTCATAAAATATGGAATCCAAAGCACTACTGTGCAAGTCATTGTAATCTATTACTATTAAAAACTTTTTTTTTTTGTACATGCTTCAGTAAGAGTTTAAGTATTCCATGATTGGCTAGCTTTCTTCAATTAGCGGCCTCATCATTCACACTAAGCCAAAAAGATGTTCCTGCCATTAAAGTTTTTCGTGATTCTGCTTATGTTTTGAAGAGTTTTTCACTAATGCGAGTTTCAAAAATAACGCTAAAATGCTTATTAATGTTAACCAAGATTTTTCTTTTTCGCTGCTTGACATGTCGACATTTTTAGTCAATCGTCAGAATTAAAATATTAAAATCTGACTGATTATAAATCTCAACATACACAAACTGAAAACTGGAAACATTCAGTAGTGGTAAAAAAGTAATAACATGCTAGACATTACAGCGTTATGGAGCAAAAAAGAAAGAAATTTTCCCACCACTGCACAGGAACTCCCAAGCACGTGCTCTAAAGTTGTGTGTGTGTGTTCATGGGCATCCGCAGGAATTTTCGGGAAGGGGGGGGGGGGAGCCGAAGTAAAAGGGATATTTTTTTTCTTTTTAAAAATCGGGGCAGGGACAAGGCAACATGTCCCCCCCCCCTGCAGACACCCAAGTGTGTGTGTGTGAGTCGCACATTTTATCCACTGGGCCACAGTAACTCGAGCTCTCTAGCTGTAAAGCAATATACCACATACAGAAACACGCTCAATAACCAAAGGCTCTAACAGTCACAAACAGGAAACTGCATTCTTTAATATCTGTGTAAAAATAATTAAAAGAGTATATTTTATTTTTATATTTTCGCCATAGTAAAATGAGCAAATAATAGGATACACATGGAGACAATACATCCATGCAAAATGCTCTAAACTTGTTGGAAATTAAAATCTCTGAACATCTCAGATTTTAGAATTTTCCATAATATTTTTCATTTCGGTAATAAGCTGAGTTCAGATTAATTACTAACAATTATCAAACTTCCGTTGTTAATGGCGAGACCATAATTGCGGCTGTAAAGTACAACGCGCCAAGTCAGATGGCTTCGTGTGATAAAAACACACTGTTCTCAAGCTGAAACTTACATCATCTTTTGATGCAAACCCTTGTTAATATTTTACAACAGTGTTCACAATGGTCACTGCCTTGATTTCTGTAGAACATCCGCTGAAGTCAAGTCTTTATTAGGGAGAGACAATTGAATTTTCCGGGGGGGGGGGGGGGGTAAATGCATGAAAACAATTGTCTTTCTGATTTTTGTAGTATAAAAAGACGTTAATCCGTTCCATATAACACTTAAAATAAATAAATATTGTGATGAAAGAACAAAAAATATCCCGGTCGAAAAAAACAAAACAACATATAAACCCCATATATTAAATGGTCAGTCCCTTACAGTACACATGCAGTCATAATATTCAGCCTCATGGCAATGCTATTACTGCTTAAAGACTAAGCACGCGGTTTGCATTTCAGTGTAAATTCAGTTAAGCAGAAGCAGATGTCAATTTGGATTTTAATTGTCCATATCTCAGAGAATTACTTTCCTTTGGAACAAAATGATAAATTTATGCTGCTTGAGAAGCTCAGCAATGTGTGCTTCTCGTCAGGTCAGTGCATAAGTTTGTTCGTATTTCTTTGAAATAAATTAAAATCATAAACTTATTGTAAAAGAAGTCGATCAACCTTTTATAAACAGTAATGTGTACTGAATATACAAGCCTTTTGAAATTATTTTTTTATTGTCCAAATATGATTGAAATAAAGATGACTGATTCTTCCAATGGTATCCAGTTGTAAATCACTCTTGACGTCTCAGTCTTTCCATAGGTGGTCTTCATTCATTGGCTGTTCAGATGCCAATCAGTAATGTTGACTAGCCCCTCCACAGTGGAATTGACATCGGCGTGCCTGCCGAAACGCGGTGGTGATTTGTAGGTATTTATGTCAATTTATGCCTCCACCATGGAGTGTTATCGTGGAGCTAAAGTGGAGGGGATTAAGTCCCCCACCGCGATGCGTGGGGTTCCGAAAAATCATGTGAGCTGTACTGTATGAACACCTCAGTACAGCATTGTACCTCATATTACATGGGTATAGTCATGACTATAAACACCTCAGTATGGCATTGTACCTCATAATACATGCATATAGTCATGACTGTAAACACCTCAGTACAGCATTGTACCTCATTACATGGGTATAGTCATGACTATAGACACCCCAGTATAGTATTGTACCTCATATTACATGCGTATTGTCATGACTGTAAACACCTCAGTATATCATTATACCTCATAATACATGGGGATAGTCATGACTATAAACACCTCAGTACAGCATTGTACCTCATATTACATGGGTATAGTCATATTATATAAACACCCCAGTATAGCATTGTACCTCATATTACATGGGTATTGTCATGACTGTAAACACCCCAGTATAGCATTGTACCTCATATTACATGGGTATAGTCTTGTTATATTAACACATCAGTACAGCATTGTACCTCATATTACATGGGTATAGTCATGAATATGAACACCTCAGTACAACATTGTACCTCATATTACATGGGTATAGTCATATTATATAAACACCTCAGTATAGCATTGTACTTAATATTACATGGGTATCGTTGTGTTATATAAACACCTCAGTATTGCATTGTACCTCATATTACTTGGGTATAGTCATGACTATAAACACCTCAGTATAGCATTGTACCTAATATTACATGGGTATAGTCGTGTTATATAAACACCTCAGTATAGCATTGTACCTTATATTACATGGGTATAGTCATGTTATATTAACACCTCAGTATAGCATTGTACCTCATATTACATGGGTATAGTCATGTTATATAAACACCTCAGTATAGCATTGTACCTAATATTACATGGGTATAGTCATGTTATATAAACACCTCAGTATAGCATTGTACCTCATATTACATGTGTATAGTCATGTTATATAAACACCTCAGTACAGCATTGTACCTCATATTACATGGGTATAGTCATGTTATATAAACACCTCAGTATAGCATTGTACCTAATATTACATGGGTATAGTCGTGTTATATAAACACCTCAGTACAGCATTGTACTTAATATTACATGGGTATAGTCATGTTATATAAACACCTCAGTACAGCATTGTACCTAATATTACATGGGTATAGTCATGTTATATAAACACCTCAGTACAGCATTGTACCTCATATTACATGGGTATAGTCATGGATCTGATTTATGGTGGTGAATATAGTTTTGCGATGGAATTAATCTAAGTATAATGTAACCTTGCTTATAACAAATTACACTTCTGTAACTCCCCTGAACACCATTATAGTGAGCTACCAATGTATTTGGAAGGTAAATTAGATTTGCATGTGAACCCTGCAAAAGTCATCCCTTTCCAAACATACATACGTAGCATTAAGGAATGGCAGTATCAAGTATTCAAGTATTAAATACTGTTGCCAGTTTGATACATACAGTATATAGCATTAAGGAATGGCAGTGTCAAGTATTAAATACTGTTGCCCATTGGATACATATGTAGCATTAAGGAATGGCAGTGTCAAGTATTAAACACTGTTACCCATTGGATACATATGTAGTATTAAGGAATGGCAGTGTCAAGTATTAAATACTGTTGCCCATTGGATACATATGTAGCATTAAGGAATGGCAGTGTCAAGTAATACTGTTGCCCATTGGATACATATGTAGCATTAAGGAATGGCAGTGTCAAGTATTAAATACTGTTGCCCATTGGATACATATGTAGCATTAAGGAATGGCAGTGTCAAGTAATAAATACTGTTGCCCATTGGATACATATGTAGCATTAAGGAATGGCAGTGTCAAGTATAAAATACTGTTGCCCATTGGATACATATGTAGCATTAGGGAATGTCAGTATCAAGTAATAAATACTGTTGCCAGTTTGATACATACAGTACATAGCATTAAGGAATGGCAGTGTCAAGTATTAAATACTGTTGCCCATTGGATACATATGTAGCATTAAGGAATGGCAGTGTCAAGTAATAAATACTGTTGCCCATTGGATACATATGTAGCATTAAGGAATGGCAGTATCAAGTATTAAATACTGTTGCCCATTGGATACATATGTTGCATTAAATTTGATTTAGTTTAATTTAAGTTTAGATTTCAGCCAGCCTTGTAGTAGTTAGGACTGTTTGTGTTTTGGAAATCTTTGCATAATAAAATGCACCTCTTTATAATTTATATGAATTTTTGTAATCTTAATTATGATATCAGGAGCCATCAAGGAGACCGACTGTATGGACTGTCCTCCCGGATACTATTGTCAGGGGACAGGAAACATGGAGCCAACTGGGCTGTGCAATGCTGGTTTCTTCTGTGCTGGAAAATCCTCTGAAAAGAATCCTCTTGACACGGGCAACACCACAATGAGGTAAGAACTACTAGATGTTTTATGCTGTAGCTTTGTTTTTCAAGAAAGATGGATTTATACTTTGGATGTCACTATCATAATTTTGTACATTCTTCCTTTGATAAACACAGTGGTTTTTTTAGTAATGTTTTTGCTGTCTGGTTAAAAGACCAGAAGAACTTAATGCAATGGCCTGTTGTCTGACTGTATGTCCGTTGGCTTCAGTTTTTATCACTACTCCTCCAAAACTACAGTGAGGATATCCATGGAACTTTACACACACATTCATCCCAGGGTCTGGTTGGTGTTGGCCATCTAAAAAATCTTGTTACCGCTAATTCTCATGAACAGATGTCATGTCGATATGAGGTTTTCACTAAAAGACTTCTTATGATATTATGATATGTAGATGTTCTTAAATAAAATTGGTGCTGATTAGGCCTCCAACATGTCTGCCATGACAACGAGCTTGAAAATCTTGTTATTTGCTACTCCTTTTGAAGGGATAGTCCTATTGACATGGGTTTTTTGCTTGAACACTTCTCACTGTATGTAGTTGGTCCTCAATGAAACTTATGCTGATTGAACCTTTAAAATAGCTGCATTGATGGCCATCTTGAAAAATCTTTATTTGGCTTTTCCTAACTTGACAGTCATATCGACATGGCAATTTTACTAAAACACCATAGCAGTATGTAGCTGGTTCTGAATGAATATGGTTCTCATCTGACGTCCAACATGGTGTCATAGTGGCCATCTTGACAATTTTACTATCACTTCTCCTCATGAACGAATGGTGGCATTGACATGGTGTTTCCACTGACCACCATCATATCCACACTTTTGTACAAGAGTTTTAAAACCAGGCCTAATTGACCTTGGAGTCCAGTCAGGGGTCATTGCTTGCATTTTTGTACTTATTGAGCGCTTGAATAGAGTGACTAGTAAATATTCAAGTATATTTTGGCCAGACTTTATATTTAGCTTGCATTCCAGTAAATAAATTGATAGCACTCTGACATTGATTTTAGGGTCAAATAGTCTTCTCTTAGGTTTTTAATTGTACAGGACTTGTGAGCATTATAACATGAACAAAAATGAATGAGTTTTTATCAAACCCAGTTTGTGGATGATCTGAACTGAACTTGACAATTATTTATTCAGATCTGGAACTGAGGACAATTCTTTATTTAGATTTGGAACTGAACTTGTCAATTCTTTGTTCAGATCTGGAATTGAGGACAATTCTTTATTTAGATTTGGAACTGAGGACAATTCTTTATTTAGATCTGGAACTGAGGACAATTGTTTATTTAGATTTGGAACTGAGGACAATTCTTTATTTAGATTTGGAACTGAGGACAATTGTTTATTTAGATTTGGAACTGAGGACAATTCTTTATTTAGATTTGGAGCTGAACTTGACAATTCTTTGTTTAGATTTGGAACTGAGGACAATTCCTTATTTAGAACCAAAACTGAGGACAATTCTTTATTTAGATTTGGAACTGAGGACAATTCTTTAGATTTGGAACTGAGGACAATTCTTTATTTAGATCGGAACTGAGGACAATTCTTTATTTGGATTTGGAACTGAGGACAATTATTTATTTATATTTGGAACTGAGGACAATTCTTTATTTAGATTTGGAACTGAACTTGACAATTCTTTATTTAGATCTGGCACTGAGGACAATTCTTTATTTAGATTTGGAACTGAACTTGACAATTCTTTATTTAGATTTGGAACTGAGGACAATTCTTTATTTAGATTTGGAACTGAACTTGACAATTCTTTGTTCAGATCTGGAACTGAACTTGACAATTCTTTATTTAGATTTGGAACTGAACTTGACAATTCTTTATTTAGATCTGGAACTGAGGACCATTCTTTATTCAGATCTGAACTGAAATGTCATAAATTGTCTTGCTATTTGGTTGTTTAAAAATAATGCATTCTTCATAAATGTTATTATTTAGTAATTTTGCATAGTACTGGAGGTAAAATATGCTTTTAGCCATTAATCCAAGAGTGTTGGTTACTATAATGAAAATCTCATTATAGATACTCGGGTACTTAAGGATATACATGGGATTAATAATAAATAGTATCATTAGTACCATTTCAGTGACAAGGACTTTCAATAAAAATGTACTGCTCTGTGTGAATGTGATAAAAAGATTCCCATATTTACATATGCAAAAAGTGAAATAGAGACCGTTATATTTTTTAAATTTACCACTTTTTTTTAATGTAACAAGAACATAGATATTTATATTTAAACCTGATTTTCCATACCTGTAGTGGTCTGTACTCCAATAATACCTGTACACCCACATGGGACTGTGTGTGTCCAGACTTCCAAATGACCACAGGTGGGATGTGTCCCATGGGTTACTACTGTCCAGAGGGGTCAGCTAGACCCACCCCATGTACACCTGGCATGTACTGTTCTACACCTGGACTGACTATACCCACAGGTATGTCACCATCTCTTACTTACCTTATTTTTCTGTGTAGTATAGGTTTTTACTGTTTTTAAACACAATATAATATGGTTACATGTTTTACACAGCAACAAAAATATAACCACCATATTCCAGGTTTATTTTATGACACAAAAAAATTTATAGCGGTAGATTTACATCATCTTAACAAATGTGATGATTTGTACCTGCATGCCATGTCATGTTAACACTGATGAATGAAATGTGATTGCTTTATTGTAATACAAGGGATTCTCAAACTGCATATGACATGAATAGTTGCCACCAGTGATGGATTTTGAAGTAGAATTATTAAAGAAACACCAATCAAGCAACAGTCACAGTCCACCGTCTCACTTTTTGGTATTACCATATATACTCACGTATTAACCTGGTCCATATGCAAACAACATAGACCCTGATCTACCATCACATAATGCGCCAACAGATCAAGGTCTATGTTGTTTGTACTACTGATTAGTCCTTACAAACTACATAGACCCAGATCTGCCGGCACATTATGCGACGGCAGATTTGGGTCTCTGCAGTTTGCAGTTGGTATCATCTTATATGTGAGTATATATGGTATGTCCTTTGTAACATAGCCCTTTTGAAATTGTCCCTAATAATATCCAATCCCAGATGTAAACTTCCAGAACTGTCCATCATGTAGTTGTCTGTATTTATTTCACAAGCATCTTTTCAGCACAAAACTTAAGCAGGCATAATATTTTGTCAAAGATTTGTTTGCTAAAATTATGTGAATCACAGTATTTATATATTGATCAAATACCAAATTGCGTAATTTGCAGCATTTCTGTACTGACATTAAGATACTAATTGTGTGATTCACACTGTTTCTATACTGACATTAAATATCAAATTGTGTGATTCACACTGTTTCTATACTGACATCAAATATCAAATTGTGTGATTCACACTGTTTCTATACTGACATCAAATACCAAATTGTGTGATTCATAATGTTTCTATACTGACATCAAATACCAAATTGTGTGATTCACACTGTTTCTATAATGACATCTAATACCAAATTATGCAATTCACAGTATTTCTATCCTGACATCAAATATCAAATTGTGCACGTCATGGTATTTCTATACTGACATCAGATACTAAATTGTGAAATTGTGTGATTCACACTGTTTCTATACTGACATCTAATACCAAATTGTGTGATTCACAGTATTTCTACTTTGACATCAAATACCAAATGCAATTCACAGTATTTCTATTTTGACATCAAATATCAAATTGTGTAATTCACAGTATTTTTATCCTGATATCAAATACCAAATTGTGTGATTCACTCTGTCTCTATACTGACATCAAATACCAAATTGTGCAATTCACAGTATTTTTATACTGACATCAATTGGAAATTGTGTGATTCACAGTATTTCTAATCTGACATCAAATACCAAATTGTGTGATTCACAGAATTTCTATACTGACATTAAAATACCAAATTGTATGATATTGTATGATTCATACTGTTTCTATTCTGATATTAAAATTGCCAGATTGTGCGATTCACAGTATTTCTATGCTGACATCTAATACCATTTGTTTGAATCACAGTATTTCTATGCTGACGTCAAATACCAAATTGTGTGATTCACAGTATTTCTATACTGACATTAAATACCAAATTGCGTGATTCACAGTATTTCTATACTATCAGATACCAAATTGTGTGATTCACAGTATTTCTATCCTGACATCAAATACCAAATTGTTTGATTCACAGTATTTCTATCCTGACATCAAATAGCAAATTGTGTGATTCACAGTATTTCTATACTGACATTAAATACCAAATTGTGTGATTCACAGTATTTCTATACTGTCAGATACCAAATTGTGTGATTCACTATTTCTATACTGACATTAAAATACCAAATTGTTTGATTCACAGTATTTCTATCCTGACATCAAATACCAAATTGTGTGATTCACAGTATTTCTATACTGACATTAAAATACCAGATTGTGTGATTCACAGTATTTCTATACTGACATTAAAATACCAAATTGTGTGCTTCACAGTATTTCTATCCTGACATCAAATACCAAATTGTGTGATTCACAGATTTTCTATAGTGACATTAAAATACCAAATTGTTTGATTCACAGATTTTCTGTAGTGACATTAAAATACCAAATTGTGTGATTCACAGTACTTCTATACTGACATTAAAATACCAAATTGTTTGATTCACAGTATTTCTATCCTGACATCAAATACTAAATTGTTTGATTCGCATATTTTCTATCCTGACATCAAATACCAAATTTCATGCATGATTCACAGATTTTCTATACTGACGTTAAAATACCAGATTTGTTAATGTATAAAGCACACAAAACTGCCAGTAATTCAGATCCAGATGTACTGTTGTGTCATGTGGAGGCAAATCATGGTATAGATCTGTTTTTATAATAATAATAATAATAATAATAATAATAATAATAAGAACTTATTTAAAGAGGGTGACACAATTAGTTGCATGGAACTAATCCTCTTTGTGGCCCTCTATTATATGCATATTTACATACAGAGTACATGTACATAGTTGCACACACAATAAGGATAATAATAATAAAAAATAATAATAATCATTTAAAAAAAGCATTGATAATAAGCTACATGTATATATGGACATAATAAACAGAATGAATGATTTCAAACAAACAGTATAGACCCTGATTTGCTGGCACATAATTCTTTGTCTGTCCTGTTCACAGTTTATTACATATACATTATACAGGGATAAAAATGAAGCATAAAAGATAACTGAATCACATTGAAAAAAGTATTATTCATCTTCAGAGAGAATATTTATACTAGAGACATATTGAATGTGCAGAAGATGAATTAATTAAGAATCTTATCACCATCAACCAAATAGAATTCAGTTTTACCCACACCAAATTTGGCTAACCTTTTGCACATAAGATTCTCACATGAGATCTAACTCATGTTAGTCTCATGTGCATTTTAACATGCAAATTAGGTAGAACTCACATGAGCAATAGAATCTAACAAAATCTGAAAATCACATGAGCAAGATTTTGCTCACGTGAGCAAGCATTTCCTCACATGAGCAAGTCTGCTCATGTGAAAATCACATGAGCAGGAATGGTTAATGTAAGCAAGAGCTTGCTCACGTGAGCAATAGGAAAAAAAAAAATGACTAGGATTTGATTTGCATTTGATAAATATTTCTGACAAGAATGAAAAAGAACCAAGTTCCTATAATAAAACTTATTTAGCAGCAATAAAGAGATTTTCAAAGTGATATTAAAATCTAGAAGATGAGCATATTCAAGTTCAATTATGCATGTTTTTGTGAGGTTTCTCACATGAGAAAAAAGACAACTCATATAAATATGTGATAAAAATGATTTTCAATTATTGTAATTATTATATCGCATGCATTCTGTAACAATAAATGATCGCAGCACAAATGGGCAGGTGTAAAACGCTTGTT
The DNA here is from genome assembly GCA_029931535.1 of Margaritifera margaritifera. Taxonomy (NCBI): domain Eukaryota; kingdom Metazoa; phylum Mollusca; class Bivalvia; order Unionida; family Margaritiferidae; genus Margaritifera; species Margaritifera margaritifera. Next base: position 6,324,416 of record JAQPZY010001689.1, on the reverse strand, counting down.
CACTCGTCAGCATTCGTTGACAGTAACAGTAAGTGCTGATTAAGACATATTTGAATACTTAATACAAATCAAATTGAAAAAACACAATGAAAATGGCAAATTTGACTCATGACATACACTTTGTGGCCCTGGCGTGAGTGTTAGCCATTCAAGCCAGGGCCGCTGTTCACATGTTGGTTTTCTTTACCTTTTGATTAGCGGGAAACCCAAGACAGAGATTTTTTAGACCACAAAGGCAATGTAAAAATTTGGTCATTATAACATGCACTTCTTATAACATGTTAGAAAAAATAAATCCAATGAAAAACAATATAGTATGAAATTTTTCATTGAAATATTTTAATATAAGGCCCAAAAAAAAAAATATGTGTGTTTCCTATTGCACTGGTTTTAAAATTAGGGTAGGCAGTAGTTTTTTTTTTTTTTTAATTACATATAAAGCAAAAATATTTCAAGCACTTCAAAGTACTGGGCATGAAAACCGGCTCAATTAGATGCACAAATGTGATTTTTTTTTAATGAAAAAAAAAATTTAAAAAAAAAATATTTAAAAAAAAAAAAATTGTGTGGGGGTGGGGAAAAAGTGCTAGGGTCGGCAGTGAGAAACAGGGACAATCGGCCGACCGGAAACATATTTTTATTTTATTTTTGAGCCTAAGGGAAAACAAAATCTTTGCTATGAAATAGCATGAAAAAAAATCTTGTAAAACTTTACAGTATCTTTAAATATGATAATTTTGTCAGACAACTTGATGAATAAAAAAAAAAAAAAATGCATCATGTTTTTTTTTTTTTTTCTTTTATATTTTTGCCATCATTATTTATAAGTGTTTTATTGCAGTCGATATGCGTTTGAAAGAAATGATTTGTATTGCATATGCAAATATTAATAATATGGGGACATCATACACGATCGATTTCGTAAGTAAACATTGACCTAATTATCACATTCCAATCTTACGTCATGTGGCCTTTATTTCAGGGGCACGAACCATATATATAATTCCGGCAATAGACAGATTTAGACATGCTCGGAAAAACGGTAGCTCGCAAAGAATTTGGAGACTTTATAACGATGAATAAATGAAGCAGATATAGTTGAACACTTTCTATAGCGATTTCAATAGTTTCTCCCAATATTATAATATAAACGTTAAAATTAACGTTGAGGGCACGAACCATAGTACTTCGAGGATTCTAATCTCGTCACCCTATTGTCAATAACTGACAACACTGCATCTTGATTTTACTCACCAACATGATAATTCCATGATTTTAAATTATCTCCTGGTTTCTATGGTCAGTTGCTGCACATGTATTGGGCTTGCAATGAAATTTCCGAAGTAACAAGCTAAATCGTGACAGTTCCAGCTTAAATTCTTTTTAAAATTAAACTGCGCCTATTTGAAAGCGAGGCTACCATGTTAGTTGTGTGTTGAAGTACCTTCAAAAAGTTATGTGTATATTTTGCGGTCAGTAAACCAGTCTCCTGACTGTAAACAAGGGAAATAACCCGCGTCATTGTATCGATAACGGATTACCTAGCTCTCAGTCGCGAAAAACCACATTTAATCTGATGTGATTTTATTTTATTATTTGATTTGGTTCTTGAAAGCAAAATTCTTGAAGCATAATTCTTTATAGAATGCTGGCAGAATGGGATGTGTCTCTAACTCACATGAGAAAAACCAACTTAGAACAAATCTAAAATGTGTCTGATCAGAATCGAAGTCCAAATTTCTCACGTGAGAATTTAGAACTCCGCCTTATTTTCAAACATAGTCAGATGTAAGGGGAAAGAATATTTTCTAAGTTATACTTTCTCGTGAGAACATTCAAATTCTCACGTGAGCAAAATCTGCACATGAGAAAATTGGTTAGTTTTTCAATGGCTCACAAGATCTAACAAACTGCACACATGAGCTTGCAAAATCTACCCAATTTGCATACGTTTCTAACCAGGTTCTCATGTGCAGCTTATGAGAAGCTCATGTGAATTGGTGAGATTTTTCTGTACGGGTATTCACAAGGTATTTTATGCTTGAATCAGCATTAATGTCATTTAAATGAGAATTGATTGAAAATTGTCAAAATTTTTCCCATTTACAGTTTGATATTGAGAAAAAAATTGCTTGTAACAGGATAACAACTGTGAGACACTTGCTTTTGTCTTGCTACCTCTAAATTATTTTATATAATTTGTATAAACTGTATTTCCTACAGGAAACTGCACAGCTGGATATTATTGTACCAACACTAGCAGTAGCCCCACCCAGTTTGACTGTCCACCTGGTAGCTATTGCCCTGAGGGATCATCAGCACCAACTCACTGCCCAGCTGGTACCTATGGCAGCGGTTACAACTATATTGCTCAGTCTGACTGTATTTCATGTACTGCTGGAAAGTATTGCTCAGGTGAGTCAGACAGCATGAATTGTCATTCTTATCTGGCATGAATGCTTCTCTCTAATTTCCAACAGTTTCAAACTATTTTTGTACCCACTGAGAATGTGTCAGATACTTTGTAATGAATATTTAGATTTGAATATGACCTTGAATTCAAACTTGCATGTACACTAATTTTTCAATGGAGTACTATGAAGTCATTAATTTTATTGTGTATTAATTTTCATGGTTTTGTGAAAAATGACATCTCCAGCAGTGTTTAAATGTTTTGTAGGTAGGAAGGAGTTTTATCATTTTCAAAGTAGGATCATTGCTGGATCTTGACATTCGCAGGTTGTAGCAGCTATGAAAGCCAAAAAAATTGTTACCTCGCAAAAAAATAGTGACTTGACAGTATTTCTTTGTTATGTGATGACAGTGTATTATCTTAAAAAATGAGATTAATTCATACCATATTTTGGTGTGTATAACTAATGTGTAACGTGCACTCCAATTTTTGACCCAGCATGAGGTGAAAAACTTTGTTCTGATGTACAATGTTCATGTGATATCCTACATTTTAAAATCTTGATAATTTTGCTCTGTTTCCATCGTTAAACCACATTCCACCATTTTGGATAGTGCACTGATTGTCATTTGTTACATGACATTTGATTGGTTTACAACAAAACAATGCTTGGCTTGTCTGTTATTTTCTGTCAGTGCTTAATACTTGTTGTGGCAATGTGGTTAGCTTGTCTCTCACAGTGTAGGAGTTTGTTATGTCGCTCCAGTTGTTATTTTGTCTGACTGTATTCATTCAGATTCAAGATTGAACACAAAATGCTATGTGAAAGTTCAGGTCCAGTATCTACACTTATTTGGACTTGCATGAAACCTCTGAAATATATTTCAGTGTCTAAGCTAAAATTTATGCAGACAATGCATTGTAATTATGTTGGCACAGCAAAGCCTTAGCTGGCACAGATTACGTGTGAAAATACCACACTGAGTCAATGAAGCATTGATCAGTGTATAGTCACAAAGAATTATCAGATACTGTGATTTAAGATGAGAAATAAAACAAATAAACAAGTTTATTTTTTTAAAGAAAAGTAAATACATTGCATATTTACCGAGACAATGTATTGTTCTTATGCTTAGCACATCAGAGCTTTTGCAGGCACTGATTACCTTCAAACAACAAGCTGAGTCAATGAAGCATTGATCACTGTATGGTTGCAAAGAAGCATCAAATACTGTGATTTAAGATGAGAAATTGACAAAGGGCCAGATATATTTTCCAAAGAAAAGTAAATAATTTGCAAATTTGATAAAATAACTTTTTCTTTAGTTTCACAATATGTATCAATGTTACCATAATATGGTATTTTGCACAGCTTGAAAGTATTGATGACAGAGTAGATGAACAAGGTACCAGTTTCTTGTGTGTATTTCTGGTTGAGCCACAGAACAAAAACTACACAACAATATGAAATGAAATTAGTTTCTTAACATAAGCAATTAAAGAACAGGACTATCAAGGATTTGTAAGCATTAGTTATGTCTTAAAAAGGCTAATAACAATGTAGTTACAATGCAATGAATTCTGTATTTCACAAGGACGAGAAAACAAATCTTTTTTTTTTTTTGTCCTACTGTAAAATACAAACCCCCTCTTAAAAATAGGAAAAATAGGAATAAAAAGTATACATACCATAATATAGTAATCATTGCTTATTAACTTGGTATATTGTGTATACATTAACTCCATAGAACAGGTATTGGTTGTGAATGTGATTAATGAATTTTGTTATTCATCCAAACACCATAAGTTAGTAATCACTTTTTGTCCTCTCTCAGTTCTTAGTTAAGAGCTTTTTTATTAATAATATAGGTTACAGCTACTGTAGATGAGAACTCAATAATTTAATAGAATTTTAAGGCCAAGTTATCTGTTCCAGAGATATCAACCATTTTGATCTAAAAGCAATGTAAAAATTTGTTTAAAATCCATCAGAGTATCTAGCTACTGTTGGCTTAGAGGATCCCTCCAAGCCTATGGTATGATGTCTACTCTTTTCTATTAAGAACAGTTTGTTTCTAATACTTGACACTTTCCGTATTTAGCTCTATTCATCTTTTGACCTTGAAAAGGTCAGTCAGTCTAGGCAAAGGGACAGACTCAAATTCAGATCCTAAGAGAAAATTATTAAATTCAGAGTGGTTTTGACAGGTTTGGTGAAGTACTTCAGACAAAATCATTTCAATAGAAATGTAATTACTTAAATATCTTCTCTCAAAATATTTATGAATTTTTTTATCAGTTCTCTGTTGAGAGATAAAGAGAACAAAAGACTTAAAACATTTATTTCAGATTGTTGTAGGGGTAATTTGTATTTGCTTACGATCGTACAAAAGGAACATGATTTATGTCTATTCATTTGATCCTGTTTAATGTACCAAAAATATCGGACCCCTTAAAGCTGCAAGTATTCTTAATACTTTGATTAGTTCTATCGGTCAAAGACTAGAAGAACTTATGTGATGGGACTGCATGTATAGTCCATTGTCCATCTGTCATCTGTCTGTCCATCATCTGTTAGCAATTGTTTGTTATCGATACTTTCCCTAAACTAATTGGAAGAAAGTCATGAAATTTGGCATGCAGTTTCATTGTGAGGTCTAGTTGGTCTAAAATAAAAAAGGGGCACCTTGAACGTCCAATTTAGTCATCATGGTGGCCATCTTTAAGATCTTATTGCTTCTTTAGAAGACATGTTATGACTTGTAGACATTCCTAAATGCAAATAGTGCCAACTTGACATCTAACATGGCTGCCATGGCAGCCATCTTTGAAATCTTTATATCATTACTCCTACTGAATGGATAGGATTTTGTTAAAATTCTTTTTATGACTTGTAGATGATCCTAAATGAAAATGGTACCAATCTGACATACAACTTGGTGGCCATCTTGAAAATCTTGTTATTGCAAATCGTCCAGAGCAAATTTTAAAGCCCTTTTTCATGATACAAATATCAAGTACACACTAGATATGTTTCCTTTGTGGATGCTCATATCAAAATTGGGTTTACACTAAAAGACTTCTTAAGACATGTAACTGGTCAACAATAAAAATGATGCTGATCTGACATCCAACATAGCCATCATGATGGCCATCTTTAAACTCTTCTTATTGCTACTTCTCATGAAGAGATTATGATATTAACATGGGCTTTTCACTGAAAGACTTCTCATGAAGAGATTATGATATTGACATGGGCTTTTCATTGAAAGACTTCTTATGGTATGCAATAACTTCGGGATGTTTTCTGTGTTTTGTGAGCATGAAAACACAAACAAGACTATGAATGGATTTGTATCAAACCTAGTTTATGGATATATCTGAAGAATACCTTGAATGATGCCATTCAAGTAACTTGGGTTTTTCAAAACAATATTAATTCTGGATTTAACCAAACTTAGCATTGACAGAATCTGAGCCTAGTTCATTGATCTTCTATCAATGATATCAGGTTCAAGGTCAAAGGCTAAGACAAAGAATTATGTTCTACACTTATCTTGTTAATATGTTAACTCAAACATAAAAGAAAATATTTTGAGTGTTGGAGTGTTTCAAGAATATTTGATACTGTTTCAATACTCAGCAGTAAAAAAGAATAAAAGAATGAAAGAAACTGACTTATTGTGGATTTCGGGAGATTCTGTTTGGTCAGTAGTTTCAGTTTTCTTAATAGGAATCTTGTTATATACCTCAAACTGTCTGGCATTAAACATGACATTTTTAAACCTATTTAAGGACCTGGTAACACTGCTCCAACTGGAAACTGTAGCTCTGGCTACTACTGCACATTGGGCCAGAGCTCCCCTACGCCTGTTGATCTGTTATGCTGGGCAGGCTATTACTGTGTGGAGGGCTCAGTCTACCCCGTCATGTGCTCAAATGGGACATACCAGATGAACAACGGCTCAGGTTCTTGTGAAAAGTGCCCTCCTGGTTATTATTGTGACCCAGGTCAGTATTGTGTCATGTCATCTCCATGGTTAGTCATTTTGTTTTCATTAATATCAGGTTTATGAATTACCAGTACACAAGTTTTGTATTGATTTAGCCTTTATTTTCTTCTAATAATGAAGAGCAAATCAGAGTTTAAGTTTTTTGTGTGTTTACATATGTATGTATGTATTTATTTATTATATATGTATGAATGGATGAATATACAGTAAAACTTCTCTAAACTGGACACTGCTGGAACCAAACATTTTTTACCATTTATTAGTGTTGGCCACTATAGAAAAAAAGCTTGATTAAGACTAACATGGCCTTATTGAAACCAGAATGTGTGACCCATTTACAGATGAAGCTAGGTTACAGAGGAGCCGCAGTAGCTCATTTGGTAGAGTGTCAGACTTGCAATGCAAGGGTTGTGGAGTCGATACCCAGCATTTCCTCAGCATGATACATGTATAGCTTAATCATTTTTTTGAAGTGCTGTTAAAATCCAACAAAAACAAAACAACCAGGTTACAGAAGGGATGGAATAGGAAAGTGTCATTGTATGTGTACTATGCATGGATGGATATATAAATGAGTTTTCTCTTCATGTATTTTAGGGTTTACATTTGTTATTCATGCAGAGATTTGTCTTTGATAAAAATAAAAGTTTTATGAGATTTGCATTTTGTTTGTGTAAGTGTAAAGAATTGAATCTAATGTTAGAAAATGTAGCTGGACAGTTGAGTGACTAATGAGTGTGCTTACAAGTGTAATGTTAATATGGCTTTGTTAAACATGAATGTGTAAAAAAAAAATACTCTGAAATTCTATTTACTGTATTGTGAAAAAATATGCTTGTGTAGTGTCTCGGAAAAAAACAACTTCATTATAGATCACAGTGGCAACAGATGTATGGTGTTAAAGTAATTACCATTATTTGATGTAATACTTGCACTATACACTGAAGAAATCGTTATTTGGGTAAATTTTGTGAAGTTTAATCTCATCATCAAAGACAATATTATAAACAATGCCCCCATTATGTGTATGTACATAATACTAGAAGAGTTAACTTTATCTATGTTGGGAGTTCTCCATTTTGGAGGTGCACTGTCTATCCCAGTATGGTCGTACTGAATAAAACATTTGTAAAATTCATTAATTCATACTGATTTAACTCGTTAAAGGTATGTAGTAACGAGACATAGTGGTATGTTTAAAGAAAAATATGGGTTCTAAGTATGTTTTAGAAGTGCTGCCCTTCCATGCTGGAATAGAGAAAATTCTAAGTATGTTTTAGAAGTGCTGCCCTTCCCAGAGGCATGCTGGAATAGAGAAAATTCTAAGTATGTTTTAGAAGTGCTGCCCTTCCAAGAGGCATGCTGGAATAGAGAAAATTCTAAGTATGTTTTAGAAGTGCTGCCCTTCCATGCTGGAATAGAGAAAATTCTAAGTATGTTTTAGAAGTGCTGCCATTCCATGCTGGAATAGAGAAAATGTGCGCTCAGTAACTAAAGCAAATTTTTGGGGAGTTCTGATCAAACAGGAGTGTGCACTTGTTAAAGCATGTAAGAGTATTACATTGAATATGGTGCTCTGTTTTTTTCCTCCTTATATTTGCCTGTCTGTAAGATATTTTGAAATGTTTACCGTATATGGCCTAATCATTCTTTCTAGATATTTATCATAATAATAATTTCAATTCATTTGGTAAGAGTTCAGAGAAATAAGATAACTTCATCATCTAGACAACTTTAAAAAAAAAGCGACATGATTTTGAAACCATCAGAAAAAAAAGGATCACCAGACAGTAATGCAAAAGTTGTGATGAAAGTTTACCTTGGCATTTGTGACTTGTCGATTCATCTGTCTGTCCATCTACTGTATGTACTCGCTTATAAGGCAGGTCTAAACTGCAAACAACAAGACCCAGATCTGTCATTGCATAATGTGTTAGCAGATCAGGGTCTATGTTGTTTGTACTTTTGGTTACTCCTAACTGTATAGACCCAGATTTGCCAGCCCATTATGCAATGGCAGATCCTTGCGGTTGGTTCCAATTATAAGAGTGTATAGATGGTATTCTTCATCAGTATTAAAAATAGTCAATGTAAAACTAGTAATGTTACATTTATTTATTTTATGAAATGATGTTAACTTAAACATGTTACTCATGTTTCAGCAAACTTCATATACTTATATGGTAATATGTTATAGTCTGAATTGTCACAAAGATTGTACTAAGTTTCTTTCACACATTACCTCTTTTGCATATGATTCACTTGATCACTTTGCATGCTGCCACCCACAATGTTATGTATAATTTCCATGATCACTTCATATTTTTTGCACGATCCTTGCTAATATTTAATTTGCCCATTATTAATCTTTTTCAGTTCATACTTAAATACCAGTGTTATTGTTGTTGTTATTGTTGTTAATTTTAAAATAATGGATAATATTTGCAATGTTGCATCTTGAGCATGCGATTGTGGGTTTCCTGCAATTTTTTGTCCTTTGTCCCTAAAATTATGACCCTGTGTGCCATCCTGTGCAAACTTTTTTGTCAGGAGAAAAAAAATACATCTACAACTTTTCTTTAGTGGATGTCCATACATGTCTATGTTGGTGTTAGGAATGGCCAAGTCGCTAAATTTGATAAAACTGTAAGATGGCAATGAATATCCATTTTAAAACAATTTATCTGGCCATGAAACATTCAAGGTTGTGGTTCTTGGCTGAGTTGCAATGTAGAGTCTTGGATGGCTTCTAGTGTAATGTATTTTTGGGGATAAATTCACACCTATGACAAGGAAGATTGAATTTATTTTGAGGTTGAATTAATGACAAAAGAGACTAATTTTATGCCAATACACAATTTGGCACATAATTAATTATTTATTAATTTGAAAAGAAAAGTATTCAAGAAAACATGTGTATTTATTATAATAAATGCTGGCAGTAATGAGTGAACACTAAAGTTAAATGAGAGCAAGATCCAGCTATAGGAAACAAAAAGTTAAATAATTCCTACTCGGATTAAAATGTATGCTGATAACTATGGCTTTGTACTAATGTACAGCAAAAACAGAGGGCAGCAAGTTTTATTGTACCAGCAAACTCTTAAACCTCTACAACTTAAATGGTTATGTTCCAGAGTCAGTGTCCAACTAAATAATGCAGCCTACTTCACAATATAATGTCATCTGACACATGTACATCTATGTGATATGAAACTGACATCTGTATTGTTGACTTCTAAGAAAATAAAGAAAAGGATTGTGTCAGATTTTAAGCATATTGGTGGTTTCATAGCTAACTTCAGAACTTGAAAAAAAGACCAAATGTGGAAATATGTTGGAGTTCACTTTCTGAGTAAAGATGATTGTGGGCTGAGAGAGGGAAAGGTATGCAGGATTGACCATAACTGCTCCTGACAGAGTATATATATATATATATAGATAGATATATATAGATATATATATATATATATATAACCATAGTTGTAAAAGAGCTTGTACTTTATAATTCCTGTGGAAACTAATTTTGCATATTCCAAAACTTTGATTACTTCCTTATCTTATTTCACAAATACGAAATACAAATATTCATGATAAGAATTATTTAAAATGGACATCTTAATTTTAACACTGAAGTTACTAAATTCTTATTCTATCAAGCAATGTGTCTGTGCCTTAATTTTCTTTTTTTTTTTTGCAACTATGGTATAATGCAGGGGTCAAGTTTGACAGTTTTCAAGAAGTGTTCAGATTGACCTGGCTACAAAGTTTTCAATTCAAATGATTCCAGGGATTTTTTTAAAAAACATATTTACAAAATATGTAAGAAGAAGGCATGCATGAAAGAGTATATCATTGTTATGACCAACAGTTTGCTTAATGTTTGCTTGACTAACACCAACAAGTTATTAATGAATATGTGTAGTATTTACATGTTGGGTGATGGGAAGTTTGTTTTGGGTGTCATTTTATATCACTAACAGATGTGTTTGGAAGGAAAAAGTAACAAAACTTGTTTTTCAGTCTGTCTCTCTGTGAAGAGACTTGTTTTTGCATGATTTCCAGACTTTATGTATTTATTCTAAGTAAACTATTCACAGTTGGCTTCATTTGGAAATGTACTGGGGAAAAAACTTAATTTTGAAGCCATTTGGCCTAAGATCATTAGTTTCAATAATTGAAAACATGATTTTATTTGGTAATTTTAAGTCTTTGCAAGTATTGTATGAAACTTAAGTTGTTTTAGGGACAGTTAGACCAAAGTTGTTTTAGGGACAATTAAAGTTAAGTCAAAATAGGAGATAAAGCCTATTTCCTTTTTCCGACTTACTTTCAGTTTTTTCTTTTAATGTTGGGAAAAATTGTGTTGATATTAGCACTATAAGGTCCTCTGTTCTAGTCCAAATTTCTGTACAATTGAAGAATGCTTTATACATGACAAGTTCATTGTACAACTGTTTTATTCTTAATGCTGAAAGTTTTTTCCCCTCATATGATTTTGTTGACATCAATCTAATTTGAAAATTCAATCTAGATATTTGAGAATAGAACATGTTAAAGTGCTAACTAGTGCTACATGCTAGATATTATAACCACTACTGTATACCATATATACTCATGTATAATCTGGGTCCAAATGCAAACAACATAGACCCTGATCTGCCATTGCATAATGCGCTGGCAGATCAGGGTCTATGTTGTTTGTTCTACTGATTAGTCCTTACAAACTGCATAGACCCAGATCTGCTGAGCGCATTATGTGACGGCAGATCTGGTTCTATGCAGTTTGTAATTGGTATCGGCTTATACGCGAGTATATATGTTGCCTTGTATAAATGTTATGTAAAGACATTGGAGAAACTACAAGAAATACAACAACAATAATTGAAAGAGTTGTGAATTAGATCTGCTATGTGCAAGGATCCTTTATTACATCCTAATTTCATCCTCAATCAAACCTGCAGCATGTATATTTGAAAAACAGCCTTTTTCATTCATATATTAAGCTGGTTTAGTCTTAACACATATAAGTTAACATACATTTTTTTTCTAGCCATTGGGGACTTTGTAGAATGTTACCATCTTTTGATATCATCTATAGAATATATGCAAGCACTGTTGTAAAGTTTTCATGTCTGTTACCGTATATACTTGTGTATAATCCAATACCAACTGCAAACTGCATAGACCCTGATCGGTCATCGCATAATGCGCTGGCAGATCTGGATCTATGCAGTTTGTAAGGACTAATCAGTAGAACAAACAACATAGGCCCTGATCTGCTGGCGCATTATGCGACGGCAGATCAGGGTCTATGTTGTTTGCATTTGGACCCAGATTATATGCGAGTATATACGGTAAGTACGTTAGAATTAATCCATGTGTCCCCATTAAATTTTGATGTCTTTTTAAATGATTCATGAAATTAGTCTAGATTCTTCCTCTTCAAATCAGTAGTTTGTTAGTATTTTTATGTAGATTCAACAATCACAAAAAGACTATTTGTTATTTTATTAGTTCATTTGTAATATTTTGTAGTTTGTTAGTATTTTTATGTAGTTTCAACAATCACAAAAAGACTATTTGTTATTTTATTAGTTCATTTGTAATATTTTGTGGCATGGATATTGTCTATAAATACCTCTCTTATCAATTCATAGGATACCCAGTGGTCATGCCTGCTGCCTGCCCCAGAGGGTACTACTGCCCATCAGGTACAGCATCCAACTACACCCACCCCTGCCCTTCTGGAACTTTTGGACCAAATGAATTGTACTTCAGTGTTGACAACTGCACACAGTGTACTGCTGGATTTTACTGCGATGCAACCGGTCGCTCAACTCCAGTAGCAGAATGCTTTGCAGGATTTTACTGCACTGGAGGTGCTGTGTCCCCGACTCCAGTCAACCATTTGGTGAGGATACACTGTTTTGTCATCTACAATGCAACCTCATTCATCTGAATTCTTCATAGGATATAAGAATGGTTTTGATATAATCAAGGAACTACTGTACTTCATTACTGGGTATTGAGGGGTGGACAATGGTTTTGATATAATCAAGGATCTACTGTACTTCATTACTGGGTATTTAGGGGTGGACAATGGTTTTGATATAATCAAGGATCTACTGTACTAATTACTGGGTATTAGGGGTGGACAATGGTTTTTATATAATCAAGGATCTACTGTACTTCATTACTGGGTATTTAGGGGTGGACAATGGTTTTGATATAATCAAGGATCTACTGTACTAATTACTGGGTATTTAGGGGTGGACAATGGTTTTTATATAATCAAGGATCTACTGTACTAATTACTGGGTATTAGGGGTGGACAATGGTTTTTATATAATCATGAATCTATTGTACTTTATTACTGGGTATTTAGTGGTGGACATGGACAGGAGCAGCAAAATCTGGCATAAAAGATTGTTTTCTAATTGTCATCACTTATCAGGTTTTAAAATGAAAAAACAGTTTTTCAAGTCAATAATTGTAGAATGTACCAAACGTGTGATTTGGAGCAATGAATGTATGAAGGGATGAATGAAGGGATAACTCCACTGACTGGTCATTTTTCATATTGATTTAATTTAGTATGTCAAGTATTTAATATTAGACTTGGATTTGTATATTTTGCTATTAATATTTGGATCAACCAAAAAAATAGAAAAGACTTTAATTCACACATTTCTTTTTTTATAATGCAGAACAGAAAATTATTTGAATTTGGTTTTAATATGTCATATATATGTTTGTAAAAAAATGCACATCAAATCACAGACATTGTAGGTCCAGATCTGTTCATGGATAATGCACACCAAATCACAGATGTTGTAGGCCCAGATCTGTTCATAGATCATGCACACCAAAATCACAGACATTGTAGGCCCAGATCTGTTCATGGATAATGCACACCAAATCAGAGACATTGTAGGCCCAGATCTGTTGATGGATAATGCACACCAAATCAGACATTGTAGGGCGAGATGTGTTTGTGGATAATGCACACTAAATCACAGACATTGCAGGCCCAGATCTGTTGATGAATAATGCACACCAAATCACAGACATTGCAGGCCCAGATCTGTTGATGAATAATGCACACCAAATCACAGACATTGCAGGCCCAGATCTGTTGATGAATAATGCGCACTAAGTCACAGACATTGTGGGCCCAGATATGTTTGTGGATAATGCACACCAAATCAGAGACATTGTAGGCCCAGATCTGTTCATAGATCATGCACACCAAATCACAGACATTGTAGGCCCAGATCTGTTGATGAATAATGCACACCAAATCACAGATATTGCAGGCCCAGATCTGTTCATAGATCATGCACACCAAATCACAGACATTGTAGGCCCAGATCTGTTGATGAAAAATGCACACCAAATCACAGACATTGAAGGCCCAGATATTTTGGTGGAAAATGAAAGCCAAACATTTCAGAATTTGAGGAATAATTATTAATGTTTTGTGAAAATTCCACATTTCAAATGATATTTAAAAGATTCCATAAAACCATACATACATGCATACTTTCATATGCATATTAATAAACTTAGGCTTACATTTTTATTTGTGGTTTAGAATTAGTTGAATTCTGGCAGGTATCATGTGCTCTTTACAAATATCACATGCAACTTCTACACACACATCTGATTCAGATTTGGCTCATTCAGTAAAATGGAATACAGTAAACAGAGATAGAGCACAGCAGACTTAACTTGTTTAACATCATGGAGATTTGTTGTCATATGGCATGCACGGGTTTTAAGGATTGCTTCAGTGAATCGGGTGAACAAAATATTTTCTTTTTTTTATCTATAAGTATCTTGCAACTCTAGGTGAAATACATTTCTATAATGGGTTGTAAAAATGTTGTCTTTTAGCAAAGTGAAATATAACAATATTTCAGAAATGTTGGCTAATATCTGTTTTGTTCTGAGGGAGAATGAGAGTTGGAATGCCCCTAGCTTGATCATTTTGTATGAGATCAATGTTTTGAAATGATACATTCCTATTTTGATCATTTTTAAATAACAATTCTTTCCTCTGTCATTTTATACATGTTGGTTTGTGTATTTAAATGTGATTCTATATAACAGTTACATTCATGATAATCTAATGATTACACACCAATACAAGTAATTAGAGGGATACTAACTCACATGGGTATTGTTAGAGCATTCACTTTTTGTAGTGGTAGCACAAATTATACCAGATGTACATCAAGGAAATCCAGATGTTATACTAGTTCTATGTTTGAGACTATCATGCAAGAAAAGAAAATTTGACAGAATTCAGATTAACAAGACAAGACTATATATGTATTGGTCAACATTTCAGGTGAACATTTCTGTTACCAATGCCTTCACTGGAAATGACCGCTGTCCAACCGGTTACTATTGTCCAAATGGCACTACTTATCCAAAGCCCTGTCCTCTTGGAACCTTCTCCTCCAATATGGAGGTAACGTCGGTGGACGGATGTGAAGACTGCCCCCGTGGGCGATACTGTCACGTTAGCGCCTTTACCAATTCCTCCATCGCTCCACCTTGTGCTGCTGGGTAAATACAGTCCAATGTCAGTTACTCTATTAACCTATGTATACCAAATTGTGAACAGCATAGACATAGATATGAAATTGCAATATATACCAGCACATCATGCCTAGAACTCATAAGTATAAAGAACAATGTAAACCATTGTCTGTCTTTTTATAATGCGCCAACAGATCAGGTCTAGAGATCTCAAGCATAAAGAACAACATAGACTAATCTGTCCTCACATCATATGCCAGCAGATTATGTGTAGAAATTATAAGTAAAAAGAAAAAGGTAAACCTTGATCTGTTGTCTCATAATGTGCACACAGATCAGGTCTTGAAATCATAGATATAAAAAACAATGTAGACCCAGATCTGTCATCTTGTAATGTGCCAACTGCTGATAGATCAAGACTTGAAATCATAGGTATAAAGACCAGCATAAACCCTGATCTGTCATCTCATAATGTGCAGGCAGATCATGTCTGGAAATCATAAGTATAAAGAGGAACATGGACCAAATGTGCTGACAGATAAGGTCTAGAAATCATAGGCATGAAGAAGAATGTAGACCAAATGTGCCGACAGATCAGGTCTAGAAATCATAGGTAAAAAGAGCAATGTAGACTAAATGTGCCAGCAGATCAGGTTTAGAAATCATAAATATAAAGAAGAATGTTGACCAAATGTGCCAACAGATCAGGTCAAAAATCATAAATATAAAGAAGAAGGTAGACCCAGATCTGTCATTACATAATGTGCTAATGGATCAAGTCTAGAAATCATAAGAGTAAAGAATAGCATAAACCCTGTTCTGTCATCGCATCATGTGGAGACAGAGCAAGTATAGAAATCATAAGTATAAAGAGCAACATGGATCCATATGTCAACACATAATGTGCTGACTACTGACAGATCAGGTCTAGACATAAGTATAGAGACCACCATAGACCCAAATTTGTCATCGCATAATGTACCAACAGATCAGGTCTGGAAATCATAAGTATAAAGGCCAGCATAAACCCAGATCTGTCATGACATATGCAAACAGATCAGGTCTAGAAATAATAAGTATAAAGAACAGCATAACTCTGATCTGTCATCACATTATCCAATGACAGAGCTAGATCTCCACTGTGTGTTGTTAGGCATTCTTTATACTTGAAGAGATACAGTTGTTACGACTCTATGGTCTAAGAAAAATGTAACAGAAAGAAAGTGAAACCAACAAATCAAGTAAAAAATCAACAAGCAATTTATTACTAGATAATTAAAATGAAAAATCAAAAAGTCACTTACAGTAATGTGTTTTGAAATCCTAATAATCCAATAAGAATGATTGTTCTAATCACAAGTCCTAAATATAGAATATGTCCTTGAATGTTATTATGTGCCAATGGTCTCCAAAGTCCTGATGTACTAGAAATCTTGAGGTGCTGAAGTCAAAATGAAGTATTCCAAAATCTCTGAATAAGTTCACATAAATTCCAAAATTGTCAATTAAAAATCCAAAATCCAAAAGTTTATGAGCACTGTTATAATCCAATGAATATTTAAAATAATTCCTCTCTTAGAATTTGGAATGAATTTTCACAACTGTAATAGCTCTTTACAAGACTGATGGTAATGTCAAAACTGAAAAAATGTCCACCAAACATGGTATATATAAAGATTGGTCACATGACAGAATGTTCTAGAATATGAGTCATCTTAATGGAATTCTAACTGTAAACAAAATTCAACCTTGACCTTCAAATTGAGAAAACATATTGATCAAAACAACCTAATTCAAGGACACTAGTTAAACATGTTTTTCCTGATAACATTAAGATTTAAGCAAATATTAAAGTGAAGAAACATTTACAATTTCCTAAAATATTTATAATATTATATAAACATCATACATAACACAGTATATAAATTATTTACAGACCTAAATTGTTTTCATGGTTATAAATGATGGTAATAAATGACAAATGATTTCTAGGGATATTCACCAAAACCAAGAACAGAGCAGTTTAAGAAAAGCTTCCAATACTCTGATACAATTCTGTGGTACAAGCTTCCACTGCTTGTAAAAAATATTACAGTATTTAAAAAGAGATATCATGAGTATGTATGTGTTACTAATAGATTATACAGTAATAGACTTTAGTATTCATTATACTAAAGACGTGTTAAAATAAATAGTAATTACTATTATTTTTTTATTTATGTACAGTGTTTTACTTTCTTCTTAAGAGGGCCTCAAGGAAGAATAGTCCTTGACTTAATGAGTCACTCTCTATAAATAAAGTATTATTATTGTTATTATTATTATTATTATTATTATTATTATTATTATTATTATTATTATTATTATGCCATCCATTTGAGTGTGCTGAAAAAGATGGACACTATTTAGATGATAATAATTTTCTGTAAAAGAAGTTTGTGAAGATTGTGAATAATTTCCAATCATAGGATGAGTTATCTTTGTGTTTACAAGAGCTTGACTGGTGCATCTTCAACAGATGAAGAAGGAGAAGAGGAAAAGGAAGAGGAAAATGTTTTTGTTTTACATAACTTTTCCATCTTTTATTTTCATACATGTTTGGCATAAACTGTTCAAATTTAACATTGTAGATTTAATATCAGGAATATTTTTGTTAATTTGATCACTTTTGTTACATTTTCTGGAATATAGTCACATGAGGAAAAGTATTAATGCACCTTCTATTGTATGTATGATCTGTTCCAAAAAATGAAACAACTTTCATGCAAAATAATCATACTGTGTTTGAAAGGGAACACCACCTGTCAGATATCAGTTAAACCCTGATTCTTAAAACAAGCATGTATGTGGATTTTTTGTTGTTGTTTGTTTGTCTAAATCACATTGTTTTGTCTGCTTCAGATTCGTATGTACAGGAGGAAGCTCCACCCCTACCCCCACTAACTCCAGTCAAGGGGGTTACAAGTGCCCTACAGGGCACTTCTGTGTTGAGGGCACACTAGAAGAGGAAGGCTGCACTATAGGCACATTCCAGTCTGATGAGGGCAAGAACTCCTGTGTTACTTGCCCTGCAGGATTCATGTGTCTGCATATGAATATGACTCAGCCAGAGCCGTGTCAAACTGGTAAAAAGGCACCTTTTCATATAGATGCTATAAGTGTCTGTCCACTTTTTTCAATTTTGTTACTTTTTGCATGTAGCTGAAATTACCTCTCCTTTGTTTGTTTCTTTTTTATCCTCTGACCAAAGGTGCTAGGGGATATGGCAATAATGATGTCCATCAGTCTGTCCATAGACAAGGGGGTTTCTGCAACAGAATTTTAGTTTGCTGTGGTCTTTTATTCTCAAACCTCATATATGGCTTACTTATTGGTAGTGTCAGAAACCTATCAATTTTGGTGCTGCTAGGTCCAAGGTCAAGATTACTGGAGCTGAAAATATGATTTTCCTTTTTTCTTGACAAGTCAAGTTTCCTTGGTTTAATTTTAATATAACTTCCTAGGTAGTCTACTCTTGGGCAAGGGCAGCTTCCTATTTATTCCTAGGCTGAGGTGAAAGGTCAAGGTCACTGTAGCCAGCATTGTAATTTTTGTGGTTTCTCCTCAATAAATTGAGTTTCCTGGATCCAATTATCATCAAACTGCATAGGTTGTCAATACTTTGCCAAAGGCACCTATGTAATAATTATTGAGTTTTGAGGTCAAAAATAAAGGTTACAGGGGTTAAAATTGTCATTTTGGGTTCCACATGTTGAGTCTGCTTTACTCCAGTTTCCTGCATGCAGTTTTTTTTATAAGCTTCATAGTTGCATTATATTGGTGGAAGGACAGCTCCCAATTGAGTCAAAAGAGCAAAGGTCACCGCATGTGAAATTGCAAAATGATGTGAATTTTACATTTGTAATAGCTAGCATCAGTTGTAGTTGGTTGGAGGGGGTAGGTGGTGGTGGTGGAGAATCAGCCATTTTTCTAATGGCTATTTTTTTTCTCTCCTGACTGGACTGCACATATCAATCTATTAATAAATTGTATAGGTGCTTTTTCTGCAGTTGGTCTTTGCATCATAATTCTTTTTTTTCCTAGTGATTGTTCATATCAGTAGAAAACAATTGGGGAGCAAACCAGAAGTTCTTACTCGAGAGTCTAGCAAAGTGCCGGCTGCAGCAACTGTTACTTGAAAATGGAGTGTGGACACTAACTGGAGTATGGACACTGCCAGTTTCTAAGTTGGCTGTCTATCAAAGATTGCATGACCTGAGTACTTAAATTGTGAGACACTAGCTGCAATTCAAAACAAAATGTGCTGTCAGTCTGAAACTGACAATTTATTTGAAATCTGCTGTAAATACTTGGATTTTCTTCAAACTGCATCGGTATGCTATACTTGGACAGTAATAGATCCTAATATTAGAGCTGAGTACCAGGAAAAGTTTTGTACAGTGGTATTTCTGAACATACCACAATACATAGCATGGTATACTGTAATTATATTAGGGACCAACAAAATTTCATTTTCTGGAGCAGAGGCCTTGGATTTTAAAAAAAAAAAAAAATTTAATTTCTGGTTCTCAAATAGCCTGAAAAAATATCTTGATCTGATTTATAGCAAAATAACACTATATTATATCCATTATATTATTTGAAAAAAAACAATAATTATCTTGAGATAAAGAAACTAAATTATCTTGGCTCGAAAGAAAATTGCAGACCCTGCACACACACACACACACTGGAAATGAAATGGTCAGTACCTTATAGCAGATGAATTTGCTATGTGTATGTTAATTGTTGTATAAGTTGGAATCTAAACACTGTAATTAAAGTGGGATGATTAAGTTACACTATAGTTGACACCTTGTAAAAGACATTGTGCTGACATTAGAGAGCTTGTTGATAAAAATAGGAAGTGTTGTCACTGAAGCCTACAATTTACTAGCTTCACTATCGATATAATAGGAAGGGAAACTTTGAGTGGGATGCCAACACCCGGGCAAGATATTTATCACAGCGGGCCAGTAAACATAAAACACACGGACTCAATAAATGAAAAAATATTTAGTGGACTAGAGAAATTATGTAAAATTCAAACAGAGAACAACTGATCTTTTGAAAATCTTAGCCTGATTCTCGGTCTTACAAAGGAATGCATGTACCGTATTTTCATGCATTTACCCTGCCCACATGTATAACCTGCCCACGCATATACCCCACAGAAATTCATTAATTATGTAAATAATATTTAGTATACCCTGCACAAACCCTAACATAATCTCACGTGAACTGACCATGTACCAGCCAGCATTGTTGTTCACTGCAACAAAAAAGAGGGATGAATACCGATGTGATAAAGATCTTGATAGATAAATGCTACAGAACACATCCAGGTGTTTTTTTTTATTTCACCAAAAGTGCTATTGGTTTTTTATGTCATGGCTGCACACAAATTTTTCTGCACAGAATGTGATGAATGGATGATCAGTGGTGAGCACACTTTCATGCCATCAGTTCTTTTTGTTTTGTATTTTAATTGGTGTTACTTTTAATTATGTGAAAAAACAGCGCTGTCGAAGCTCTCACATTGATCTATTCCCTTAAAAGACCATTGCAATTTGTTCGTATTTTGATAGGTGTTGCTAGAATTAAATTCCTGGTGTCCATTTTTTCATGCTAGTCTTACTTCTGTTGTCGTTCCGTTTAACGTAAACAAACTTTTAAAAGTAATTATCATACAATTATTAAAAATTATATCTATATATTTAAAAATAAGCTGATGACTACGAGCTATGTGAAAAAGAACTGATATAGCCCACCCACTGAGATAACCCACATGGGGGTTGTAGGGTATGTAAAATCCTTATTAACCCGTGGGATATATGCATGAAAATATGGTACTTAGCATATTAAGATATGCTAATAAAAACATAAAAAATGATTTAAATTTTATTTTTTTTTAAGTCAAATTTTTTTTTGCAAAAGTTGGATTTGGCCAGAATATCTTTCACAACCTTCTATTTGGCAGCCATGTTGGCATATGTGGCATGTGCCAAACATGTGATTAAAGATGTATAAATATAATTTGTATTTGTAATATTCAAAATTAATTTGCGACAAATACAACTTTTGTAAAAGAAAATATAAAAAAATTGGAATTATTTTGATATGAAAAATGAAAACATGCTTTTAATATCATTAAATTTGTAACAAGATTACTTGGGAATTTCTGTACATTCCTTAATGATGGAAACTACTGAAGTACCAGTACAGTGATAAAGTACCATGGTACATACCACAAGAAAAAATACCACCGTAAACCAGTATACTGGTAATACCGCCCACCTCTACCTAATATATTCAGAGAGCCTTTAAGTTAGGGTTGCTGGCACTAAAATTGCATCTTATGTTACACACACCCAGACCTGCCAACCTTCTAGACACTGTGGTGGTGGCGGTGTGGTTTGAGACTCAAAAAGTGGGTTTCATGATCCTAAAGGAGGTCAGTGCGCATAACCAAAGTAAGCACCATTATACAATTGAGTATAAGTTATCTAGTCCGACAAACTTATAGACAATAAATTGGAAATTTATTTTTGAATAAAAGAAAATAAAAACCAGTTTTCTTTGAAGAATTTAAAACACTTCCAAACAAAACTAGCTAGTAAACTTAGCATTTTCCTATATAATCACCTCTTACAGACATACAGTCACAATCACAATAACACAAACATTAAATGAAACAAATAGTTTGTTAATGAAACATGGATGCCCCAGCAAGAAATGGCCCATACACAAAACTTAACCAAGGTGTAATCAATGGACAGACAGATGTATGGACAGGGCTAACACTGTATGCCCATAACACTATCATGGCAGGGTATAAAAATGTACATAGTTTCTGTCTTAAAAATCCATTATCAAACAAAATGAGAATTTAGTTAGCATACAGTTCCCGTCATTTATGGTTCAGTGATAAATTATGCCTAATTGTCACTTTTTGTAAGACTGGAGTACAGCATTAATTTGTCAATGCAGACTTTGCTGCTCTCATTAATTTATTGGAGGGTGAAGGTGATATAAGTTTTATAAGAGTTCATCTTTGCACTCATTAGAGACTGGATGATAATCTACTGTTGTTCATCTTTGCACTCATTAGAGACTGGATGATACTCTACTGTTGTTCATACTTTACACTCATTAGAGACTGGATGATAATCTACTGTTGCTCATACTTTGCACTCATTAGAGACTGGATGACAATCTACTGTTGTTCATACTTTGCACTCATTAGAGACTGGATGATAATCTACTGTTGTTCATACTTTGCACTCATTAGAGACTGGATGATAATCTACTGTTGTTCATCTTTGCACTCATTAGAGACTGGATGATAATCTACTGTTGTTCATCTTTGCACTCATTAGAGACTGGATGATAATCTACTGTTGTTCATACTTTGCACTCATTAGAGACTGGATGATATTCTACTGTTGTTCATACTTTACCAAAGGTCTTGTTGAATTTTTCTGTGCCAAGAAAATGATCTTTCTGCATCTGCATCTGCATTACTGTGAGGGAGTGTCAAACATGCAATGGTCACACTTGTTATCAAGTCAAATCTTTGCATTCCTGATGGTAGATGACATCTGTGTTTCAACATTGTAGCATTGTGCCATTAAAATGAAATCCCATTTCCATATTGCTCCTAACTTTACCATTCCAACTAATTGCTATTTGATTTTTACATGTATGGAACAAATTCAGACTCAAAGGAGCTATGATGCTGATCACTAGCCAGTTATCTTTAAGAAAGATGACTTAAATTGTCTCATGTACGGTAACAAAGTGTACTAGCTATTGTACATGCAGGACTTCCTCTCAAAAAGAGCTGAACAGAATTGGATAAATTTTACAGAAAGAATCCTGGCATGAAGATCTTTCAAGTTGTTACAAATGCTGAGCTGATTTAAGACATGGCCACCATTACTAAAAATAGAATGATCCTTCTATTGTGTATCATTTGTCCATCAACAATATCTGTTTTCAACCAAAGTGGCACAGAGCATCATGGCATAAAGGCCTTTAATGTTTGCACTAGTTATGCAGATCTGCCATAAAATATGGCCATCTTACTAAAATAGAAAAACCTTTAAATGATTTCTTTTCCAAAACTGCTGGACAGAACTTGATCATATCTTACAAAAAGCATCCTGGCATGAAGACCTTCCAAATTTATACAAATAATGCCAATCAGTCATCAAATGTGGCCATCATTACCAAAAACAGAAAAAAAAACTTAAAATGACTTCTCCAAAACTACCGAATATAATTTGATCAAACTTGATAGAAAGCATCCTGGCATGAGGAACTTTCATATTTATACAAAAGACACTGATTCTCCATAAAATATGTCCACCATTACTAAAACTAGAAAAACCTTTAAACGACTTCTCTAAAATGCTTAACAGAATTTGACTAAAATTGACAGAAAACATCCTCGTATGAAAAGCCGCTGTTACTAAAAAAAGAAAAATCTTTAAATGACTTCTTCACAAAAACTGTTAAATAGAATTTGGCCAGATTTAACAGAAAGCATACTGGCCTAGAGGTTTTTCAGTTTTATACAAATGATATTGATCCACCATCAAATATGGCCACTGTTGCTAAAAAGAGAGAAGCATTTAAAACAACTTTTGAAAAACTGCTAAATAGAATTAAACTAAACTTTACAGAAAGCATAAAGGGCTTTCAGATTTGTATGACTATGTGGCTGTTATTTTTTTTCCACTAAAAATTATTTTTTTAAATGATTTCTTCTTGGAAACTGCTCTGCACAAATTGACTAAATTTGGCAGAAAGCATTCTGGTATTAAGAGCTTTTAAATTTATTTAAGTGATAAAAATATGGCTGCTGTCATAATAAAAATGAAAAATCCTTCCAAAACATTTTTCTCCAAAACCACACTACAGAATTTGACCAAATTTTATAGAAAGCTTTCTGGTTAGAAGGGCTTTCAGTTTTATACAGATGATATTGATCCACCATCAGATATGGCCTCTGTTGCTAAAAACAAAGAAACATTTAAAATTACTTCTTCTGAAAAACTGCTGAAAAGAACTAAACCAAACTTTATAGAAAGCATAAAGGGCTTTCAGATTTGTACAAGTGATGCCAATCCACCATCAAATATGGCTGTGTGGTTGCTGTTTTTCTTTTCTACTAAAAATATTTTTATTTAGATTGCTTCTTCTTAGAAACTGCTCAGAAGAATTGACCAAATTTACAGAAAGCACTCTGGAATGAAGAGCTTTTAAGTTTATGCAAATGATGCCAATCCACCATCAAATATGGCTATGTAGCTGCTGTGTTTCTTTTCTACTAAAAATAATTTTGTTTAGATGGCTTCTTCTTAGAATCTGCTCAGTAGAAATTGACCAAATTTGACAGAATGCATTCTGGTTATAAGGGCTTTCAAATTTAAGTAATGCCAATTGGGCATCAAGTATGGCTGCCAAGAATACAAATGGAAAATTTTGTAAACAACTTTTTCTCAAAAACCATTCAACAGAATTTGATCAAATTTACAGAAAACATTCTGGCATGAAGGGATTTTAAGTCTATACAAATGATTCCAAACACGATCAAATATGTTATTAAAAATAGAAAAACCTTTAATAACTTCTTAAAAACTACTAAACCGACTTTGATAAAATTTGAATGCCTTTCAGATTATATAAATGATGCTGTTCTGCTTCATATATGGCTATTGTTACTGAAAGATAAACATTTACACATTTTTATCTCAATACAATACCGAACAGAATTTGATCAACTTTGACGTAAAGCATTCTGGAAATGGGGCCTTTCAGTAATGGACAACTGATGCTGATATGCCATCAAACACAGATGAAGATACAAGAACTAGAGAAACATTGAAACAGTTGTTTTCATAACATAATTATACAGTCAACAGCATTGGAAAAAATTGCAACAGAAGACATTCTGTTGGCAAAAATTTCAGATTTTTTGGCCAACTGCTCTTGCATTTTCTTCAGTTATACCTTATTTGCATCAGTGTTGTCTGAACATATTTATGTTTGATATATGTGAAGTAATAAAAAAATACAGTGTAACCTGTCTAATCCAGCCATAAAAGGATAACAGGGTTGGATCACATTAGATAGTTGTCCAAAATAATAAAAAAATAGTATCAATTACATGCCTTCAAGAACATTTCTTCATACATGGGCTCCATAAAAATAGTATCAATTACATGCCTTCAAGAACATTTCTTCATACACTCCATATTAGCCATTTATATTCTTTTTAAGTAATTCCTAATTCCAATTATGAACGTCATATTCTTTCATTTAAATTTGCAGTAGTTTGGGAATTTATGCTTTTTCCATTTTAAAATTATATGTATTGCCTGTGTATTAACGAAATACATTTTTCAGTAGTCATTTAGAATTCTAATATTATTCCCACACTTTATTGTGGGATATTGTAATACCTTTAATCTGTCCATCCATCTGTCAGTAACCAATCATAAACTGCTCACTGCAAGTTTACTAAACTGCAGTGGCAACCCCTGGATCATGGTCCATACAGGGGGAAGGAGCGGTGGGGTGGACATGTAATAAAAGATGAGGGGATCTGCCATGGTGACCCATAAAAGTAGCTCTAATCAACATCCTGTGGGTAATGGTCCTTATTGATGGAGTTAGGGGTTAGTGGGCAGGTAAAAAAGGTGTGGAGATCTGCCATGACAACCCCTTGGTCACGGTCCATACAGGGGGAGGGCGGAGTGGGTGGGCATGTAATAAAAAGTGGGAGATCTGCCATGGCAACCCCAGGGTCCTGGTCAGTACAGGGGGAAGGAGGGGGGTGGGCATGTAATAAAAGGTGAGGGGATCTGCCATGGTGACCCATAAAAGTAGCTCTAGTCAACAACTCCTGGGTCATGGTCCCTGCAGGAGGAGGGAGGGAGGGGTGTGTGTGCAGGTAATAACAGGTGAGGGTGTCTGCTATGGCTTTGCTATCATTTCAATATTTATTTATGCAGTACATGTCCCTTGTTGCCTTTAGTCTACTTATTCCTTTAGTCTACTAATTAAGGCTAATTATTTGATTCAGTTTAACATACCAGAATGTAAAGGTGGATAGGAGTTGTCACTCACTTATCGACCTCAACATTATTATACAAATCAGAGTCAAGGTCAGCTTGCTCTAGAGTGCATTGTTTTCCTGACCAACAGTCCTGGAAATAAGTCAGTCACATTGAAAAGAGAGTGCTTGTATACCAACCATTATTAAGTCAACTATAATAATTGGCACAAGTGGCACATACTGAGAACTAGTCAAAAGAGTATCAAGTTGTATGAGTCAGTTAAAATGAAGATTTGTATCCAATTAATTGTCCTACACCTGCCAATGCAGTGCTTATTATGGTTTTTTAATGTTGCCTGTCTTTTACCAATTTAGTTTCCACACAATAACTTTAGTTGTGCACCATCTACAGTTACCAAATTATATGAATGGCTTGTACTTGGGCTAAGGAAGAACTTCATTGATTTCAGGCTCAAAATCTCAAAGGTCAAGATCACTGTGACTGAAAAAACAAAAACGGTATCCACACAATAACTTGAGTCCTCCACCATGTACAGTTACCAAACTTTGTGAATAGCTTGCACTTGGGGTAAGAAATTACCCAGTAGATTTGGAGTTCAAAGGTCAAAGATCATGGTTACTCTTAAAAAAAGAAAAAAAGGTTCCTGCCCAATAACTTGAGTTTGCCATCATCTGCAGTTAGCAAACTTGGTAGATGGCTTGTGCCTGGTGTAAGGAATAATTCTGTTCATTTTTTAGTCAAAAGGTCAAAGGTCAATGTTACTGTGACTGAAGAAAAAATGTTTTCACACAATAATATTAGTTTTAAAATGACATACCTCAACCAAACATTGTGGATGGCTTGCACTTGGTGTAAGGAAGAAGGCTATCGACTTTGTGATCAAAAGGTTTAAGGTCAAGGTCACTGACTGAAGAAAAGAAAAAGTGGTTTCCACACAAGAACATTAGTTCTACATCAGAGATCTGACCCAAACTTTGCGATGGCTTGTACTTAAAGCAAAGAAGAAACCTATTGATATTGGGATCAAACGTCAAGAAAAC
Organism: Margaritifera margaritifera; assembly: GCA_029931535.1. NCBI lineage: Eukaryota > Metazoa > Mollusca > Bivalvia > Unionida > Margaritiferidae > Margaritifera > Margaritifera margaritifera. The sequence continues at coordinate 6,297,274 of JAQPZY010001689.1, read as the reverse complement.
TCTGACTGAAAGAAGAAAAATGGTTTCTGTGCAAAAATTTCAGTTATCTACATAAAGGAATATTAAACATGGGGTGGGCAAATAATGTGCCATTCATGGTACTCTTGATCTTACTTAGACTGAAATAATCCAGTATGAGTCTTTGGATCAAAGTTTGTGGGTGGAATGAATAGTAACCAGAAATGCTCAGTGGCTGTGATTGAGAGTTTTTTTTAACACTAACCATAAAAACTATGAAAGTGCTCAATGTCTACATGCTATCTTGGATAGCTCATTTTGTGTAAGTATCTCAAAGTAAATAACTTAAGGGTACTGGGGTGTGGTGTGATTTTTTTTTATGACTTATAGGTTCTTTCCTACTGCATATTGAAACTTCATTTTGCAGGTTACTATTGCCCATTCAACGTTTCTACACCAGAGGCCTGTCCAACTGGTACCTACAACAATGACACCCACAAAGATGATGTCCTAGATTGTGTCGACTGCCCAGTGGGCAGATACTGTGAGGGCACTGGTAACAGTAAGCCTGATGGTAAGTAGCCTGATACACAGACTCTGTAGATTGCCAACTGGGCAAATATATGAAGGCACTAGTAACAGTAATATGCATTTCTATCAGTACAACAATAGAAAACCACTGTCACCTATATTTTATTTCAGCTTTTACGGGTTTTGGTTCAGTTTGTGCATTCGACCACTGTTTTTTTAGCATGCTGTAAACATAGTATCCTGCCAAGAATCATGAAACTTGGCAAGTGGATACATCTTGATAAGTTCTACATCCTGGTTGCAGAAAGAGGTTGATGTGACCTATATTTCATGCAGCAGTGACTTTCTTGACATTTTATGTTTAAATTTCATTTCTTGGGGACTGTTCATGATAAAGTCATGAAACTTGATAATTTGATCCATCTATTGGTACAACTCTCTTACAACCAAAATGTCACTGTGACCTACATTTTATGCTTTATTAGAAGGCTCTTTCTGACCAGTGCAATTGAAAATAGGAATAAATATATTTTATTAAGTGGTAAACTTTATATATTAATGCCTATACATTGTATATTGTGATAGGTAACTCTCAGCACTTAACTATGTATTTATTGTATATGTGAATGAGCGGTCAGTAGAACAGTAGACTGCATGTATTCATGTGAGGCCACAGTTTTAGCAGCTTATCATGGTGATTACTGATGCATGAACTACACATATAATAGTGGTTATATTGGCTCTCACTGGTTACTCATAGCCAGTGACTTCCACCCACAAAAATCTGGCTTCTTGATGTAAGAATTATATTATTTTCTGAAGCAGATTTTAAGAACAATGATTCCCCACCAAAAAGTTAATTATTCTTTTAATCGACTCATTATAGTACCTCTACTTTGATATCATAAGATTTTTTATTTTTTATTATTTTGTAGTTTTATGTCCTATCACAGGAGCTAACATTTTGTAGGTCAAGATCACTTAAAACAGAAATCAAAATTTATTTTCTGCATGATAATTCATGTTTACAATGGCTGCTGGATATTACTAAAAGCTTCTTAGAGGCAAGCTACATACTGTATATACTCACTTATAAGTCAAGTTGAACTACAAACAACATAGACCCTGATCTGCTGTCACATAATATGACAGCAGATCAGGGTCTATGTTGTTTGTTCTACTGATTAGTCCTTACAAACTGCATAGAACCTGATCTGCCAGCGCATTATGTGACAGCAGATCTGGGTCTATGCAGTTTGCAGTTGGTATCGGCTTATATGCGAGTATAGATGGTAACCAACTTTGTTTATCTGCTTTAACATGATTCAATAAATGGAACAATTTAACAGATGTTTTAAAATTAAATCAATTTATCTGACGATTGGGTTGATTCAAAATTTTAAATCGTCATTGTTTGAATTGATATATATGAGACTAGGCTAGACTTTAAAATAGTAGTTTTACATGATCAGATAAATTTTACCTGGTTTTATCAGGTACAGTTTTGTGACATAACTTCTGAAATTTGTTTGAGTACATTTTTTATTTCCATTTGTTGGTATTTGATATATAATATCTGTTATAAATAAATGTTAAAAACATTATCATAGACTGTTTTCTTTATGCCAACATTTGCCAGAGAATTCTGAAAAGCCTTTAAACCCATGTTCTCTGACAAGAGTTTGTGCACAGTCAGCCATGATTCCAATAATAAGGGAAGCAGTATAAGAGCACAAACATAATTAAATAAAGTAAAATTGAATGTGTGAATGGGAAAAAGTCTTATCTATGCATTGTGGTTATTTTTCTCTATAGGTGATTGCGATGCTGGCTTTTTCTGTCAGGGAGGCTCTGACAGCCGAGCACCATCAAATGGGACAACAAAATACCCCAAGAATGGCCCCTGTCCAGTGGGAAATTATTGTCCCAGTGGGACAACGTATTGGGTCAAATGTCCAGCTGGAACAATTCGTAACAACACTGGTAAGATTTTTTTGGTGGAACTACTTTTTTTATATTAAAGGGAAATAGTGACCAATGATTTGTAGGGTTCAAGAGCTTATGACTGTTACACATTTGGCTGTGATGATGAGGCACAAAAGAGTTTAGCATAATTATGTATCATAAATTAAGCTACAGCTATATTTAAAAATTGTGTGCAAATCAGTAACATTAGAGCAAAATCTATTCACGTGTACTGAAAGTCACAAATAGCGCTGTCCATTTTGCATAGCCACACAAAAACAAAAAAAATTATAATAGGGTACAAAATGAGATACAGGGATCTTCTTTAGTAAATTGTAAAGGAGGTAACTATTACACTTGCAATACATACCTCGATAATCATTCCCATAGCAGTATACATTTCTAGTGATTTTTGTTAACTTTTAGACTTGAAATGATTCTTGTTGAAATGTATTGAGTGTAATAAGGCTTCTCGCATTTGTCATGTTTTGTGTAAAAAGTCTTCTTGCATTTGTCATGTTGTGTGTAATAAGTCTTCTTTCATTTGTTATGTTGTATGTAATAAGTCTTCTTGCATTTGTCATGTTGTGTGTAAAAAGTATTCTTGCATTTGTCATGTTTTGTGTAATAAGGTTTCTTGCATTTGTTATGTTTTGTGTAATAAGGTTTCTTGCATTTGTCATGTTTTGTGTAATAAGGTTTCTTGCATTTGTCATGTTTTGTGTAATAAGGTTTCTTGCATTTGTCATGTTTTGTGTAATAATGCTTCTTGCATTTGTTATGTTGTGTGTAAAAAGTCTTCTTGCATTTGTCATGTTGTGTGTAAAAAGTATTCTTGCATTTGTTATGTTGTGTGTAATAAGGCTTCTTGCATTTGTTATGTTGTGTGTAAAAAGTATTCTTGTATTTGTCATGTTGTGTGTAAAAAGGCTTCTTGCATTTGTTATGTTGTATGTAATAAGGCTTCTTGCATTTGTTATGTTGTGTGTAAAAAGTATTCTTGAATTTGTTATGTTGTATGTAATAAGGCTTGCATTTGTCATGTTGTGTGTAAAAAGTCTTCTTGAATTTGTTATGTTGTATGTAATAAGGCTTGCATTTGTTATGTTGTGTGTAATAAGGTTTCTTGTATTTGTCATGTTGTGTGTAATAAGGCTTGCATTTGTCATGTTGTATGTAATAAGGCTTGCATTTGTCATGTTGTGTGTAAAAATTCTTCTTGCATTTGTCATATTGTATGTAATAAGGCTTGCATTTGTCATGTGTGTAAAAAGTCTTCTTGAATTTGTTATGTTGTGTGTAATAAGTCTTGCATTTGTTATGTTGTATGTAATAAGGCTTCTTGCATTTGTTATGTTGTGTGTAATAAGTCTTGCATTTGTTATGTTGTATGTAATAAGTCTTATTGCATTTGTCATGTTGTGTCTAAAAGTATTCTTTCATTTGTCATGTTGTGTAAAAAAGTCTTCTTGAATTTGTCATGTTGTATGTAATAAGTCTTCTTGCATTTGTCATGTTGTATGTAATAAGTCTTCTTGCATTTGTCATGTTGTATGTGATAAGTCTTCTTGCATTTGTCATGTTGTGTGTAATAAGTCTTCTTGCATTTGTCATGTTGTGTGTAATAAGTCTTCTTGCATTTGTCATGTTGTGTGTAATAAGTCTTGCATTTGTCATGTTGTATATAATAATTCTTCTTGCATTTGTCATGTTGTATGTAATAAGTCTTCTTGCATTTGTTATGTTGTATGTAATAAGTCTTCTTGCATTTGTCATGTTGTATATAATAAGTCTTCTTGCATTTGTCATGTTGTATGTAATAAATCTTCTTGCATTTGTCATGTGTGTAATAAGTCTTCTTGCATTTGTCATGTTGTATGTAATAAGTCTTCTTGCATTTGTCATGTTGTATGTAATAAGTCTTCTTGCATTTGTCATGTGTGTAATAAGTCTTCTTGCATTTGTCATGTTGTGTGTAATAAGTCTTCTTGCATTTGTCATGTTGTGTGTAATAAGTCTTCTTTTATTTGTCATGTATGTAATAAGTCTTCTTTTATTTGTCATGTTGTATGTAATAAGTCTTCTTGCATTTGTCATGTTGTAGGTAATAAGTCTTCTTGCATTTGTCATGTTGTGTGTAATAAGTCTTCTTCCATTTGTCATGTTGTATATAATAAGTCTTGCATTTGTCATGTTGTATGTAATAAGTCTTCATGCATTTGTCATGTTGTATGTAATAAGTCTTCTTTCATTTGTCAGGTTGTGTGTAATAAGTCTTCTTGCATTTGTCATGTTGTATATAATAAGTCTTCTTGCATTTGTCATGTTGTGTGTAATAAGGCTTGCATTCGTCATGTTGTATGTAATAAGTCTTCTTGCATTTGTCATGTTGTGTGTAATAAGTCTTCTTTCATTCGTTATGTTGTATGTAATAAGTCTTCTTGCATTTGTTATGTTGTATATAATAAGTCTTCTTGCATTTGTCATGTTGTGTGTAATAAGTCTTCTTGCATTTGTCATGTTGTATGTAATAAGTCTTCTTGGATTTGTCATGTTGTGTGTAATAAGGCTTGCATTTGTCATGTTGTCGGTAATAAGTCTTCTTGCATTTGTCATGTTGTATGTAATAAGGCTTCTTGCATTTGTTATGTTGTATATAAAAAGTCTTCTTGCATTTGTCATGTTGTAGGTAATAAGTCTTCTTGCATTTGTCATGTTGTATGTAATAAGTCTTCTTGCATTTGTCATGTTGTATGTAATAAGTCTTCTTGCATTTGTCATGTTGTATGTAATAAGTCTTTTTGCATTTGTCATGTTGTATGTAATAAGTCTTCTTGCATTTGTCATGTTGTATGTAATAAGTCTTCTTGCATTTGTCATGTTGTATGTAATAAGTCTTCTTGCATTTGTCATGTTGTATGTAATAAGTCTTGCATTTGTCATGTGTGTAATAAGTCTTCTTGCATTTGTCATGTTGTATGTGATAAGTCTTCTTGCATTTGTCATGTTGTGTGTAATAAGGCTTCTTGCATTTGTCATGTTGTGTGTAAAAAGTATTCTTGCATTTGTTATGTTGTTTGTAATAAGGCTTCTTGCATTTGTTATGTTTTGAGGTCCCAAGGGGGGTCAGTGCATGTGACCCCCCAAAAGTGATGTCATCCAGATGAGAATAAGTTATCTTTTCAGATCAGCCTATAGCAAATGACTGGAAATTCAAATCTGAATAAAAGAAAATACCATCTGTTTTCTATGAAGCATTTAATATACTTACAAACCCAAAAAATGGTAGACTTGGCATTGTCGAATAACATCACCACAAACATGGTCACAACCTCACATACATTAAATACAAAAATACACAAAGTTACTGTCTTTAAAATCCATTGGACAGTGGAATGTAGTTTTAATTGTATATAGTCTTTGCTGCTTTCAATAGTTCAGTAGTGTGTTTGCTCTAATGCAAGTGTCATTTGTGTTCACAAATATGCCTACAATTTTCCTTCGTGAATGTGCGTGTATGTCTATGTTGGTGCAAGCAATGGCCAAAGTCACTAAAAGGGATACAACCTGTAAGATGGCAATGAATATCCATTTCAAAACAATGAATCTGGCAATGAAAACATTCAAGGTTTGTGGTAGTCGGCCGAGTTGCTAAAGTCTTTGATCGCCACTATTGTAACTTATTTTCGAGGTTAAAGTCATACCTATGGCAGTGAAGATTTAATTTATTCTCAGGCTGAATTAATGAAAAAAGGTACTAATTTATGCAAATACACAATTTGTCATTTGATTATTGATTTAATACTTTTAAATTATTAAAATTCCATGGTGCAGTTCATTTCAGGTTAACCAGATATTCAAACATGTTAATGTTTTCATGAGTTACCTAATCATATAATAAAACATTTATTGCAATCATGTAAATGTCCAAGGAAAATATGAGAAAGTTAAGGTGGCACAACTGTCGAAGCAAATAAGATTATCTCGTTTTGTTTAGCACTTCTAGTGCATTATGTACTACAATTTTCCTTTGTCTCTTTAAAATGTTGTGTGTCCCCCAAATCTGGAGGGTGAGGGACACAGTGTCCCCTGACCTTTGGATCCTAGTTGCAACACTGCATTAGAGATTGAATGGTGCTGTTGTTCAACCTACCGAAATAATCATGTTTTGAATTTTATATATGGAGTAAAAATGTGACTTCAGAGAAATGTTGCCGCTGATCACAAACTTTAATAAAGATGGCTTCAACATTCTCATTCAATGCAGTCAGTGATGTGTAATAACATTTGTTTTTCAACATGCATCTGTTTGATGTACTTAACTTCACACAAATTGGGTTGTTCCACTTAGAGTACTTTACCTATGCAAATTAGCCGATTGGGCTCTCCCTCATCAGTGCTCAAAGGATTTGACATGATCACCCTAGCTATTGTGAGCCAATTCAGTAAATCTCTGAAAGGTGTCTGTTCATCTCTGACTGCCTTACCTTTTAATTGTCTCTAAAACAGCTGTATAAACTGCCCCGAGGATAGTTTTATATGAGCTATGAGGAAGACTGTTTACTGTTTATACATACCACAGATTACAGGCATATATCGTTGGGATCAAGAAATGTACATTTTTTTTTCTATTTTTTGTTTGTCTTTTTTTTTTTTGGGGGGGTGGGTGGAATTTTTGTTCGCTAAGATTGCTGAAAATTGTGTTTTTCGAAACACAACTGTGTCGGGGGGTTTGGGAGTCCAAAATTGTGTTTTTTGCGTGACACGTCATGTTATGGCATATATGCTTGCATTTGTTATGTTTTGTGTAATAAGGCTTCTTGCGTTTGTTATATTTTGTGCAATAAGGTTTCTTGCATTTGTTATGTTTTGTCTAATAAGGCTTCTTGCATTTGTTATAATTTGTGTAATAAGGCTTCTTGCATTTGTTACATTTTGCTTATGTTTCACCCTTTAAGTTGTACTGGATTTTTAAACATTTAGACAGTATATATGTACCGTCTATGCTTGCTTATTAGTTGGGTCCAAGTGAAAACAATATAGACCCTGATCTGCCATTACATAATGCACCGGCAGATCAGGGTCTATGTTGTTTGTTCTACTGATTACTCCTATCAAACTACAGAGACCCAGATCTACCAGTGCGTTATGCAATGGAAGATCTGGGTCTGTGCAGTTTACATTTGGACTGATGAATTTAAAGCGAGTAGAGACAGTTTATAGTTATCCTCATTTTTATTAACAATATATTCTTTCAGTCTGTAATGAATGAAATATCTTGTTAAACTGCAATCCTATAGTGAAGTTGCCCTCACAAATGCCTCTTTTTTAAGAACATATGCTGATAAAAACAAATTTATATGAGTACCTTTTGTTGTCCCCAGTTTTTCATAGAGAAAGGGCAAACATTAAATTGGGCCTGTCTGTTCATCCTTCTATCCTTCCATCTATGTTTCTTTCCATCCATCCCACTTTCATTTCTGCACAATAATTTAATTATCATTGGATTTTAATCAAATTTGGTATGCAGTCAGATACTGATGAGACCTTAAGTGTGTTCGATTGTCAGTATTCTAAATCTTCATTTAGCAGAGTTATAGCTCCAGATCATTAGACCAAAACACTTTCATTTCTGCACAATAACTGTTTGTATTGTAATTATATTTACCCAAATTTGATATGCAACTCAACATTGATGAAACCTTGGCTGAGTTTGATTGTTGGCTTTCTAAATCTTTGCTGAGCAGAGTTATACCCCTTGATAGTCAGACCCACCTACATTTGTTTCTGCATGATAAGTTGTATTTCAATAAAATTATATAGGCAGCTCGATATTGATGAGGCCAAAGAAAAGCATGGGATATCGATTTCTGGACTTTGCTTGTTAATTGTTTTATAATTTTTACTGCTTTATGAAGGACACCAGCCATAAAGCACAGATTTTTGTTCCTCTGAGTATCCTTTATAGAGCGATTTCACCATATGTAATAATGTATTTTTCTCTCCAATTCTCAGGTGCAAGATCCCTGGGTGACTGTTACTCTTGTCCAGGAGGAAAGTATTGTGTGAATGAAGGACAGATTGAGGCAACTGGAAATTGCTCACAAGGTTACTACTGCCCAGATGGTGAGAACAACACCTCTCCAAATCCTGCCCAGTTTATTTGCCTAGCTGGTTACTACTGCCCTGAGGGTTCTGCTCTACCTCTCAATTGTGAAGCAGGATATTACCAGATGAATAAGGGCCAATGGAAATGTGACCCTTGCCCAGCAGGCTATTACTGTGAAAATGGTTCATCCCCAGAAAAAAAGGATTGTCCAGCCTACCACTACTGTCCAAACGGTATGGCAGCTGTTTCTACTTTGTTATATTCAGCTTCAATTTATAGCTTTAAGTCTCCTAAATCTTCACAGTTAGGTAATATGATGTTACTACAGTAAAACCTGTCTGTAAAGGACTCTCATGTAAAAGGGCAAATTTTGTGTGGCTTGGTGACTCTTTTCTTTTAGGTGTTAACTTTGTACATTGATATGTTTGCATGTGTATTTGTGGATACATTAGGATTCTTAGATAATTTTTGTGTCATGTCGTGTATTGAACCTTTATTAAAGAAAAATAGTTCACATGTTGTTCAGAGTCCTGAAATGTAAAGTTACTTAAGAGTCAATCCTAACTAATAGCACATGTACATGATTTACAAGAGCAGCTTTGTAACAGCCATTTTTATTCATGACTGCGTAGGTCGTCTAATTTACCAATCTTCATCATATTCTGATTAACTCAAAACAAATTCAGTTAATAAGTTAATGATTTACAACCTACTGAACATATAAATGTATGAAATTAAATAATGGTTTAAAAAATGAAGTGAATGATATAAATTGTACCAAATTTCTTAGCTTACTTCAAGGTGTAACACATTCTGTTGGTTATTTGTCCAGTCTAGATCTTACAAAGTGAATGATACAAATCTTACCAAATTACTTCAACTTGCTTCAAGCACATTCTGTTAGTTATTTGTTGCCACTTCTCATGTGCATAAGGTACTTAAAAAGTGAATACACATAACAGAATTAATTGGGGGTTTTGGTCATGCAGACTGTACAAGTTGAACAGCAATTTTACGCTTGAACAAAGCATTATTTCATCTCAACATTAAATGAACACTCTGTGCCTCCAGGCATACATGCACAAAGTCATGATGTCTGCTAAGACAGTCTTCTGTGTACTTAGAAAAAGATCATAAGATAACTTTATTTTTTAATAAATTCTGATGTTTGTCTCATTTCAAATGTTGAATATTCCATGTTGAAATTCCTAATTACTGTCTGTACTTGCTTATAAGTCGAGTCCAACTGCAAACTCCACAGACCCAGACCTGCTGTTGCATAATGCACAGGAAGGTCTGGGTCTCTGCAGTTTGTTAGAAGTAATCAGTAGAACAAATAACATAGACACTGATCTGCCAGATCATTATGCAATGGCTTATCAGGGTCTATGTTGTTTGTAGTTGGGCTCAACTTATAAGCAAGTATATATGGTAAATCAACATCAGAGATCCATAAACTCACCTGTTTGTACCAGTAATTGTTGTCATCTTTATAACAGCATAAAGATATATGGAATGATGGACAGATGAACTGTGAATTTAAACCACTATTTGAATAACAGTAGTTACATTATAGAAGTATATAAATGGATGAATTCATTGACAACCATGCTGCAAACTTAAAATAAACCGAATAACTAAAACAGTTAGTTCATACAATACCCATGTATAAACTGATGGACAGGTGAACTTTAAATAATATATAGTACAGCATGTCGAGGAAGAATTGTGGATGTTTGAGGTGGAGTCTCCATGATGACTTGCTTTGAGAAAATGTATAGGAAATTAATCTGTAAGTTGAGTGTATTGTGGACAGAATGTCTATGCAGTGGAACTGCCTGTGTACAAAATGCCTGAAAATACAATGCCAGCGAATGCCTGTAGAGAAAGTAAAATGAATGTAATCTGTCAGCATGAGAGATCTGGTTGCCACCTCCAGAGTTAGAGAAATTAATATGCATTGTAAGATGTTAATGTTAAAACATGTAGGTGGATGGTGAGCCAAATGTTACAGAACTGCAGGCAGTAGTTGGAGAATAAGCAAATAAAAACATTTCCACTCTCAATTCTTATTAATTTTAACTGATGTCTGCTAACTGGGCTAATGCAGGAAAAACAGCTCACATGTCTGATTGGCGATTAGTTTATACAAACATAGTGGCTGTTTGTGAGAAAATTGATCTTGCTGATAGGCTGTTATAGTAAACATTGACATCCATCTAGGAATGACCTAACATGCTGGCTTGAAACCATTCATTGTGTAAACATCATTTAATTACCTTAAATTCCAGTTTATAACAATTTTCAAAAACACTTTTTAAAAAAATCTTTTTGCAAAGGTTTCGGCTATTTTTTCATACTACCCCAATTTAGGAAATATACATCTCTGTTGTTACGAATTTTTAAAAACAGAAATCTTACAAACCTTTCTCTACTATTTTACATTAGTTAAATGTTTTATCATATATTTGTGTGTCTTGTTTTAAGTTTATTTGCTCCAGTTTACAGAAGTTTATTATTTTCAGTAAGAGCAAAAATTTTATTTTCAATATTTCCAAAAGATCTTTTTGAAATAACCAAAAACTTTCCAAAATAAAATGAAAATCAATTTGCTATTTTGAAAAGTATTTTGTTTGTTGTAATGAAAAAAGTGCTATTTTTAAAAGATCTTTCCAAAATAATGAAATAACCTTTCAAAATAACAGAAATCTTGTCTTTATTTTGAAAAGCATGTTTTCATTTTTTTGAAAGATATCTTTTTGAAATAATAACAAGATTTTCATTACTTCAACAACAAAAATTGGAAGTAACAAAAATATTTTTTTGTCTTACTGGTGGTAATACAATACCATACCAGTTATTTACACCTGGTGGTAATACAATACCATACCAGTTATTTACACCTGGTGGTAATACAATACCATACCAGTTATTTACACCTGGTGGTAATACCATACCATACCAGTTATTTACACCTGGTGGTAATACAATACCATACCAGTTATTTACACCTGGTGGTAATACCATACCATACCAGTTATTTACACCTGGTGGTAATACAATACCATACCAGTTATTTACACCTGGTGGTAATACAATACCATACCAGTTATTTACACCTTCTCTTGAATGTATAATATCATTTTTGAAACCTTGAGTAATTGAATGCTGATTTACTAATGCAGCGTATTTCTATTTTCCAGGTACCAAGTCTCCCTTTCTCTGTCCCAATGGGACATACACCCTGTATAACACAACCAAGCTGCAGTCAGCCAGTGATTGTCTCCCTTGTGAAGCCGGAGTTTATTGCAGGTTTGTCATCAATTTCTTAATTGATGTAGAAAAAAGAAGGGGTGGTGTTGGTTCAGATGGAGACTCACATTCAAACAAAACTTGAAACAAATATCTATACCACCAATGGGATGCTATCATGCAGTTGACCTGTACTATGGAGTTTCTTAGTATACATCTGCTTCTTGTATGGTCATTGATCTCACAAAATCAGTTAAATTTGGTTCTGTTATTGCTACAAAATTTATTTCATGAACAGTTCTTGGTGCTCGAGTACCATTTACAGTTTAGTTTCACCTCACTAAATACCCATTTGTGTGTGTTATTTGCCACAGCCTTGTCAGAACATATGTTGGTATAATTTGACATCACATATAACATGGGTCACTTTTATGGCTCCCCTGTGGGCTCAGGGATGTTGTATAGGCCCAGTGTGCCCTCTTGTATGTGGTAAGAGGTAACTATTGAAGGCAACTTTTTCCCCTGGTACATGTCCTGTGATGATGCTTCAGCTGAGAAGGTCTTGAACCTTATAAAGAGTGTGGTTTATATCTGAGAAATTGGACTTTGTGTTTTTGTATTTTTAAGGATTTAATTCTTGTTGACTATATCTTTGTTTTGCCTGTCTTTCTGGGGATATCTAAACTTACTTTGCACTATTTATCCAGGACTGTACTGATGTGCCATCAAACCCTGTATGTACATATTCCCATAAACAGAATTATTAACAGGAGGCACTGTACAATAGAATTCATGGAACCGGCATCATGGCAGACAATTGGTTTTCCACAGATAGTATGTTTGGCCTCCCATCAAAGAGGGAAAAGGCAAATTTGCACCGAATAAAAGAATAACAAATGAAGAAAAGAAAAGGAACGTTGTCTTTAGCAGCTTCCTATTGATGATTGATTCTGAGGCTGAGAGATGAAAGATAAGGTCACTGGAGTCAATATTGTACAACTTTTGGTGTCCACTTTAGCTGAAAAAGGGGATTTTTCTTTCTGTATGATATGTCAGGTTTCAAATTTTCATAAAACATCATTGTCAGTCTAGACTTCTGCAAAGACATCTCCCTGTTGATTCTCTAACCCAGAATTCAAAGGTCAAGGTGACAAGTCTACTTTTCTCAAGTTCCCTACATCCATCCACTTTCTATAAACTAGTTGCATTACACTTGATGAAGGGGACCTCCCTAGTGAGTGTGTGATTGAGAAAGGGGACCTCCATATTGAGCCTGTGATTGAGGAAGGTGATCTTTCTATTAAGTCTGTGATTGAGGAAAGTACCTCCCTATTGAGTCATTGATTGAAAAAGGGGACCTCTTTATTGAGTCTGCGATTGATAGATTAAAGGTCAAGAATACTGGATATGAAATTGCAAAATTTGGCATTTGTGATAGTTATGGTTGGTCAGGGGATCGGCCATTCTTTTAATGACTTTTTTTAATGGGTACCAATTTTGGTGGTTTTTCAAGAAATAACATTTTTATTTGAACAGTGTAACCTCCATGTTGCTTCTAGGGTGCAGGAATGTGGGATTTCCATGTTTTTCATAACCTTAGCCCAAATTAAACCACTAGCCATGCAAAACAAATTGCTTAGAGTTCAGATCTGATGCATTTCCCTTGATCCAATGCATAATGTGACTAGGATTTATTGAAATTTCATCTTGTACACATTGTCAAGTACAACAAACTCTCATCAAAAACATCATTTGGAATATGTTGGGCTTATAGGTAGGTATCCAAGGAGTTCTGATAATCCAGAAATCTGATTGGATAAGGCAGATAAAGCTCAGTTGTGTCACACATTGATGGTTGAACCTGTAGTTTGGAAGCAGACAAATTTGTAAGAATCAGAAGTCAATTTTGCATTTGTTTCGGAAGACATCAGAAAGAACAATTTCCAGAAAGTTCAGAAATTCGAACTCCTTTTGAGGATGGCACTTAATCTTTGTAAAATCAGGCATCTGGATCTGAGATGGGGGAAGAAGGTCTGGATCTGAGATGGGGGAAAAAGGTTGTGATTCTTTAGCAGCTGAGATTATGCTGATAAAATTTTTAAAAATATGTTCACATGTTTCAAGCGAAGTGGATTGAGAAATAACCATTCCGTTCAAAAAATGATAAAGGATTGATGTGTGATGTATGTGTCAAGCAGAACAAGAATAATGTATTCACAACAGATTGTACAAATTACTAAACTTTTACTGCTGAAAGATGAATAAGTAACAACTTAGATAATGTTATGTTTGTAAGTAAGTGAGTGACATAGTATAATCTCATAGAGATGGACACTGAGTATTGAAGAATTTTATTAGACATTTTTTTAACTCTAAGTCATGAAACTATTTGGCCCACTTATTTGCAGGTTTGGCCCTCTTTTAAAGTGTCAGTAGTGGATTTGGCAGTGGAACTTAGGTCCTTTTTCCTCTGCATGATATGGCCAATAATCTGTTAAAAGTGCTGTTAAAAACCTTCAACTTTTAGATGAGTCGGTGTTTAAAATAATTTTTTGTAAAGTTAATTTAAAATTGTTTCGTAGATGACCATGATTAAAAGTGCATGTTAGTGCATTAACATTTTCAATACAATTTTTGTTTAATTGCTGTGCATTTCATTGTTTGGTTTCACTGCTACTGGATTCTGACATTTTCAGTGCTGCATTTTCATTACTCTTGAATGTAATAGTGCAGTACATTTTTTCAGAAGGAATTCTATTATCTATAAAAACCTCAATTTTTTATATGCCCGCTATGTTGTAATATCCATCCATCCATCTGTCTGTTACTAATTTGGTTTCTGCACAATAACTTTAATTGTTTACCATCTACAGTTACCAAATTGTGTGGATGGCTCACACTTGGAATAGGGAAGAACCCTATCGATTTGGGGCTGAAAGATCAAAGGTTAAGGTCACTGTCACCGAAAGAATGAAAATGGTTTCTGCACAATAGCATTAGTTCTACATGACATACTTCAACCAATATATATGGCTGGCTTGTATTTGGTATAAGAAAGAAGGCTATTGATTTTGGGGTCAAAAGATCAAAGGTCAAGATCACTGACTGAAACAAGAAGAATGGTTTCCACAAAATAACATTAGTTCTACATCATGGACCTAGCCCACATTTTGTGGATGGCTTGCACTTAGGGTAAGGAAGAAGCCTGTTGGCTTTGGGATCAAAAGATCAAAGGTCAAGGTCACTCAGACTGAAAGAAGAAAATGATTTTTTATGCAAAAATGACAGTTATCTATACACAGGACTATTAAGCATGGGGCAGGCATATGATGTGTCATTCACAGTACTCTTGTTCGCATTTTATGTAACACTGAGAGTAACAACTGTACAAACTTTAAAGTACACCAAGAGTACAATCTGAATATAAAGGATGCCTGTCTATAAAGGACAATATTGTCATGTTCCTTGGCTGTCCTTTATTTACAGGTTTCACTGGACTTAAATTTGTTAATTCAGGAAAGATTCCTGTACTTTCCACAATTTTTGGTTAGTATCAACCATAAAGTCCATGAAAATTTGTATCCCACGAAAAATAATGAATTCCAAGTATTTTCCAAAAATGTATATGTATGATTTATATGTAATTTATATGTGTAATTTAAATGTATCATTTCAGGGCTGGACAAATTCAGGCCAACTGTTCCGCAGGGTACTTCTGTAAGTCCGGGGCAAAAGGAGACATGCCAACTGTCACTTTGAACTTTAGCTTATGTACAACAGGTGATGAGTGCGCAGGTCCATGTCCAACAGGAAATTACTGTCCAAAGGGTGCTACACTGCCCATTCCATGTGCAGACAACACTTACCGGAATACGACTGGGGCAGCGCAGAAGACTGACTGTGCTGCATGTCCTCCTGGATATATCTGTGGCCTTGGTAAGGTCATGTGATTTTCATAGTAATGATTGCCTTGGTAGCAGTATCCATAGTAATGTTTGCCTTGGTAGCAGTATCCATAGTAATGATTGCCTTGGTAGCAGTATCCATAGTAATGATCGCCTTGGTAGCAGTATCCATAGTAGCAGGCAGTAAATATTAATGTAAT
Source organism: Margaritifera margaritifera (assembly GCA_029931535.1). Lineage (NCBI taxonomy): Eukaryota > Metazoa > Mollusca > Bivalvia > Unionida > Margaritiferidae > Margaritifera > Margaritifera margaritifera. The sequence goes on along the minus strand of JAQPZY010001689.1, from coordinate 6,281,354 downwards.
ATTGAATAGAAGTGCAGACTAGTGAGCAACATTACATTTGTATGTTGAGAATCTATGTTGATGCTTTAAGCTATCAGTTCTATGACAATATCACACAGAAATTTTCAGAACCCTATTTGTTGTTTTCAGGAACAACCACTCCTACTCCATGCAAAGCTGGTTATTATTGTGAAGGAGGAAATGGGACAATTCCCTGCCCCAAGAACACCTACAGGCCCACCCCTGGAGCAGCATATGTCACAGACTGTATTGCTTGTCCATCAGGATATATCTGCAATAGTACAGGTATAGTATTTACCACCGTAATGTTGTTGATATTGTGATGATTTTCCTGTAAATTCACAGTACAGATGGAGAAATAAACATTATCAGACTTTACACTAACTGTGGATTTAATACCATGATTCTTTAAAACTCACTGACATGGCAATGAAATGATGGAAAGTTTGGACCCAGCTTAACTATATCAATAATCTACCTTGTTTTTGAAGGAAAAAAAAAACAGGAACCAGGGTAGAATTTGTGAAATTAATTTTTTGTTATATTTATTCTGTAAAGTGCCTGACCTACCTTCATTATTCTAAATGTCATGACCCTCCAATTTTCAAGATACCATATTTTAAAAATGTGTTATACATTTCAGTAGTATTGGAATATAAACTAAGGAGCATTTTACACATACTCAGAAACAGGTGATTTCATAAATGACCATCAGACCTTGAAACTTCTTTGATTGCCTTACTGAAAGTCCAAGTTTCTCTGGCTCTCCCAGCTTTTTTTATCTTTTACTGGCTGAGAGGGCCAGTGACTTTCACGTCTGAAGAGTTTTATTTCTCCAAGGGATCACCACATTGTTACGACTCTGTCGCCTTATCTAAACATTTTAAAGTTGTGAACTAGTGTGAAGAGAGGGCCAGAATAATTTTACATAAAGGGAATACACAAAATATAGTAAGTTGAAGAATAGTAACATAGCCCAGTTTATTAAACTTACATTGGGGTGTTGTCATTTTCAACTTTGTGTGGCGTCAGCACATGCTTTTCACCTGAATTTGGTACCATTTACAATGTGGCTGTGTCTAGTGTAGGACAAAATTAAATACATGTATCATCAAATGCCAAAACTTATTAAATAAATTTTTAACAATGACTGAAATCATTTCCATGGTAAATTTTTGACTTAAAAGATGCCCAGATACCAAAATTATTTTGATAATTGTTGAATAGAAATTAGACTGAATAGATGCTTCCCCATACCCAATTTATTAACATACTATAACATTTAAATATCATGAGAATATCTAATACTATAGTAAAGTTGGAAGATGGTCTTTGAAATCATAATCTTATACTAATAGCATAATGGTAGACAACTCTGATTTCAGCAGTTTCATAATTCAGGCATAATTTACAATGCATTAATTTGTAATCAGCATGCAGTTAAAGTATAAAATGAATTTTATCAAGTAAAAATGGAAAATTATGATGTTACAGAACATGTACAACATTTGTGAATGACTTTTATCTGTCTCTAGGTTTGACAAATTACACGCTATATGCTTGCCCAGTGGGCTACTTCTGTCCAGTAGGACAAGATCCAAAGCTTTGTCCAGCTGGGCGTATGAGGGATACACCTGGAGCAGGAAACTGGACTGACTGCCCACTCTGTCGACCAGGATACTATTGCCCTAATGATACTGTCAACACTCAGGGCATTCCCTGCAGAGAGAAATTCAAATGCCCAGCAGGTGCTTCTGAAGAAATTGACTGTGATTCTGGCTACTATTGCAATGGCACCACTGGAGCTCCACCTATTTGCCCTGGTGGATACTACTGTCCTAATGCCACAGATATCTTCATACCATGTAATTATCCATACTACTGCCCTGAGGGCAGTAACATGACATTAATATGTGACCTTGGATACCAGGCATTAAATCATACAGGCATACGATATGCTATTAGTAGATCCTGTCGTCGTTGTCCACCTGGTACTTATGGTAATGCCACTGATAGATCAAAATGTGAGACATGCCCTGCAGGGTACTATTGCCCAGAAGGCACTGGGCATGGAGATACAAATCCCTGCCCTGTTGGTTCATATTGCCCACTTGGATCTCATGAACCAACACTATGTAAGCCAGGACAATATGGTAAGAAAATACGGGCTGAGGGACCTGGTGACTGCTATGATTGTCCAGCTAACTACTACCAGAACCTGTATGGGCAGACAGATTGTCGTCCATGTGGAAGTTCATCATACTCAAAGGTAGGCAGTGGTTCCTGTACTTGCACTGGGAAATACAGAAACTTTCAGTACTCTGATGGCTATTGTGTATGTCAACATGGCTACATCTATTATGATGAAGTGGACAGTAAGCGATCAGAAGAAAATGGGCGTGAAGACTGTCAGCAAATTGTGGATGACCGATGCTCCACAGATGAGGCACGACATGCCAGCACAAGGAAGTGTGTAAATCCAAACAAATATGACTGCACTGCAGCATGTCCAGATTCATCTGGATCCTTCAACATTGACCTTGGAAGGTGTGTACATTTTTGTATGACCTTTATAAATGTCACATTTTTTTAAGGAGTTTACTTAAATTGTCTTCCATCATCTGTGTGGCTTCAGGGTTGGCTATACTGTTTGTAATAGCTCTGAATCCTTTTTGCATAAGTTGATTTTTATTATACATTGCATATAAGTCTAACAGGGACCATTTAAGGTATTCATTGATTTTATAGCATGTCCAGCCTGTCTTAAGAAGTCATCTCTATGAACTGACACAAAATTTTTCGATAAAGACAGAAGTCTGCTCAGTCATCCAGATCATATCCTGGATATTTATTTTTTTTCTTTTGATTATTTATCCAGCTGGCCAGTTATTCAACCAAAATCCATGACCCAATTAAATGTGGAATATCAATGTTTGACTGTGTTTGTATAAATTCTAGGTGTCAGTGCAGCAGTTATGTTGATCCAGACACTATATGTAACAAAAGCTGCAGGCTTCAGGCACCATCTATAAAGGGACAACTAAAGACAGATGGAACTTTTCAACTGACTGTCAAAGACTCCACTGGAAACACCATGACAAAGGTGAGTCAAATTTTGCTATCAGATTTTTACAGAAAATTTTGTGTATCAATATTTTTGTCTGGAAAATATAAAAACCTATCAATACAAGGATGGAAAATAAAATTTTTTAAAATATATTTTCTTGTAACAAATAATAATAAACTTTTAATATTCATCATTATGTACAAGAAAGGAATAATATATGTATAGGGTGTGTTATTCTGGATAGGAGTAAAATATCAATACCCTGCTAAAGCACACTAATTGAACAGAGGAAAATACATGTATGTATATAAACCATTTTTTTAAAAAAGATTTCCGTTCTTTTATCATGATGGAATCATGACCAGATACATGTCATTTCAGTATATTAAGTTGAGAGATATATAAAATCGAAGAAATATGTTCTGTGTCATGTCATTATTTGCAGACTATGGATAATATGATAGGACCATTAAACAACTATGCTGGCAAAGAGAAGAAATTATTCATAGCTACAATGTATGATGACAGGGTCACGGCCTCTATCTTCCCAAGTGTCAGTAACACAACAGATATCACAGGTATATTTTTGTCAATCACATTAAATAGCATAAAATATACGTTAATTTAACCAGATAAACTTAATTGTCACAACAGTTTTGTATAGGTAATGAGTTAAATTTTGATAATTTTATGATGCAAATTGCTTTATTTACAAAATTTTTAAAACATTCATAAGGCCAATACATTATGATTCACAGTAGTTATAAATGAGCAGAGTTCACATGTATATGAGACCAATACATTATGATTCACAGTAGTTGTAAATTAGTAGAGTACACATATACATGAGACCAATGCATTGTGATTCACAGTAGTTGTAAATTAGTGGAGTTCACATGTACATGAGACCAATGCATTATGATTCACAGTAGTTATAAATGAGCAGAGTTCACATGTACATAAAATCAATAGATTATGATTCACAGTAGTTGTAAATTAGTAGAGTACACATATACATGAGACCAATACATTGTGATTCACAGTAGTTGTAAATTAGTGGAGTTCACATGTACATGAGACCAATACATAATGATTCACAGTAGTTATAAATGAGAGGAGTTCACATGCACATAAAACCAATAGATTATGATTCACAGTAGTTGTAAATTAGTAGAGTACACGTATACATGATCACAATACATTGTGATTCACAGTAGTTGTAAATTAGTGGAGTTCACATGTACATGAGACCAATACATTATGATTCACAGTAGTTATAAATGAGCAGAGTTCACATGTACATGAGACCAATACATTATGATTCACAGTAGTTATAAATGAGCAGAGTTCACATGTACATGAGACCAATACATTATGATTCACAGTAGTTATAAATGAGCAGAGTTCACATGTACATGAGACCAATACATTATGATTCACAGTAGTTATAAATGAGCAGAGTTCACATGTACATGAGACCAATACATTATGATTCACAGTAGTTGTAAATTAGTAGAGTACACATATACATGAGACCAAATGCATTATGATTCACAGTAGTTATAAATGAGTGACGTTCACACGTACATGAGACCAATACATTGTGATTCACAGTAGTTGTAAATTAGTAGAGTTCACATGTACATGAGACCAATACATTGCGATTCACAGTAGTTGTAAATGAGTGGAGTTCACATGTACATGAGTCCAATACATTATGATTCACAGTAGTTAAAAATGAGCAGAGTTCACATGTACATGAGACCAATACATAATGATTCACAGTAGTTATAAATCAGTAGAGTACACATGTACATGAGACCAATACATTGTGATTAACAGTAGTTATAAATCAGTAGAGTACACATGTACATGAGACCAATACATTGTGATTTACAATAGTTATAAATGAGCGGAGTACACATGTACATGAGACCAATACATTATGATTCACAGTAGTTATAAATGAGAGGAGTCCACATGTACATGAGACCAATACATTGTGATTCACAGTAGTTATAAATGAGCAGAGTACACATATACATGAGACCAATACATTATGATTCACAGTAGTTGTAAATTAGTAGAGTACACTTATACATGAGACCAATACATTGTGATTCACAGTAGTTGTAAATGAGCAGAGTACACGTGTACATGAGACCAATACATTATGATTCACAGTATTTATAAATGAGCAGAGTTCACATGAGGCCAATGCATTATGATTCACAGTAGTTGTAAATTAGTAGAGTACACATATACATGAGACCAATACATTATGATTCACAGTAGTTATAAATGAGCAGAGTACACATATACATGAGACCAATGCATTATGATTCACAGTAGTTGTAAATGAGTGACGTTCACATGTACATGAGACCAATACATTGTGATTCACAGTAGTTATAAATGAGCAGAGTTCACATGTACATGAGACCAATACATTATGATTCACAGTAGTTATAAATGAGCAGAGTTCACATGTACATGAGACCAATACATTATGATTCACAATAGTTATAAATGAGCAGAGTTCACATGTACATGAGACCAATGCATTATGATTCACAGTAGTTGTAAATGAGTGACGTTCACATGTACATGAGACCAATACATTGTGATTCACAGTAGTTATAAATGAGCAGAGTTCACATGTACATGAGACCAATACATTATGATTCACAGTAGTTATAAATGAGCAGAGTTCACATGTACATGAGACCAATACATTATGATTCACAATAGTTATAAATGAGCAGAGTTCACATGTACATGAGACCAATACATTATGATTCACAGTAGTTGTAAATTAGTAGAGTACACATATACATGAGACCAAATGCATTATGATTCACAGTAGTTATAAATGAGCAGAGTTCACATGTACATGAGACCAATACATAATGATTCACAGTAGTTATAAATCAGTAGAGTACACATGTACATGAGACCAATACATTGTGATTAACAGTAGTTATAAATCAGTAGAGTACACATGTTCATGAGACCAATACATTGTGATTTACAATAGTTATAAATGAGCAGAGTACACATGTACATGAGACCAATACATTATGATTCACAGTAGTTATAAATGAGAGGAGTTCACATGTACATGAGACCAATACATTGTGATTCTCAGTAGTTATAAATGAGCAGAGTACATATATACATGAGACCAATACATTATGATTCACAGTAGTTGTAAATTAGTAGAGTACACTTATACATGAGACCAATACATTGTGATTCACAGTAGTTGTAAATGAGCAGAGTACACGTGTACATGAGACCAATACATTATGATTCACAGTAGTTGTAAATGAGTGGAGTTCACATGTACATGAGACCAATACATTATGATTCACAGTATTTATAAATGAGCAGAGTTCACATGAGGCCAATGCATTATGATTCACAGTAGTTGTAAATTAGTAGAGTACACATATACATGAGACCAATACATTATGATTCACAGTAGTTATAAATGAGCAGAGTACACATATACATGAGACCAATGCATTATGATTCACAGTAGTTGTAAATCAGTAGAGTGCACATGTACATGAGACCAATGCATTATGATTCACAGTAGTTGTAAATCAGTAGAGTACACATGTACATGAGACCAATACATTATGATTCACAGTAGTTATAAATGAGCAGAGTTCACATGTACATCAAACCAATACATTATGATTCACAGTAGTTATAAATGAGTAGAGTACACTTATACATGAGACCAATACATTGTGATTCACAGTAGTTGTAAATGAGCCGAGTACACATGTACATGAGACCAATACATTATGATTCACAGTAGTTGTAAATGAGTGGAGTTCACATGTACATGAGACCAATACATTATGATTCACATTATTTATAAATGAGCAGAGTTCACATGAGGCCAATGCATTATGATTCACAGTAGTTGTAAATTAGTAGAGTACACATATACATGAGACCAATACATTATGATTCACAGTAGTTATAAATGAGCAGAGTTCACATGAGGCCAATGCATTATGATTCACAGTAGTTATAAATGAGCAGAGTTCACATGAGGCCAATGCATTATGATTCACAGTAGTTATAAATGAGCAGAGTACACATATTCATGAGACCAATGCATTATGATTCACAGTAGTTGTAAATCAGTAGAGTACACATGTACATGAGACCAATACATTAAGATTCACAGTAGTTATAAATGAGAAGAGTTCACATGTACATCAAACCAATACATTATGATTCACAAAAGTTGTAAATGAGTGGAGTTCACATATACATGAGACCAATACATTGTGATTCACAGTAGTTGTAAATGAGTGGAGTTCACATGTACACGAGACCAATACATTATGATTCACAGCAGTTGTAAATTAGTAGAGTGCACATATACATGAGACCAATACATTATGATTCACAGTAGTTGTAAATGAGCGGAGTACACATGAGACCAATACATTATGATTCACAGTAGTTATAAATGAGAGGAGTTCACATGTACATGAGACCAATACATTGTGATTCACAGTAGTTATAAATGAGCAGAGTACACATATACATAAGACCAATACATTATGATTCACAGTAGTTGTAAATGAGCAGAGTTCACATGTACATGAGACCAATACATTGTGATTCACAGTAGTTGTAAATGAGTGGAGTTCACATGTACATGCGACCAATACATTATGATTCACAGTAGTTATACATGAGCAGAGTTCACATGAGGCCAATGCATTATGATTCACATTAGTTGTAAATTAGTAGAGTACACATATACATGAGACCAATACATTATGATTCACATTAGTTGTAAATTAGTAGAGTACACATGTACATGAGACCAATGCATTATGATTCACAGTAGTTGTAAATCAGTAGAGTACACATGTACATGAGACCAATACATTATGATAAACAGTAGTTATAAATGACCAGTGTTCACATGTACATCAAACCAATACATTATGATTCACAGTAGTTATAAATCAGTAGAGTACACATATACATGAGACCAATGCATTATAATTCACAGTAGTTGTAAATCTTTAGAGTCCACATGTACATGAGACCAATGCATTATGATTCACAGTAGTTGTAAATCAGTAGAGTACACATGTACATGAGACCAATGCATTATGATTCACCAATGCATTATGATTCACAGTAGTTATAAATGAGCAGAGTTCACAAGTACATGAGACCAATACATTATGATTCACAGTAGTTATAAATGAGCAGAGTTCACATGTACATGAGACCAATACATTATGATTCACAGTAGTTACAATTAAGTGGAGGGTTGTCCAAGAGGTGACAAGACAGTTGCTGGCCTCAGGTAACAGCCAGGCCATATGTTTAGCTGAGAGCTGATCCAACTGGCCAGCTGATAACAGGGCCACCCATGCAGCTGATAGCCAAGCTGACTGGCCAACACACATAGCAGCATTTTATACCAGCAAGAAAAACTGTGGCTCTTGTCTGGCTGCTGATGCAACTACTATCTCAAGTGTTTACATCTTATCCTTTGGGGAGATATCTAACTGCACATAGGAATGGTGTCCCAGCTTCATCCTCCCCCTTCCTGGATTTTGTTTACTCAGATGTTGACAGAATGCCTAATGAGGACAGTCTCCACAGTGAGTGTTGGAATAACCTTGATGACTAGCTGTATGCTGATCCTAGAATGGAGTGGACAGAAAACTCTTCTAAAGCGGCAATGGAGGAAATCTGCAAACTTCTGACAAGTGCACCGCCCCATCAGCTGCAAGCCAATCCTATAAGGTCAAGACTGCAATGGATTGGGAAGACAAAGGTGAACAGCCATCCTTCTGTCTTCTTCCACAGTCAGCAGAGGTTAAGGAAATGCCTGACTGATAAAATACAGGACCAGGGCAATTCCAAGGCTTTCATTTAGGAAAGCCTGCTGCCAGTGTTGTTCTTTCCATGCTGGTACCACACACCACACTTTTGCCAATCTTCAACACTGAACTGCCATCCTTAGACACAAACATTGTGGCAGTCAATATGACCAATCGACTGTTTTATAAAGTGGACAAAAATGTCTTGCACACCAGCTCCAAGATTGTGCGAAAATGTGATCACTACTTCCTATATGCTAGATTTGACTTCACTAGCAATTGTTCGATTGGCAGAAAAAGTGAGTAGCAATCATGCGTGGGAATCCATGGCCCACATTGCCAAGGTGATTGAATGATTGACAGGGCAGTGCATCACATGATGGCTAATGCCCATATTGCTTCAGCTAGCCTGGATCTTGTGAGACAAGACACCTGCCTGCCCTCGTCTGCCCTTAAGATGCATCATACCTTGTCCCATAGGTGGGCACCTTTTGGCACTCCATTGCTGTTTGGCAGAAAAAGTTATTAAGTGTGGAAGCAGGCATCACAAGAACTGCCTCTTTAACTTACATTGCTGCCTGCACCAACTTTTAGGCTGAACCAGTCTCAGCTGCAGAGTAGAGACAATTACTGACAAAAGGATAAGAGGTCCAAATAATTTAAAGGCAACAATTTTGACATCAATCCAACTTAACGTGGCAGCAGGCCCCTCAATTCTGGAAGCAGTTTAAGAAACGGGAAAGGAAACAAAGTATCTCCTTTCCTAAGCCTCCCAACTGCTGACATTGACTTGCCATTCTGACTGCCCACAGATAGCTTTGCAGTTGGCACCAGACTCTGTAATTTTTTAACCTTGTGGATCAACCTATTTCCTTAGAATAACTGGGTAACCAAAATTGTTTCAGAGGAGCTTTTGATTTCTTTAATCCAGCCCCTCCTATTTCAGCTTCCATTTCCATGATGGACATGATGTCTGATCTGGAGTAGGTGGGAATTTTACAGAAGATCTGGTCATTACTCAACAAGGGGGCAATGGAGATTGTTAGCAGGCTGACCTCCCTGGGTTTTTACTCCAGGCTGTTTCTAGTACCCAAAGCCAGTGGGAATCTAAGACCAGTCAATGGTTTAAACCAGTTTAACAAGTACCTACCTGTGCCAATTTTAAAAATGGCAACAGCAAGATCAGTCAGACTTTCATGTGAAAAATGACTAATTTGCAGTCTGTTTAGACTTTACTCATTCATACTTTCAAATTTCTATACACACATCCTTGTCCAAGTTCCTTTGGTTTGGTTTCCAAGGAACCATTTACCAATTCTGCACTCTTCCATTTAGCCTTAATATCAGTCCTTGAGCCTTCACCAAGCTCATCAACTGTGTCATCTCTCTCTTCTGGTTGACCTCATCAGGAGCGATGGTGGCATATCTCAATGACATCCTCCAAAAACACATGGTAAGTTTATCTTTGGTCAAGGGCAGAAACGATCTTCTTTCCCTTTTAAGTCCCCCCCCCCCATTGCAGGCTCTGTGTTGTAGAATAGACGCAGTGGGTCCTTGTTGCATGTCATAAGAGGCAACTGAGTGGAGCCAACCCTGTTTGCCATGGGTTGCATATGGTGTCATTGAAGAAGAGGATTCTATTAGTTGAGTAGAAGAGAAGCTGATGGTTGCTACTCCAATGCAACACTACTTTGGCCTCAACTTCAGCTAGACGGGTGGTCAGAAGGACCCAATCAGTTGGCTAGTCATGCCAAGCTTCAGGGGCTATGTTAAAGACATTCAGTATAACTGATTTGCATACATTTAAAAAGTCACCTTTGTGATTAATCAACATAGTATTGTTCTTCAATCCTTACAAAGGACATTGCCTCTGAGGGCAGTGGCAAGGGCCAATTGAGTAAAGTTTCTTTGCTTGAGTATATCACCATGTGTAGCTCTGATGCAAGAAATGTAATAAAAGAGCATACATCTGTGTCACTTGTTGGGCTCTGAGGCAGGTGGGGAGTATGGGTAAGTAATAATAATTTTACATTATGGGAAAACCAACCAAAACTTAAACCAGTAATGTGAGGCCTGGTCTTAAAAGGACCAGTAACCAAGCTAGCACATTTTGTAATAGCTAAAGCACTTCACAGTAACCAAGCTAGCACATTTTGTAATTGCTGAAACACTTCAAGGCTTGGCAGGATAGCCAAGAAGTGTGAAAAAACTTAGTTCAGATCAACTGCTTGTTGAGTGTAACTGCAAAGCTCACTCTGACAATCTACCTAGCTCAAAGCAGTTTGTGGAGACAAAAAGGTGTTGTTCAATCTAGAGATTTGGATGGCTGCAACAAGGCTAAGATGTTAAATAATCTCAGCTTTCATCATTCCCTTAAATGGCAAGTTGATTCCCACAACCACTTATATCCTGACATTCGCCTGTGTCACTTTGCCTACATCAATTAAAGCTGGGTTCTTGAACATTCCTGTTGACCTTTGAACATCCCTTCTTAGTCCCTTGTTGTGTTGTTGTGTTTCAGCTGCCAAAAATATGGCCAACACAAAAATGTCTGCAAGAGGAAATTAGTCTGTCCCAGATGTGGGCAGGAGGATCATGATGGATCGTTGTCAAGCAGAATATTTCACTTACTCTAGAGTCTGCCTTAAGTAGAAGCTCAAGAAGGAGATCCAGTGCATGAAACAGGAGAAAGGCATCAGCTTTCCTGAGGCTGGGAAATTTGTAGAAGCCACAAGTCCACTTAGTACAGCTGTCAAAACCTATGCTAGCACAGCTAAAATGGAGAAGAAACCTTCCACAAATACTGTCTGTACCCAGACAGACCTTACATGACCAGTAGGACAAAGCAAATGCACCATCTTAACACCACCAAATCCATGCTAGCACCCATCCAAATGAAAATGAAATAGACAACTAAAATAATTAGTGTGACAGCGTAGCAACTAAGAAACAAATCACCTAAATCCAGCCCACAAAAAGAGCAGCAAACCACTGGCCCCAGTAGTAAAAAATTAATTGTATCACACAAGATCCTGAACTCTACTCCAGAAAAACTGGTTAAATTTTGCCCACCACAAGAACAGTACACCACTGGCATGCTCTAAACCAAATAAAGAGAAGATTAAAAAATGTACTAGACTTCCCAAAAAATCTGATGATCCTATCAAGTTCTTTAATAAGTTTGGGACTCTAGAGGGTATGGACACTGGAGTCCCCTCTGAGAAATCCACTACTTCCACCACTTTTATAAATATGTCTGACACCATAATACAGTGGAATTGTAGATGATTAAAAGCAAATATTGATGAAATTAGTCTTCTACTTTAAGAACATGATCCAATAACTGTCTGCTTTCAATAGATCTTTTCAAAAGAAAATGATAGAGTTAAACCTTTACCATGTACAGCAGCTTTAAAAGAAATACAGATAAGGCTGCCGGAGGAGTGTCCATCATCATAAATAACAAAACTCCTCACAGTCAAAACTACTTTACAAAAAAACATTCTCAAAAAACTACTCCAAGAGAATTATTCTGAAAACTTCTGACCTGTCAAAAGCTATAAAGAAAAGGTTCCTCTAAATTTCAAATCTGCTCAAAATTACAATACACCTTTCACTCTCAAAGATTTACAAGAAAATTTTGATAAAGCTTAGGACACTAAAGCAAGGCAAGATGATATCCACTGTCAACTTTTGAAAGTCTGAGGGAATGCCTATGTAACTTTACAAAATTTTGAAAGATAGAAATTTCAGAGTTAAAGTTGACAGTGCCCTTTCTGAAAGCTATCCAGAGTAAAGGTAGGCAGTGCCCTTTCTGAAAGCTATCATCAGGTGGATGTATCTCAGGGCAGCATATTTTCAGTCACCCTATTCAATATAAATATTAACAGTATAGGGAAATGCCTTAATGCAGGAACTGACTGTTCATTTTATGTTGACTTTTTGATCTGCTATATGTCAAAGAGTATGCATACTATTGAATGTCAACTACAGATAAACTTAAAGGGTTCAAATATGGCCAGAAGAAAAAGGGTTAAAATTTGCTAAATCTTAAGCTATTTGTATGCACTTCTGCTGATTACGTTGAATTCATCATGACCCAAATCTCTATCTTGGTGACTGTCTTATTGCTGTTGTGGAGGAAACCAAATCTTTAGGCTGATGTTTGATTGTAAACTAACTTTCCTTCCACATATTAGACATGTCAGGGAAAAATGTCAAAGCCCTGATTTTAATAAGAGTCGTGGCAATCATATTTAACAAGATCTGATTATTGTCATAATACACAGACACTTTATATTATGTTGTAAATATTGTATATAATTTTTCCACATTTTAAACATAAGGCCTCAAGGAAGACTAATATTGTACTAACTGAGTTACATTCTATAAATAAAGTATTATTTTTATTATTAGGTACTGATTGGAGAGCAGATCGGAAGGTCTTGCTTCAGTTATACCGGTAATTAGTAAGATCTAAACTTGACTATGGCTCGAGTCTGTATGGATCAGGCTGTAAATCTTACCTGCAGATGCTTGATTTGATACACAATTAGGAACTTGGACTTTGTCTGGGTGCATTTAGAACTACCCTGTAGAAAAGCCTGTGTTGAGGCAAACGAACCATCACTTCATCTCAGATGAATGAAATTGACCCTTCAGTATACCACCAAACTATACTCTAATTCAACAAATCCCGCATATTATGTTGTCTTTAGGCCCAAATACCAAACCTGGTATGCTCAGAAGTCAAATATCATTCCACCATTTGACATACAAATTCATTCTCACCTAGAAGCAGCAAAAAGTGAGTGTTGCAAATATTGCAAAATTCTGTATTCCCAAATCACCACCGTGCTTATCAGAACTTTCACAAATATTTTACCTTTGTGAATTCAAAATTGTCAACAAATCCTCTCCATTTTCAGAGTATATTCAATGAAATCAGAGCATCATATCATAGCCAAATATTCAATGAAATCAGAGCATCCTATCATAGCCATATATTCAATGAAATCAGAGCATCCTATCATAGCCATATATTCCGGTCCTGTTTGCAAATAGTTTGAAAGATTGAGACAGTGTTGGAGCTGCCACTGCAACATCTCGAGGCACTGTCTTGAGCCAGTTACTGGATAAAGCCTCAATTTTTACTGCAGAAATTACAGCCATACTCAAATCTTTTAACTATGTTGAACCTCTCAAACACAAATTTCCTCATCTTTACGGATTCCCATTCCACATTAAAAGACTTGCACAATCTTAAATCTTACAAGGCATTAATATCTTAGATATTATAGACACATCATGTTCTCGTACAATCTGGGAGAAGTATTCTGTACTGTTGGATGCCTAGTCACATTGGCTTTAAGGGTAATGAAAGGGCAGATAAAGCAGCCAAACCTGCCCTGCAGTCATCTATTTCCAAATGGAAGATTCCATATACTTACTTCAAATATTGTATAAATGAGCATATTCATCGTACTTGGCAAAACAAATGGAACAAATTTGAGAGATGAGGTGCATATTGGACATACATACCAGACTCATAAATACCTTCTGAAGAGTGAACATCGACCAGAGTGCATACCCTGACAGTGGAACACTTTCTTGTTAAATGTATCAACTTCCGCCTCATGTGACACAAGTATTTTGACGTGAACTGCATGAAGAAACTGTATGATAATGTACCACCTAATAAAATCTTAGACTGTTTGAGTGAATGCAGTTTATATTGCAGAATTTGACTATATGTTTTAAGGATTGTATATACGTTACCTTTTGCCTTTATATTATATACATTTTACAGAATTTTAATATATTTATATTTTTCTACTACATGTTTACATTTATTTGATAGGGTTTATCTTCATAAATTTATATGCAGTCCATTTTTACCTTTTTCAAACTTTACCTTTTGTTGGCACCATATAGCCACAATTGTGCTTAGGTGCTGTAAAATGCTACTATATACATTCATACCCTTTTGAGTCAGTTAGGTTTTCTGGTCAATTGGGACAAGTCACACTTCACTCCATACCAGCATTTTGTCTATCTGAGCATGGAATTTTTATCAGACCTCAACCTTGTTTGCCTCCCTCATTTGCATGTAGCACAGATTATTGAGCTCGCGGAGTCAATTTCTGACAAGGATTGGATTTCATTGAGATGGTTGTTGCAGCTCCTCACTCGGCTCAACATGGCAGTGGATTTCATTGAGACAATTTTTGCAGCTCCTCACTCTGCTCAACATGGCAGTGGATTTCATTGAGACAATTTTTGCATCTCCTCACTCTGCTCAACATGGCAGTGGATTTCATTCTCCTCAGCAACCTTTTCATGTGTCCTTTGCAGATAGCCCTTCTAGCCCAATGGGGTCCCTTTTCCAGTCAACTCGATAAAAAAAATCATGATCTTGAATTAAGTAGTCTTTCCTACATCAGGGGTGCAACAAACAATGGCTCACAGCAGGAATTCCTCTGGAAAAAACCCAACCTGAACTTACAATCTGCATGGACACCAGCTCGGTACGGTTGGGGAGCCCATCTGTTGCCTGACTTCACCAAGTCAGTGGTGAATGGGAGCAAGAAGAGTTACCTGCTATCTTACAAATATGTTTTTTTTTGATAGCCTTAAGCATGGGTGAACTATCTCCAGTTTAGATTGAATGGTTCCATGTCCTAATTGACATAACTGGGCTTCATAGTCAAAAACTCTGCCGGGAATTATGGTCATTCGCTCACTCTCCTTGATCAATACATCAAATGAGACAACAATGCAAAATCCAGTCCATGCTCTCAGTCATTACCTGAAACACATGAAATACAGTCAGGGACCCAAAAGCACTTCTTTTATCATGTAAAGGTGGAAAAACACAACATAATCCCTCAAACCTTAGCATTGTGGCTTAAGTAGGTGATATGCACCTATTCTCCTAACATTAATATGATCGGGGAATATATTTGACACAGAAGGTAAATGTTTTAATAAATTATGTTTTTCTGAGAATACTTACATGATCACAATACTATATACCGTCTATACTCGTGTATAATGCAGGTCCAAATGCAAACAACATAGACCCTGATCTGCCAGTGCATAATGCACCAGCAGATCAGGATCTATGTTTGTTCTACTGATTAGTCCTTACAAACTGCATAGACCCAGATCTGCCTGATCATTATGCGAAGGCAGATCTGGGTCTATGCAGTTGGTATCGGCTTATACGTGAGTAAAAACGGTAGTCCTCCCACACTTCCCAGTAAATGTGAGCATCCTCTTTAATGTGTCACTGAGCTTAAATTATTAAACATCTGGTATATGGGTAACCACTTAGCGGTGGGAAGTGGGGGTAATTGATGAGTTTGTTCCCTTTTTCTGTATGATATATTTACAGGAAATACAACTTTTTTATCTTTCTGGGAGAGCTGGATTTGAGAGGTAGCAGAGTTTATTCTCTTAACATTAATGTGATCGGGTAATTATTCTCAGAGAAACACAAATTTTCTCAAATAAATTACTTTATTTTTTATTTTGTATACCTTTTAAAGACTTTTAACATCTGTACCTTTTATTTTCATGTTGAACTATATTTGGAAGGTTTATCTTCATGAAAATGTTTGCAAGTTTTATCTTCACATTTATTTGGCAACTTTTAATAGCCACTGTGCTGACATGCTGTCAGACCCTATGCATACATACCATTACATTTTTAGAACTTCTTTATTTTCTTTATGCAAAAATAATCATCCTTAACATTTCTTTCTTTGTAGTTTCTCCACAAATCCTAGCTTCAAGAGGTTATGGACTTGGTCGAAGACGTCTCCTAGCAACGTCTGTCCCATCTAATGAGGTTCCCAACCCTGTTGTCTGTGTCGAAGCTAATGACATGTTCGTATTCAAAGTGTGGATGAACAGCACTGACAGAGCATCAAGCCATTACCCGGTTTACCAGAAGGATCACCTATTCAACACCAATCCAAACTTTGACTATGGGGCATTCACTTCTCTTGCAGATTTAATCCTCAACACCAACGCCAAAATCTCATCTTTCGCTTATGTTTTTACAGATGGTGGAAACTATGTATTTGCTGATGCACAGGATTATAATATGTGAGTTATAAGTCACTCTTTTTGTCATCCCCACATTTGCATATTACAAGGTATCACTTGTACAGCTGTGGAATTGTCATGGTCATCATTATTCACAACATTGCTCATATTTTGTGTTTAATTCTTGGAATTTCATAAATGTGAAATTGAAAGAGTTGTTTGCAGGGATACATACTGCTCAACACAATAATAATAATGATGATGATAATAATAATAGAGTAATAATATTATAAAATATTAATATTAATTCTTTATTTTTATAGGATAGCTCAATTAGTACCTGATGAATCTCCCTTGAAGGCCTCTATTAATCTAAACACAAACTGTCTACAAAAGCAATCTACAGCATTGAGATAACAACAAATATTAAATACAATATAGGAATAACTATACAAACAATCTACAGAATTGATATAACAACAAACATTAAATACAATACAGGAAAAACAATAACAGCAATCTACAGCATTGATATAACAACAAACATTAAATACAATATAGGAATAACTATACCAACAATCTACAGCATTGAGATAACAACAAACATTAAATACAATACAGGAATAACAATACCAGCAATCTACAGCATTGATATAACAACAAACATTAAATACAATATAAGAATATCTATACCAGCAATCTACAGCATTGAGATAACAACGAACATTAAATACAATATAGGAATAACAATACCAGCAATCTACAGCATTGATATAACAACAAACATTAAATACAATATAAGAATATCTATACCAGCAATCTACAGCATTGAGATAACAACAAACATTAAATACAATATAGGAATAACTATACCAACAATCTACAGCATTGAGATAACAACAAACATTAAATACAATATAAGAATATCTATACCAGCAATCTACAGCATTGAGATAACAACAAACATTAAATACAATATAAGAATATCTATACCAGCAATCTACAGAATTGAGATAACAACAAACATTAAATACAATATAGGAATAACTATACCAGCAATCTACAGCATGGAGATAACAACAAACATTAAATACAATATAGGAATAACTATATCAACACTTGTAATATGATACAGATAAATACTATTATGGGAAATGAAATAATTACAATGTAAGTTAACAAAAAAGAAAAGGCCTGCAGCATTTGTAGTATTGTAATAGCAGTTTGAACACTATAATGGCAGGAAGTAATATTACTTGGGAGGAAAAGAGTTTCACTCTCTTTGTATAAATTCAAGATTTTTCCTTTTAAAACTGTCAGTTGAGCTTGCTATTCTGATATTGTGGGGAAGTGAATTCCATATCTTAGCACCTCAATATGGAAAACTGCATTTAAATTTTCTCAGTATGTCGAGGAATCTTCAGATTACCCTCTCTGGCTAAGCGTAATGAATACTGGTAGTGTTGTCGAATTAGTTAGTCATATATTTTAATCCTGCCTAATAAGGTTAATTTTGTTGTGAGAGATCTACCGACATGGTTGACATGCTTTCCCATTTCAAATTACTGTGAACATACACACCAAGAAATTTCTCATGAGTAACAGACAGTCCTTGTTTTATTTGTCAGCACTAACTGGTGTAAAATATTGTGCATAAAAGACACAAGTTTGAGCTGGACATAAGATGACCTTATGATATGGTTTTGAGTCCATTGTACATTGTTCACTGTGTGTTGTCCATTCACAATTTTTTTTTATAACTTCTCAAAAATCAATTGAATAGTTTGCACATGATTTTACAGGGAAGATTCTGGCAACAAGACCTTTCAAATTTGTTTAATGGATGCCAATCCATCATCCAGTATGGTCACAGTTACTAAGAATACAAATCCTTCAGCAGCTTCTCCAAAACTGCTCAGCTGAATTTGATCAAAGTTTAGAAAGCATCCTGGCATTAAGGTCTTTCAAATCCTTCAAAAATGACCACAGATATTAAAAAATAAAAAAAATAAAAATCACTTGTTCCAAAAAAATGCTCAGCAGAATTGATCAAATTTGAAAGGAAGCATCCTGGCAAGAAGGATTTTCAGTTTTCTACAAACGATGCCAATCTGTCATTAAACATGGGTGCCATTACTAAAAATAAAAATAAAAATTACACAACTTCTTCTAAAAACCAATCAACACAATTGGACCAATTTTGACAGAAAGCATCCTGGTTTTTAAAGGAATATCATTTTTTTAATACCAATAATGCTGATCTGCCATCAAATATGACCACCCTTACCAAAAATAGAAAAACCTGAAAACAACATCTTTTCAAGAACTGCTCAGCAGAATTTGACCAGATTTAACAAAGATTTTAGATTCGCTGAAAAGAATTTAATTGATTTTGAAAGAAAGTGTCCTGGCATGGATGGCTTTCATGTTTGTACAAATGATGCCAATCTGCCATAAATAATGGCCACCATTACAAAAAATATAAAAAAATTTTAAACGATATCTTCTCAAAAAATGCTGAACAGAATTTGTCCTAATTTGACAGGAAGCATCCTGGATGCCAATCCACCATCAAATTTGTCCCTGTTACTAAAAATAGAAAAACATTTTAAATGACACCTTCCGAAAAATTGCTCAACAGAATTTCAGCAAATTTAAGAGAATATCCTGGCATAAAGGCCTTTTAAATATATGCAAATAATGCCTATCTGCCATCAAATATGGCTGCAGTTAATAAAAAGAAAGCAAATATTAAATTACTTCTTTTCTGAAACTGCTCAGTGGAATTTGACAACATTAGTCAGAAAGCAATTTGGCTTGACAACCTTTTAAGTTGGTGCAAATAAGTCCAACTTGCCATCAAATATGGCTGCCATTACTAAAAGTAGAAAATCCTTTAAATAACTTCTTCTCAAAAACCTTGTAATAGAATTTGATAACATTTTACACAAAGCATCCTATCATAAAGGGCTTCTAGGTTTGTACAAATGGTACCAATTTGCCATTAGATATGTCTGCTGTTACTAAACATAGAACAATCTTTGATAACTTCTTCACAACCCCCCCCCACTTAACAGAACTTTGATCAGATCTGACTGAAAGCACACTAGCTTCAAATTTATAAATGAGGCCAGTATGTCATCAAATATGGTTGCCATTACTAAAAGTAGAAAAACATTTAAAAAACTGTATTTAAACAAATGCTTAACAGAATTCGACCAACTTTGACAGACATCATCCAGGAACAGATGCCTTTTAGTTTTGGTATAATGATTCTAATGTGCAATCAAATATTGAGGAAGATACAAAAATTAGAGTAATGTTGAAAGACTTGTTTTCAGATTGCTATCAGCAAACAAAAGACGTTTTGCTGCCCAACAAATTCACCAATTATAATCAAAGGGAGATGCCAAAACAACAAGCTTGCTCAAATCAACAGTGGAATGAATAGTGTGTTGAAATTATGATTTGTGTTTAGCTGAAACAGAAAACTAAAATGGATCCATGACAATCTAGTTGGATTGTTATTTAGCATTTTAACCTATATTATGGTAATTGTGTAATGAATATATGATGGTTATGTGAACATATAATAATTATGTGCTTAGTCTATTTTAAATATCCATTGAACATTCATGTCTTTTGAAATGGATTGCAGCACTTTGTGGGATCGCTAATATCAATGGAAAAAAGTATCTTGTGCATGAGAAATAAAGTAAATAAAACAGCAATGGACCAGTGCCTAAAATGTCATCTGGAAAAATTAGCACATGAAATAAAGTAAATAAAACAGCAGTGGACCTATGGCTAAAATGTGATATGGAAAAATGAGGTATGGTAAAAAGGATGAATAAAGCAAAAATCTGCTCATAATACTTGTAGGAATAAACAAGGATACAAGTGATGCTAAGAATCATATGCATTGAGTAAATATTGTACATTAGTATAGGTCTATATTAGGTCTCACGGTAAGCACTAAGTGGCCCATAAATTGTGAAGTCTTTAATTACCTTTGTTTTATTTCATGTTGAAGAAATCAGAAAATATGTACATACAAAATAATAATAATAATAATAATAATATTAAAGCAATCATTGTAGTTTATAATAGTTTATTAACATAGTAACTGAACAAGAGCTGGTCATGCTGTGTGATGTGCGGCAATCTTGCCAATTACATCTTGAAATTTGTGTGTAAGTGTTGGGACACCAAAAAGACTTGCATTCATTACAGTATATAATACAACATTGGAAGCAATTTTTGTAGAGAAAGCATCCTATTGACTCAGATTTCTTAGCCAGCTGCTTTGGCATTTGGCTGTTATGTTAGGCAGATGTCAGCAAGGTCCACATGAGCCATTTGTTTAAAGTAGGAATATGGGATCTCTTTAATCAGTCTACATGCAGGTCACGCTATTGAAAACAGTTCAAAAGAATGATCACTGCAGGCTGAAAAACTATTATGTACTTTTTACAGTTGCTTGTCATATAAAAGAAAACTGTCAAAGAATTTTACTCACAAAATTCTAATAAGCAAAGTGCTAAATATTTTCAGTGATAATAAATGTGCTAAATTTATTGAAATCACAAGAATTTAATAATGTTCAAACACTATTAATTCACTAATTTTTATGGGGTACTTAGTTGTATGTGGGATATTAAGTTTTATGTGGGGTACTAAGTTTTATGTGGGATACTAAGTGTTATGTGGGATACTAAGTTATGTGGGATACTAATTGCTATTGATACTAAGTTTTATGTGGGAAACTAAGTAGTATGTGGGATACTAAGTGTTATGTGGGATACTAAGTTTTATGTGGGGTACTAAGTGTTATGTGGCATACTAAGTGTTATGTGGGATACTAAGTGTTATGTGGGGTGCTAAGTTTTATGTATGATACTAAGTTTTATGTGGGGTACTAAGTTTTATGTAGGGTACTAAGTTTCATATGGGGTACTAAGTTGTATGTGGGGTACTAAGTTGTATGTAGGGTACTAAGTTTTATGTCAGATACTAAGTTTTATGTGGGGTACTAAGTTTTATGTGGGATACTAAGTTTTATGAATTTTGTGGCTGCTACATACCATGAATTTAAAAACTCAACAAACAGTTATCTTTTTGTGTGGGTACCATATAGCCACTATTGTACTTTGGAGCCGTAAAATGCTACTACATACATACATCTTTCTGTGTATATAAGACCCCTTCCCCAATCCACAATTGTAAGTACTAATGAAAGTGTCATTTTTTGCATAACCATAAAAATTGATATCCATGTTAACAAATGAATTTACAGTATTTTGATCAACAAAATATGTAATCTTTGCTGACAGTGTTAATCTGTGCTGATAATTTTAATTGGTGCTGACTGTTAATCTGTTAGTATTAATCTGTGCCAACAGCATTAATCTGATATTGTAATCTGCATTGACAGTGTTAATCTGTGTTGACTGTTAATCTGTGCTGACAGTTTTATCTGTGCTGAATTTTTTTTAAATAAAAATAACTTCAGTGAGATGTTGATTCGTGTGATGTCATCGGGGAGCACATGTGATAGCAGCGCCTCTCAAATTCAGTCCCAGACAGTTAGCAGTCTTTACTCAATGGGATTTAACAAGAGCAACGTCTCTAATCAGGCCCCTGACTGGGGACTTATCATTGGTGAGTTTTGTTTTATACTTGTCATTGGTGAGTTTTGTTTTATAATGTATGTTATGTCTCATACCTCTTTCATATTGAGTGGAAATGTGGCATAGTATTAGCCTTGTCTGCAAGCATCTGCATACTTACCTGTCTGTGCATGCACGCATACTTACCTGTCTGTGCATGCATGCATACTTACCTGTCTGTGCATGCATGCATACTTACCTGTCTGTGCATGCACGCATACTTACCTGTCTGTGCATGCATGCATACTTACCTGTCTGTGCATGCATGCATACTTACCTGTCTGTGCATGCACGCATACGTCTAGTTGTTAAATGAATTCAGAGAGGCTGTTGATTTAATTTTTAAATTTTTCTAAAGAATGAGATCATTAAGTAGAATTCATTTTTTTCCCAATGAATATTGACAGTTTATGCCCTTGTCACAATTTTAACACAGAGAGACCTATTTCCATTTCACTGCAATCATGCACTTTCAGTAACACCTTTTTGATTGAAATCAAATTTGACATCTAGATTTATATGAAACCTATCTAGGTTAGGGTCAATATTCAACTTTTTACAGTAATGATTGGTGGAATTGCTGTGCTTTATAGACTTTGCACCAAGAGGCACACCTCTGTGTGCCTTTGGTTATGCACATGATTTTATTTTTTCATTGCTCTCAGCAACTGTCCAGTTATAAATAAAACTGGTCAGGTATTCACCGGGAAAAACCCATCATACATTTAGCAAATTATGTGTTTGGTAAAATCAGATGACTACAATCATTTTCCAGGAATGATTGCTTTCTGCGGAGCTCTTGTCCTGCTGTTAGTGGTTGCTGTCATTGTCTGGAAGCCTCATGAGTCTGGTGTGTATCCCATGAAACACTGGAAACCTCAATTCCGCAGCCTGGGGTCACCACCACCAGTTCCAAGCTACATGAGATATGACTCTGACCACTGGCCAGCCAAGCCTCTGTAAGTTTGGTTTCTATCCCAGCTATGTTATCAGATAATACAAAATACATGACACTTTTTTGCATGAGCAATAATGGTGTCAGAAACACTATCAACCATTTTAATATTTGTGTTGACCTTTAGTATTAATGTTGTTTGAAAGTTGTATATACATCATGGCATAGACCATTTTTTATTATTGATTTTATTAATGTTATTATTGTTGGTGTTATTATTGTTTTTGTTATTATTGTTGTTATCATTGTTTTGTTATTGTTATTATTATTATTAGAAGTAGTAGTTGAACTATTATTATTATCTTAACATATTGTACTACTTGTAATAAGATACAAGATGAAAAACATTTTTTTTTCTATTGTACACAAGTTCATGATCAGTATTGAAAAGATTTCTTTAGTTCATTTCAGATAGATAAATATATATTTACTACATTGATTTAAATTTATATGAAACTCTAATCTTGAGAAGAATATGTAATCCCAGTAATAAAGAACACACCAAAGTTTCTTTTCCAGTGTCAGTACTGATTATAGTTGCATGAGTTATCTTCATATGAATAATATCAATACACAAACCTATGAATATCAATACACAAACCTATGAATATCAATACACAAACCTATGAATTAAGTCAAAAATCTTACAGTGAAAAATATTCTAAAGTCTGAGTGTAAGTAATTGAGAAGTCAGTGTAAATATACAAACAACAAACTTGATATATAAATGAATGTAGCATATTATTATTATTTGTATTATTATTATTATTATTATTATTATTATTATTATTATATATAAATGTGTTATATAAATGTGTTCAGTATGTGGAAGACACCTGATTTGAATTGGTATACATTTAAACCTTTCTTGAGAGTCCACCCCTTCTGCCAGCAAAAAGTGTTCACTCAAGACAGGTGGTCACTCATAATAGGTTTGTGCAGGAGGGCAAGTTTTCAAGGTTGAAATTCAACTGGGTTAAAGAAGGAAAAATACCCATAATTACTGTACATATATTTTATTATTTATTCATAGTTATTGTTAAAATATTACATGTATTCATATAACAAAATTATATAGCACTTAAAATATATCAATCATAAACATTATAATTGTTATTTGAAGTTCATGTGTAGTCTATTGATGTTATGGCATATGAATTGCAAAGTTAACTTTAGGGTAATGCTTACTTATCCTGTCCATAAATTGTAAAGTTATCAATGATCATTACTCAGTAGATTTATTTACAGCCAAAAGCCAAAACCTAACTCACCCATGTCATAAATAATAAATGGATCAACTCAGTAAACAAAAGGATTAACAGATGTACTAAGGTGAACATATGATGAAATCTCTGACCATGGTACATTCAGTCTCATGTTGGGTTTTAATAATAGTAACATTGATATGCAACAAAGAATACAGACCTTTACAAAAACTTTAGAATGAACTCATCCAGAAAAAAACAAATAACTTAATCGGAGAAAAGACAAAGACCTCATTCAACCATGTCCTTATGTATTATAACTCCACAAACAAATGATCTAAGACAGTACCCATTGCACTACAATGAAAGCAGTTATGTTGGTGCAGGTTTAAGTTTTCTTAAAATGGTAAAAATTGGAAACAGCAGCAATGTTAAACACTGCCAATACATTGGTTCCCCCCTTGAGAGGTTCTTCTCAAGTGAATCCACCTCCATGACACCAAAATGGTATGTTTTTGCCATTTTGTCCCTCATGAGAGGCCCTCCATTTTATAGGCCAGATTTTCATTTAGAAGTAAAGGGGAGAGGGGGTCTAATAAGAGCCACTGTAATATATTACTACATACATGTAAAAGTACTCACTAAACTTTGTGATAGGGTAACTTAAAAACTAATCACAATACATTTTTTTTTTGTTGAGAAAAGACATAGCTAATTGGTTGCCACTTTTCCAAAGGTCAGGTTCAAGTAAGGAATATAACTTTAATATGTACAGCAGATAATGTTTAATATGGTTTCTTCTATTTATGACTGCAGTGGTGGCACAGTGGGACAAAGGATGGAAGGTGATGGTATGGATGCTGAATCTATGATCATGACAGGTACATTTAGTATACTTTTATATAGTCATACTGTATTTATCCATGTCATAATGATCATACAGCCAAGTGCAAACAGCAGAGATCCACATCTACAGCTGCATAATGATTGTACATCCAAGTGCAAACAGCAGAGATCCATGTCTACAGCTGCATAATGATTGTACGGCCAAGTGCAAACAGCAGAGATCCACATCTGCAGCTGCATAATGTGCACAGATCAGATTATACACTGTTGGCTTAAAGTCAGGGATATAATGAACGCCATTTACCATAATCTTATGGCACATTAATCTACAGTAGATCAGGGTCTATCTTTGGGCACATTATGTAGTAATAGATCAGAGCTGATCATTCTGGCACATTATGTAGCAATAGATCAGGTCTATCTTCTGGCACATTATGTAGCAATAGATCAGGGCCTGTCTTCTGGCACATTATGTAGTAATAGATCAGGGCCTGTCTTCTGGCACATTATGTAGCAATAGATCAGGGCCTGTCTTCTGACACATTATACTGTAATAGATCAGGGCCTGTCTTCTGGCACATTATGTAGCAATAGATCAGGGCCTGTCTTCTGGCACATTACGTAGCAATAGATCAGAGCTGATCATTCTGGCACATTATGCAGCAATAGATCAGGGCCTGTCTTCTGGCAAATTATGTAGCAATAGATCAGGTCTGTCATCTGGCACATTATGCAGCAATAAATCAGGCTGTATCTTCTGGCATATTATGTAGCAATATATTAGGGTCTGTTTTCTGGCACATGTAGCAATAGATCAGGGCCTGTCTTCTGGCACATTATGTAGCAATAGATCAGGGCCTGTCTTCTGGCACATTATGTAGCAATAGATCAGGGCCTGTCTTCTGGCACATTATGTAGCAATAGATCAGGTCTGTCTTCTGGCACATTATGTAGCAATAGATCAGGGCCTGTCTTCTGGCACATTATGTAGCAATAGATCAGGTCTGTCTTCTGGCACATTATGCAGCAATAGATCAGGTCTGTCTTCTGGCACATTATGTAGCAATAGATCATGGCCAGTCTTCTGGCACATTATGTAGCAATAGATCAGGTCTATCTTCTGGCACATTATGTAGCAATAGATCAGGGCCTGTCTTCTGGCACATTATGTAGCAATAGATCAGGTCTGTCTTCTGGCACATTATGTAGCAATAGATCAGGGCCTGTCTTCTGGCACATTATGCAGCAATAGATCAGGGCCTGTCTTCTGGCACATTATGTAGCAATAGATCAGGGCCTGTCTTCTGGCACATTATGTAGCAATAGATCAGGGCCTGTCTTCTGGCACATTATACTGTAATAGATCAGGGCCTGTCTTCTGGCACATTATGTAGCAATAGATCAGGGCTATCTTCTAGCACATTATGTAGCAATAGATCAGGGCCTGTCTTCTGGCACATTATGTAGCAATAGATCAGGGCCTGTCTTCTGGCACATTATGCAGCAATAGATCAGGCTGTATCTTCTGGCATATTATGTTGCAATATATTAGGGTCTGTTTTCTGGCACATGTAGCAATATATCAGGGCCTGTCTTCTGGCACATTATGCAGTAATAGATCAGGGCCTGTCTTCTGGCACATTATGCAGTAATAGATCAGGGTCTGTCTTCTGGCACATTATACTGTAATCGATCAAGGCCTGTCTTCAGGGACATTATGTAGCAATAGATCTAAACCTGTCTTCTGGCACATTATGCTGTAATAGATCAGGGACTGTCTTTTGGCACATGATGCTGTAATAGATCAGGGTCTATCATCTGGCACATTATGCTGTAATAGATCGGGGTCTGTCTTCTGGCACATTATACTGTAATAGATCAGGGTCTGTCTTCAGGCACATTATACTGTAATAGATCAGGGTCTGTATTCAACGTTATGCTGGTGGCAGTTGGATTCACATTATACATGCATAAATATGGTCAATGTCTAACTGGTCATGTGACTCATGTAATGCAAATTTTAATTGAAGGAAGTGGGTAATTCTGCTTCATCATCATTGATCTTGTTTCTTCCTATCCAAATTCAGTCTTTCTTGGAGTTGTGAGAAAATGTAATTTCAACAGGCATTTACACTTTTGGTTTATTCTTATAACTATTACTATTCTGTTACTAACCTGAGTACTGACTCAGCTCCAAAATGACTCTCACTCTTGCATAATGAACCATTGCATAAAATATATTTAAAGTTAAATAGTTTTATTTATTTATTTTTAATATATTGGGATCTTACTGCAATCTAAGATGTAAGACTGTTTAGCTGAGACATACAATAGAGGATGAAAATAAACACAAAAAAGAGTGATACAGTATTCAAGAATCATTTTTTAATATACTGCAATGACCTAATTAATTTTTGCCTCTAGTCTTTAAATGTCGCATATCCCTACTTCTCACTTTTTTGTTCTGTTTTGTTTTTACCTACAGTAATTATTCTGACACTCTCTTCTTTTGCAATATGCATGCCCAAAATTTAGACATCTTTAAGGTATATTTTGGTGACTTATTTTTGTCCCACTCGACTCTTCAGGTGATAAGGTCGAGAAGGATCTTGAGGAATTCAATGTCCGTGTGTTGTATGACAAACTAGAAGACCAGAATCTGCACTTGGCATCACAGCTTGCAAGACAGAAGGAGGACCTCAAAGAATTCTATGAGAAAATTGCCAAACAGAATGAGGAACTCAAGCTACTGCTGCAAAACATGGATCCAGAAAAGTTGGCTCTGCTGGAACAAAAACTTGAGGCTCGTGCAAAGGCTTTCGAAAAATTGCAAACCTCTGGTGAGGGTACTGGTGATGTCAAGATCATCAATACCAGCTTGAAACTTGGAGGTCTTGGAGAAAACAAGTACAGATTCACAGGTAAGTGTATGATTGATTCATTGATTGATTAGTTGATTCATTGATTGATTTCTTAATTTTTTTATCAATAGATTTCTTACTTTATTTGTTCCTTAGTTGATTTCTTGCTTTATTGATTGATTAAGATATTGATTTATATCTTATTGATTAATTGATTGATTTCTTTATTGATTTTTATATTGATTAATTGATTGATTTGTTTATTGGTTGATTGATTTCTTTCTTTGCTGGTTTATTGATTGATTAATAGATTGATTTCTTACTTTACTGATTTATTGATTAATTTATTGAATGTTTCTTTTTGTCAAAATAAGTTTGTGTATTTGTCCAAAATACATTTCATTGAGGTTGTAATAATCAGTATCTTTAATTTTAGGGGCTTTTTATGTTTATTTTTTATATTGAATCATTATATTATTATTAGTATTAAAGATAATGTATTTGTGGAATATTTCTCCAACAAATTGGCACAATAAAATAAAAATTATACATTCTCAGTTAACCACTTCATCAGAATGTAATCATTATCTATAAAAGAGAAAGAGAGCTCGACATGTTGGTCAGTTTTCATGTCAACATAGGTACAAGTTACAGTGTATACTTGCTTATAAGTAAAGTCCAAATGCAAACAGCATATACCCTAATCTGCCATTGCCTAATGCACCAGCAGATCAGGGTCTATGTTGTTTGTTCTACTGATTACTCCTAACAAACTGCATAGACTCAGATATGTCTGTGCATTATGTGATGACAGATCTGGGTCTGTGCAGTTTGCAGTTGGACTTGACTTATAAGCGAGTATATATGGTAGCTTATGATCATAATAGTTAGCATATGAAAGTAAGCAAAAGAAGAAGAGCATGCTGGGAAAGTCACTCAAGGTAACCTTACATCAGGAGTGTCCTACCACTATAATAACATAAATTAAACTATAATAGATTTCTGATCATATATTTTTCATTAATTGTAAACAAATTCAGTGTGTATCCTTGAAACAAAAATGAATTATGATAGTTTAATAAGAATACATTTGTAATTTTTATGAATATCTTTTTTGTGCCTGTTTAAAAAAAAAAAAAAAAAGTGTACACAAGTTTTGTACCAAAAATATCCACATAATTTTCAATACATTGCAACCTCCCATAACAGTCACCTCCCTTAAACAAAAACTCCTATGTCCAGCGAAAGTCTAATATTTCCTCTCTTCATTGCATCTATATATTTTAAATCCACTTGACAGCCACCTCCTTTACTCAGCCAAAATATTCCATACGGTTGTAGCTTCTTCAAGTATTGACATTCAGGGCTGGAAAATACTTTTTCCAGCAGCCTGGAATAGGTTGCAAAGATTGCTGGACATAACAATTTTCTGACATTTGTCTGGAATTTCTATAATATTTTGGAAGATTCCATATTTTTGTGCAGTTTTGTAAAAAAAAATCTATTTTGGATATGTAGAACATATTAGAATTTTTTCACTGCTTTATCATGGGATCATTGTCTCTAAAATGACCACCAAGTTTACTCCTAATTTTCTCCAATCTTTATTTGTTCAGGTGGCCATGGTCGTGAAGGTGAGCTTATGGAAGCCCTCAAACAGCTGCTAGAAAAACTGAATTCTGGTAACATCCCAATCAACAAGACAATCTGGGAACAGCTCAAGAACGGCACCACTGGTGGGCAGATAACATTGGTTGATCCTACAGCAACCATTGCT
Source organism: Margaritifera margaritifera (assembly GCA_029931535.1). Taxonomy (NCBI): domain Eukaryota; kingdom Metazoa; phylum Mollusca; class Bivalvia; order Unionida; family Margaritiferidae; genus Margaritifera; species Margaritifera margaritifera. Next base: position 6,251,046 of record JAQPZY010001689.1, on the reverse strand, counting down.
GGAATGGCAAGTCACAGAAGATAACAATAAGAACAAATTATGATGGATTTACTCCTTTGTAAATCTAAGTCCTCAATGAATGAATCCTTCTTCTTCTTCTACTACTATTACTACTGCTGCTACGTGTTTTTATGCCATTTCTGCTTGCAGATTTGCTCCTGTCTGTCCATCTGTCTGTACACATGTCTCTCAGTCCACTCATTCCAAGAAGCTCATTAGCAATATTGTGCAAAAGTTGACCAGCATATTTTTATCTATATTTAAATGACCTGATTAGATTTACAAGTCATCACAATAATTTTGCATTTTCAAATTTTTTTAAAAACTTTTTGGACTTTTGTTTGGCATGATTAATAAAAAAAATCAATGGAGGTAGACAAATAAAATTTGGTAGGCATATTTGCATTTATTTGTACATATAAGTGACCTGCTGAGATTTTTTGCTATTTACCTTTTTTTTTTCTTCATTTTGTACATATTTTTAACATTTTTGACTTGTAATTATTTTGATAAAAACCTTGTTAGTATGATTAGGCAAATGCTACTTTAGGTAGGCAAATAAAATCTGGTAATAATAATAATAATAATAATAATATAATAATAATAATAATAATAATAATAATAATAATAATAATAATAATAATAATAATAATAACAACAGCAAGCCTTTATTTTAAGAGGGCATTCCAATTAGTTCATATATAACTAATCTCTCATGGGGCCCCATATTATGTACAAATATTTACAAGCAGAAGTAAAACTATGCACAGTATTAAAAAATTTTAAATACAGTATTTGAGTCTATGAAAAAATGATAAACAAACAAACAAAAAAGAATTGGGGGAAATGTCTAGTGGATACATAAGTCATGTGTTTTCATCATGTAGCTATTCTACTACTCTTTTATGAAATAAATTGACTGAGGTGGTTTCCTAGACAAATTTAGGTCAACTGTTCCAGATCAGTGGGCATAAATATGCAAAGCTTTTATGAACTATATTCACTGATGTGGTTTCCTAGACAAATTTAGGTCAACTGTTCCAGATCAGTGGGCATAAATATGCAAAGCTTTTATGAAATATATTCACTGATGTGGTTTCCTAGACAAATTTAGGTCAACTGTTCCAGATCAAATGGCATAAATATGCAAAGCTTTTATGAAATATATTCACTGATGTGGTTTCCTTGACAAATTTAGGTCAACTGTTCCAGATCAGTTGGCATAAATATGCAAAGCTTTTATGAACTATATTCACTGATGTGATTTCCTTGACAAATTTAGGTCAACTGTTCCAGATCAGTTGGCATAAATATGCAAAGCTTTTATGAAATATATTCACTGATGTGGTTTCCTAGACAAATTTAGGTCAACTGTTCCAGATCAAATGGCATAAATATGCAAAGCTTTTATGAAATATATTCACTGATGTGGTTTCCTTGACAAATTTAGGTCAACTGTTCCAGATCAGTTGGCATAAATATGCAAAGCTTTTATGAACTATATTCACTGATGTGGTTTCCTAGACAAATTTAGGTCAACTGTTCCAGATCAGTTGGCATAAATATGCAAAGTTTTTATGAAATATATTCACTGATGTGATTTCCTTGACAAATTTAGGTCAACTGTTCCAGATCATTGATTTGGGAAAATATTTATCATGAATATACCACCTGAATTAAATTCACATAAATTTAATTTATTCTAATATTTTATAATATAAAGTAATTCATTTTAATATCTTTCATTTACTGTACACGGGGTCTACAGAATATGCAGGGCATCAACAAGAACTGGGCAGAAATGTTGAGGCGGCAAAATATGGAGCGATTACGGTTGGAGCGAGACTTGCTTCACGAGGAACAGGAGGCCCTTGGAGCATTCCTGGAAGATGAAGAAGACAAGAGGAAATCAACTGTGGGTGCCATGACAGATGGATTGGTTTCCAATCTTCAAGGTTAGATAGAACGTAGAGAACTGGCTGTCACTTACAGCCTAATTTTATTAATCACATCTCTGTTTGCCTTTAACTTTAACTTGACTCATTACATACATACATTTTTTTGCATACTTCCACTTCTTTTGGACATGTTTAATATACAACAAGGAAAGAGACATAGCAGATTACGCTTCAGAAGGTTCATTTATTTATTTTGTAACTTGGGTGAGAAATTTACCCCAGTATATGGTCACAGTCAACTTATTATTTTATGAGCTATGGAACCAGCCTATGTGTAGTGGTATATTAAATATCATATTTAAAAGAATGAAGGTTGCTGATTGGCTGAAAATAATTACTGGAAAATATTTTGTAATTTTTCAGAACAAGCATACGTATTGGTAAATTGAATGCATTAGTAGGCTTGAAACTAAATCCATTTTAATTTTATTACTCTAGCTGTACAGGTACTACTTGATGTAAATGGGGAGATATCTCACAGGGCTAGAATTTTATTGTGGGTACCTACACGGGAATTTTTCTCATAAACAAGGCATGCAGCATATTATTGTCATCGTTTTAAAAGTTTCCTCTTGGATAGATTGTTCAAAGGATATAAGTATGATTTACCAGTCTTACCACACAAATATAATGATTTAACCAAATATTAACATTATGGCAATTGAATTAGTTGTATGTACTTATATGTTTTAGATATTTATTAGCATGATAATATTGAAGTGTTTAGTGTATGGCACTTTAGAATTTACGATTAAGCTGTGTGACATAGGCATGTCATTAAGAGCAAAGTCAGCAGTTTTGTAATAATTAACATCCTAAACTCTGCTGATAAGTAATGAAATGTGAATAATATAAATACTGTAAAATATGGGTTAAAAAGTGCATGCACAAAAAAAATTTAAGCAGGCTTTCTGGTATTTTGTAGCAAAAATAAGCACATATGTGAAATAACAAGAAAATAAACTTTAAGACCTAAACTCTGCTCCTTGGATGAATATTTTTGTCCTAGTATGTAAATAGTATAACTGTTTTCTTACATTTGTATGTGTGTATAATCATGTAACTAGTATAACTGTTTTATTACATTTGTATGTGTGTATAATCATGTAACTAGTATAACTGTTTTATTACATTTGTATGTGTGTATAATCATGTAACTAGTATAACTGTTTTCTTACATTTGTATGTGTGTATAATCATGTAACTAGTATAACTGTTTTTGTCACATTTGTATGTGTGTATAATCATGTAACTAGTATAACTGTTTTCTTACATTTGTATGTGTGTATAATCATGTAACTAGTATAACTGTTTTCTTACATTTGTATGTGTGTATAATCATGTAACTAGTATAACTGTTTTATTACATTTGTATGTGTGTATAATCATGTAAATAGTATAACTGTTTTTGTCACATTTGTAATTGTGCGTCATCATGTTTTCCAGTGTAAAACAATGAATGGGAATATCTTTATCTCTCATCACATGACTGCTATATTTCATCATATGACCTTCCACTGCAATTAAAAAACTCCCTGATTTTCATCATCACTTTAGCATTCTTTCACAATAATTGAGATAAACATTAACTGCAACACAATAAAACAATGAATGGGAATATCTTTATCTCTCATCACATGACTGCTATATTTCATCATATGACCTTCCACTGTAATAAAAACTCCCTGATTTTCATCATCACTTTAGCATTCTTTCACAATAATTGAGATAAACATTAACTGCAACACATTTACATCCTAAAATGTGCACCAGTTGAAGTTAGTATTTGACAAACAGGATGTTTTACACTGATCAACCCTGATACAGGTACAGATTCTGTGGTCCGATTTTGAGCTGAAAAAGCCATTGTTGTAATTATAATTTATAAAAAAAGTTATAATTATTATTTATGAAAGGAAAATCAAGTCTAGATCCAAGTTGAATGGAGGACTATCTCGATCATTTTTGTCTGTCTTGTTTGATCTTAGAGGTAAGAGTGGACATTTTTACCTGTTTGTATCGTTGTGCTAGCTGTCTTTAATACACAAAATGGCACTGGGTATTGCCATTACCTTGATAGTCTCGACCAAAGTTTTTTATACTGACATGTGTTTAAACATAATTTTAAGTTCACACTGAATTTTCTCACTGTAAACCTAATTAGTCTTTCTACCTTATTCTGTTTCTGTCTTATTATTACCAATCCATTTTGTTAATTAACCATTGATATATAACATGCTGTTAGATCTTATTATTAAGCATAATTATCAAAAAAATTTTAATACTGGGCTATTCAGTTGGATATGGAATTTGTCCTTCACCAACAATTTCAATTAAAAATGGTGATGATAATAATTTGATAAATTTGTCCCAAAGATTTACAAGTGTGGTGACAAGTAGGGTGCCAATAAGCTCCTCTCAGTCGCAATCCCTCTTTCCTAAGCCAGTGAGTCATGTGAGTAGCTATAAAAGTCAGCAAGAGAAAGCATCATAATGATTTATAGTCTTGGTACTAACACAGAAAAAAAAATGTTTAAAAAAGTCAGGCGTATGTTTTGATTCACCCAAATCCCATGGCCTTCTTTGTTTCTCATATAAAAAAAGTGGCAAATATCTGTTGCATATATATGTAAACATGATGAATGGTCATTGAAGCTCCAATCTTCTTAATTAAGGTTTCTTAAGACTTTGTATCCGCAAAACTTTTTAAAGCACAAAACATGATACTCGCGTCAAAAATAGAAATGCAATCTATCCATCAACCCAACCAATCAATCCCTATGATGCAAGAAGTAACCCTATGTCAATGAAATTTAGAAACAAAAAGTAGTTTACAAATTTAAAAACATGCAAGAACAGTAATAATCTTGTGATTTGAAGTATTGAATGTTTTAAATATTGTCAGCATTTCTTAAAATTTGGATCGAACTGGAGTTTTGCGTTCAAAAAGTTTGAAGAAAAGTGTACATATTCTTGTACAAGTAGAGGTGTGTGTGTGTGTGAGAGAGAGAGGTTAATAGAATCTTTGTTGGGGTTTGCACTGAGATATTTGCAATATTTTGGTTAACATACATCTTGGTTTTCCATAATAGTCAAACCTTAATTTGACATCAATTGTTTCTTCTGCCAGTAGTTTTGAGCAGGACATTGTCACAAGTTTTAAATACGTTTTGGAGTACCAAGAGCACGCTAACACCGTGGGTATTAGTTACGTTTTTACAGAAGGATGATCCATTTCTTGACAGCTGAAGGGTACAAGGACACATTGTATAATTACTGACATTTAATTCTCATGTAAAGATTATTTTAATTAATTTTCTGAGAAGCTTTGAGTATTGAATTCTTGAATATATTAATTTTTCAAGATAATTCAAGTACTGATGTGTTCTTAGACACTGTCCACAGTTCAGAGTTTTAGTGCCAATCAACACGGCAAGACACCGTCCACAGTTCAGAGTTTTAGTGCTAATCAACACGGCAAGACACCATCCACAGTTCAGAGTTTTAGTGCCAATCAACACGGCAACACATCGTCCACAGTTCAGAGTTTTAGTGCCAATCAACACGGCACTAGTCTTTAATCTTGTGTAATCTAGTGTCAGCAGAAGCCATACATGAACTTGTTCGAGTTGACCTTGATGCATGCTACTTGTTAAAACTATAGCATAGTATATATAGCATTTAACAGCACATCAGCACAATCATGGCTATATAGTGACAAGTCTTGTTATAACTATTTTCCCTAAAGATATGAGCTGTTTACTTCTGTTATGTATGCTCATTGATACATAGTAATTTTGCTTTGTTTTCATCTTTTTTTTTTTTAAATTAAATATTTTTATTAATACAGTTCGGCTTAAGAGGTAAAATAATTTAAGTGTATAATCTATCACATGTAGAAAGATGATATTACAAAAAATACAGAGTCTGAAACTGTATTGCTAAAATAATAAATAAAGAAAGAAAACAAGCAATTTTTTGAAGTAGTAGTCATCTGGAAATGGCAGTCTGCAGACTGACTGTTCAGAGACACCATACTTGTAAATCTTTCATGGCAAACATCATTCTTCATCAAATGCATACAAATA